>CM064572.1:32268048-32738048 GCA_032716605.1 Paralithodes platypus | reverse complement strand
CCACCTATTCCATGCGCCTCAACCTTTCTCATCAATCTCTCATGTGGGACTCTGTCGAAAGCTTTACTGAAATCTAAATATATTATATCATATGACTTGTCATTATCTACTGCTTCATATACCTCTGAGAAAAAACTAAGCAAATTAGTAAGGCAAGAACGTCCCTGAGTGAATCCATGCTGAGAAGAATTTATTAAATTAAATGTATCTAAGTGGTTTCTAATTTTACTAGCAATAATTGACTCTAGTAGCTTTCCTATGATTGATGTAAGACTAATGGGACGGTAATTGAATGTTATTGATTTGTCACCTTTTTTGAAGATCGGAACTACGTTTGCAATCTTCCAAGCTTCTGGAACTATACCTGTCTCCAATGATTGTTAAATACAAATGTTAATGGGTAACTTAACTCATCCCTACATTCTTTTAATACTCTAGCATATACCTCATCAGGACCAGGCGATTTATGAGGTTTCAGTCTGTCAATTTCCTTAAGCACATCATTTCTACTTATAGTAATCATACTTAACCTATTTTCTATACTATCGCTATATACCTTACAGACTTCTGGAAACTGTGCCAAATTTTCATTAGTGAAAACGGAAAGAAATTGACTATTTAATGTACTGCACATTTCTAAATAATGTTCTGTCATTTCTCCTATCGAAGTTTTAAGGGGACCAATTACATCTCTAACCTTGGATTTATATAGTTGGTAAAAAGCTTTAGGATAATTTTTTGAGTCATTGACAACCTTAATTTCATAATTTCTTTTTTCTTTCCTAATATCCTTTTTTACCTGTCTTGATAGATTCTGATAGTAAGCAAGTAGGTGAATTTCGCCTTTCCTAATTTTTCTATATATTCCTCTCTTTTGTCCTAGAAGATCTAATAGTCTATTATTCATCCATTTGGGTTGGTTCTGTGTTGATCTAAATTTTCTTTTGGGGATGTATTTATTTTGTGCATTGAATACTGACTCGATAAAATTATCGTATGTATCTACCAAGGTTGACGTTTCTTCCTGACTTAAGATGACAGGTGCCTGAGAAGGGGTACACTCATTTGGACACCTGGATCGACTTAATTTTTTGACCATAGGGTCAGCTAATAGGGCTCTTCTTAACCCACCATAATTGGCTTTTCTGAAGTCAGGTATTAATGTTGTATTCTCTCTGGTATTACCTTTCCATTGTATATTAAAATACACAGAATTATGGTCACTATTTCCTAGGTGGTCCCCTATCTCTACATTATTTACCATATGTTCATTGTTACTGAAAACTAAATCGAGAATATTATTACCTCTAGTCGGCGTATCTATGAATTGAAATAAAAAACTATCTTGTACTACCTCTATAAACTCCTCAGAATCAGAGTCTCCTATTTGATGCTGCCAATCTATATTCGGAAAATTAAAATCCCCCATAATGCACACATTGCTAAATCTTGATGCCATTTTAATTTCCTCCCATAATGTCGTTCCGTCATTTCTACTCATATATGGCGGTCTATACATAACTCCAATAACTATGGTCTCACTACCTTCGTTAACCTCTACCAAATATGTCCTTTTATTTATATTTAATGTAGTTATTATTCTTGGTTCTTGTCTTACGTTAATAGTATTATATTATTATTATCATCAGGATTAATATCAAAGTCACATAAAAAGTTAGATATATATTTAATAATTAGTTGAATGTATTTCTTAACCACGTAACATTGAGGTTTGATTATGAGTAAATTAAGTTTCAGGATCGCTTCATAGATTCGATTCAGGTCTCACTCAAAATAATATGAAAAGCAAAAATAATATTTTGAAGCTAAAAGAATTTTCTTCAGCTTAGGAAATCACTAGAAGTAACATTAAAACAGCCATGTTAGTCTAAGGCTATATTACTAATATGAGACAATAGTATCACCGTACTAAGCACCGTTAAGCTTAATTAAAAGAAAATGAAATAACTCGTAAGTCTTAATATAAAACAATAGTATTACTTTTATCATAACCCAATTACTTAAAGAATTGCTTTAGTCCACAAGTCAGTCAACTAAAATAGTTAAGTACATAATAGTAGCGTTAACGTTAATTCCCAATCAAATAGTTAAGTACATAATAGTAGCGTTAAACGTTAATTCCCAATCAAATAGTTATGTACATAATAGTAGCGTTAACGTTAATTCCCAATCAAATAGTTAAGTACATAATAGTAGCATTAACGTTAATTCCCAATCACATATCTCACTAACCAACATAACGTAAGTGTTTACACCGAACACACTTAACACACACTTATATAATCTGACTGACTGTCACAAACCCATTATAATACTTCACCCCGTCTTCCTCCAGCTGCAAGTTCACCTTCCCCAACTCCAAATGAGACTGATTTGAATGCCCACTACTCGGGTCTTTCATACTAAACAATGATGGTGTAGGAACGAATCAGGAGGCGGGATATGGTGCGCGCCCCAATCACAGCTCCTCGAGTTGCGTAGCAGGTGCGTGGTCCAATGGAGTCTCCTGGCGTCGATCATACGTCATAGCGTCGGGTCATGGAAGTAGTTTGCAGGGTCCCCTATGACGCACGCAGGTGTGAAGGCTTGTTTGCTGGTATGAGGACGAGCTGGTTTCCCCCTCGCTGGTTCGCTCGTTGGTCTGCTTCGCCACCTGGGTAGTTTGGCACTCCTTCAACTCTTAATTCTAACTCTTAAATAAACATACAGGGCTCCGTATGTCAGAATATATATATACCGGTATATAATATTATTCGTGTTTATGTATCTATGTATGTTATGCCCTCACCCCTTCCTCCCCCATTATACCCCCTCCCCCTCCCTCCCCCATTATACTCCCCTCCCATTCCCTCCCCCATTATACCCCCATTCCCCCCATTATACCCTCTCCCCCTCCCTCCCCCATTATACCCCCCCCTCCTCCCCCATTATACCCCCCTCCCCCTCTTCCCCCTGCCCCCCATATAAATATTACTAGACTAGTATCTATTTATTATATATTATTATTATACTCCTCCCCCCCTCCTCCCCCTCCCCCTCCCCTCCCCCCATATATATATATATATATATATATTTTTGTTTTCTAAATTGTAGATTGATATATATATATATATATATATATATATATATATATATATATAATATCATTCGTATTTATGTATTTATGTATTATGCCCCTCCCCCTCCCCCATCCCCCCATATATATATATATATATATATATAATATAATTCGTATTTATGTATTTATGTATGTTTTGCCCCCTCCCCCTCCCTTCCCCATTATACCCCCCTCCCCCATTATACCCCCCTCCCCCTCCCTCCCTCCCCCATTAGACCCCCCTCCCCCTCCCTCCCCCATTATACCCCCTACCCCTCTTCCCCTTGCCCCCATATACAATATATATTATTATTAGGCTAGTATCTATTTATTATATATTATTATTATACTCCTCCCCTCCCTCCTCCCTCTCCCCCTCCCCCTCCCCCCATATATATATATATGTTGATATAGGTTAAGTGCACACACAACATATATACAGAGTGTACACATACCTTAATCATATTGCAACATACACACATGTACTTTCAGGGCAATACTATCATTGTTTAATATCCCATGATAATATACCGTACTCTGTAGTATCGGCAGCGTTGCACCAAATATATCCGGCACCGCTGCACATGTTTTCATCAGTAACATCCGGTCGGCACTCAGCATAACAAGTGCCTCCCAGCTCCCTGTATCTCTGGCTAATAAGAACCTATAAACTTATCTCTGGACTTTTATTCTACATCCTTGTGCAAGAAAGGATTATCAAGGTTGTTGTAGCTTCACATGACAACCATACATGGCGCAGTCAGTGTATTAAAGCCAGGAGATACGAGCCAAGACCGGATTATCAGCCAGCCATCTTGCAAGACCTCGCCTCTCCAGCCCTGGATATATCATTGTGCAGTGCTTTAAAGTGCAGTGAAGTGCTTAAGTGTGGATTGCAGTGCCTTTATTATATGTCCCATGTAATTTGTGCCCATTCCCGACTTGCTGTGAGGGTTATAGCTGCCGAATCATTGCTGGACAAGAGCGAGGAGTAGCATACCCTCCCCCTCTAACGTCTCCAGCAACACTAAAGTTCTCACCCCTCACTGGGCCCTCAGTGCCTTCCAGCTGTGCCGGCACATGCGTGCACGGACACACGCACATCGTTGCCAAGTCAACACGGTGTTGCCAAGCCTACCGCACTCACGCACTCACTCTCTCTAGCACAGATAATTTCTCTCACTATTAAATAAACTGTTCCAGTTGTACTGCACATTTTCATCGTTCCTGCAAGACTACAGTGTGTCAGCTATCAACCAATTATGGAGGGAGATGAGCAGATTCATGGGGAGCCCAGAGACACCCCACACGACCATACTGGGGAGGGAGATAATGGTGGAGCTACTGGTGGAGCTACTGGTGGAGATAATGATGGAGATACTGTTGGAGTTGCTGGTACGGGGTACCAGTCAGTTCATTCCACTCCAACCTCTCCTCTCACCACCCCTCATTTTACTCCACCTCCCCAACCTCCCCCCAGTTTACCTCCCTACACTATAGGGGGATGCCACCCCTGTCACCACACCCTGCAAATCTACAACCTACCACAAGTGCAGACCTCCTTCAGCTCATACAGTATATGGAGCAATGCAGACAACGGGACGACTATACCAGAAGACAGGAGGAGGACCGCAGAAGACAGGAGGAGGACCGCAGAAAACAGGAGGAGGACCGCAGAAGATGGGAAGAGGAAAACCGACGACAGGAGGAGGAAACAAGACGACGCACGGAGGAGGACTACAGGAGACAGATGGACGATGCCAAGTTCTCCGCCCTTGTCCAGGCTCTGGCCCAAATTACCCCACCTGCCGCCGCACCTACACCTACCTCAACGGGGACAACACCCCCTTCCACAACATCCTCCACCCCTACAGCTCCACCTCCACCACAGAAGGCTATCACCCAGAAACCGCCGCCCCTTCATGCTGATGCCACCTTCCAGGTTTTCAGAGAATGGAGGCGTCGGTGGGACGATTACTCTATTATGGTAGACTTATCTAAACTACCGAGAGAGAAACAACTTATCCAGATGCGGATGTGCTTAACCCTGGAGACACAGCGGCTTTTGGAGCACACCTTAAGCATACCCCCTGACACCGACAAGACCGTTGACGCAGTCCTCGATGCACTTCAGGAGCACATCAAGCATTCTCGCAATGAAGCTCTCCGTCGCAGGGACCTGTTCAGTTGCAAGTAAAAACAGGGCGAGTCATTCAACAACGTTTACGTCCGCCTCTGCCACATCGCCGAAGAAATTGACGTCTGCCCAGGGAACTCTTCAGCCTGTAGGGAGACCCAACTCAAGATGGTCATTCTGATGGGCATACACGACGAAGAACTTGTACAGAAGCTGCTTTCCCTCAACGCCACCCCTTCATTACAGGACATCGTCAACACTTGCCGTTCCTATGAGGCCACTCGAAGCACTACATCAGCCATACGTGCCCCACCGTCCCAGGTTAACGCCGTGTCAGCGTACAAGCAGAACAAGCAGGTTAAGCAACGCGACAAGTTCTCCACATCGCAACAGTCCTTGGCGTCGGCTGCCGCCTGCCAACGTTGTGCTCGCCGGCACGACAAGAACAAGTGCCCGGCTGAAGACTACACCTGCACTAACTGTGGCCGTCGTGGTCATAAGCCTAGGACTCCTGCTTGCCCTGCTGCCACCGCCCAGTGTCGTCGCTGCAACCATATGGGCCACTACGACAAATGCTGCAGATCTTCCAAGACGCCCGCCACACAGGACAACAACGCTTCCTCCCACAACAAGTCTACAGCAAAGAAGACCACAAGTTGCCGACGTGTGGGATCACCTGTTCAGGCACCCACACTGACATCCGTGAGTCTCACCTACAGCGGCACCACTAGAAAACTCCACATGCTTCCTTACACAGGTGCAGACATCACAGTGATCGGCCGACGACACCTCGACATACTTCGGATTCCTCTCAGCAGCCTACGACCTCCGCCTCCGACAACAACGCTCAACGCGGATGGCTCTGCAATGGCTCCTGCTTTGGGGACATTTCATGCACAACTCACCATCAGCAAACGCTCCTGTTCGGCCACAATCCAAGTCCGCGAGGGTGTTCAGACGCCGATTTTGTCCAAACGCCACTGTCAAGCATTGGCCATCATCTCAGCAGAATTCCCCAAGCCAATTCTACAGGTTAAACATATCTACAGGTGTAAGGAGCTACCCTTTACAGCCACCACATCACCTGCACAAGCCAAGGAGTTCTTTCTTTGAGAGTTCAAGGACGTTTTGGTCTCCAGGGAGGATCTCCAGACAGCTCCACTCAAGCCTATGAAGGGTCCCCCAATGCGGATCCACCTCAAGGACGATGCCATGCCTTTTACCATCTACACCCCGCGGCAGATCCCCTTTGCTTTCAGGGACAAAGTTAAGCAGGAGCTGGACTCGCTAGTGGCGCAAGGTATCATTAAACCGGCCGGCGATGAACCTTCAGAGTGGTGCCACCTCCTCGTCGTCGTCGCCAAGCCCAACGCCGAAGTTCGCCTCACCGTAGACCTCACCAAGCTCAACTGCCAAGTTTCCCGCCCAGCTCACCCCTCACCGACGCCTTTCCAAGCGATCCGCAGTGTGGCCCCGCAGGCAAAATTCTTCACGAAGGCAGACGCCCTGAGTGGATATTGGCAAATGGAACTTGCGGAGGAGGACCAGCATCTCACAACTTTCATCACTCCTTATGGCCGTTTCCAACACTGTAGAGGTTCAATGGGTTTCGCTGCGACAGGTGACGCCTTCTGCCTTCGCGGTGATAAGGCCCTCCAAGGGGTGCAAAATTGTGCCAAGGTTGTCGACGACGTGCTGCTCTACGACGAGGACTTCAACACACATCTTCAGCGTATCCATGAAGTGCTCATACGGTGCCGCGACAGTGGGATCACACTCAACAAGGACAAGTTCGTGGTCGCCGCACCCAGTGTAAACTTCTGTGGGTACACGCTCTCAGGCGAGGGCATCTCGGCTGACCCTGGCAAAGTCGGAGCGATCAAGGACTTCCCGACACCAGCTAACATCACCGACCTTCGCTCCTTCATGGGTTTGGTGAACCAGCTGGCGGAGTTCACCCCCGACATCGCCACTGCCGCTCAGCACCTGCGCCCCCTGATGAGCCCGAAGAGGTCGTTTATGTGGACCGCTGACCATGATGAGGCTTTCCGCCGGGTCAAGGCTGCCCTGCTCAGTCCACCCGTCCTGGCCCCATTCGACCCTTCCCTACCAGTGATTCTACAAACTGATGCATCCCGCCTCAACGGTATTGGACACGCCCTCCTACAGGATCATGGCAACAACCGTCTCCGCTTAGATCAGTGTGGCTCGAGGTTCCTAAGCGACCCCGAGTCCCGCTATGCTACCATTGAGCTGGAGATGCTAGCCGTGGTCTGGGCCATGTCCAAGTGCAAGTTCTACCTCATCGGACTGCAACACTTCACCCTCATGACGGACCATCGCCCCCTCATCCCCATCTTCAACAACTAAACCCTTGATGCGGTTGAAAATCCCCGCCTCCAACGTCTGAAGGAGAAAGTCGCACCTTACCTCTTCACAGCCGTCTGGCGCGCTGGCAGGTTGCTCTGCATCCCTGATGCGTTGTCACGGGCCCCTGTCAGCCACCCGACGCCAGAGGATGATTTAGCATGTGCCGACGCCACGGTTCACCTCAGATCCCTCGTGACTGTCAACGCCGCCGCCGCCGACGTCAACTCTCCTTCACAGGACGCAGACAGGATTCTCCAGGAACTCCGAGACGCAGCCAGAGCGGATCCTGTGTAGATCCGCCTGCGTGAGTGCGTTACTTCGGGTTTCCCCACCAACCGCTACGACCTGCACAACTCTCTACTCCCATTTTTGGAAACTCCGAGACTACCTGTCAGCAGATGGTGAACTCCTCCTGTACGGAGCGAGGGTTGTGGTTCCTGAAGCCCTCCGCCGCTGCACCTTGGCTCGCCTGCATGATAGTCACAGAGGCATGGAGGCCACTAAGCATAGGGCGCGACAGGCTGTCTTTTGGCCTGGCATCAACTCGGACATCGCCAATACAGTTCAAGCTTGTGAGCCGTGTCAGGTCTTACAGCCTAGTCAGCAGCAGGAACCCATGATCAACGACGACAACTCAACTAGGCCTTTCAAGTCTGTTTCAGCCGACTTCTTCGCTGTGGCGGGAAAATCCTTCCTCGTCGTAACAGACCGACTCTCAGGCTGGCCCGTTGTCGTACCCTGCAAAGGAGATACTACCGCTTCAAACACCATCAGGATCTTCTGCCGCTACTTCAGGGAAGTTGGTGTACCCCTCCGCCTACATACAGATGGAGGCCCACAGTTTACTAGCCGTGAGTTCCGGGACTTCATGGAGCGTTGGGGAGTCAATCACTTGGTCTCTTCCCCACACTACCCACAATCCAACGGTCATGCCGAGTCTGCCGTCAAGTCCGTCAAACACCTCATGCTGAAGACGGCTCCCTCAGGCAACATCGATTGTGAGGACTTTGACCGTGGACTGTTGGAGCTCCGCAACACCCCGAACTTCACAGGCCGCTCCCCAGCACAAATCTTGTATGGCCACCCACTACGGTCTTGTGTCCCTGCTCATCCCCAGTCCTTTGCAGCAGAGTGGCAAGCCAAGGCCGAGGACTGTGACCGCCGTGCAGCCGCCCACACTGCGCTGGTGCAGAGAAACTATGACCAGCACGCACGCCCCCTTCCCAGGTTGAGAGTCGGCACCACAGTGCGGATCCAAGACCCGACTTCTCACCGCTGGGACAAGGTTGGGGTCGTCATGGGCTGCGGCAGGTCCAGGGATTATGAGGTTCGTCTCCCCAGTAGTAAGATATATTGGCGGAACCGTCGCTTCCTCCGCCCAGTGAATTCCCCTGGTGTTGAACCCCTCCCCCATAACCCTGAGATCCCTGTGTCTTGCACGGACCCAGAAAGAGAGTCCTTCACTTCCCCCATGGCCCCACGTAGGTCTGAAAGGCTCCTAGAAAAAGAGTCAGCTCGACAACGTCTTGCGAGCTTGAAGGGGGAGGGAGGTGTTGATATAGGTTAAGTGCACACACAACATATATACAGAGTGTACACATGCCTTAATCATATTGCAACATACACACATGTACTTTCAGGGCAATACTATCATTGTTTAATATCCCATGATAATATACCGTACTCTGTAGTATCGGCAGCGTTGCACCAAATATATCCGGCACCGCTGCACATGTTTTCATCAGTAACATCCGGTCGGCACTCAGCATAACAAGTGCCTCCCAGCTCCCTGTATCTCTGGCTAATAAGAACCTATAAACTTATCTCTGGACTTTTATTCTACATCCTTGTGCAAGAAAGGATTATCAAGGTTGTTGTAGCTTCACATGACAACCATACAATATATATCTATATATATATATATATATATATATATATATATATATATATATATATATATATATATATATATATATATATATATACTGTATATATATATATATATGTAATATAATTCGTATTTATGTATTTATGTATGTTATGCCACCTCCCCCTCCCTCCCCCATTATAGCCCTTCCCCCTCTTCCCTCTGCCCCCCATATAAATATTACTAGGCTAGTATCTATTTATTATATATTATTATACTCCTCCCCCTCCCCTCCCCTCCCTCCCTCCCCTCCCCCTCCCCTCCCTCCTCCCCCTCCCCTCCCTCCCCCCATATAAATATTACTAGGCTAGTATCTATTTATTATATATTATTATTATACTCCTCTCCCTCCTCCCACTCCCCCCTCCCCCTCTTCCTCCCTCTGCTCCTCATATAAATATTACTAGGCTAGTATCTATCTATTATATATTATCATTATACTCCTCCCCTCCCTCCCCTCCCCCTCCCCCTCCCCTCCCTTCTCCCCCTCCCTCCTCCTCTTCCCCCTGCCCCCCATATAAATATTACTAGGCTAGTATCTATTTATTATATATTATTATTATACTCCTTCCCTGACGTCACCAATGCCATCAACCACCACCTAGAAAAATGGTACAAACAAGACCCCTCTAGCACCAACCCGGCCAATAACATTACATTTTTCTACAGAAACTACATGTCTTCCGACCACACAACAGACGAATCCATTATGAAAGAAATGATTCACAAAAACGTCCTCCCCACCAACCCTGACAATAAAATAAAACTCATTATTTATTACAAATCTCCTAAGACCTCCAACCTTGTCCTCCGTAACCGCCCCATTTCCACCAACCAACCGAAAGATGATCATGTGATATACCAGCATATTTGCACCTCTGGGGACTGTGGACCCCTATCCTATGTTGGAATGACACAGACTCGCCTTTCCCGTCGACTAACCCTCCACCTTCAACCTGGCGCTATAAAAGATCACTATCAAGCCCCCCACCATCTTGCCCTAACTCGCGCCGACCTAGACAAACAAACCACCATACTCGACAAAGAAACAGGCCCCAGACGTCTTGCTATTTTAGAAGCTCTATACATCCAAACACTCAACCCCAGCATCAACAACCAAACACAAGACCTTCAAATTCTTCCTTCAGGCAAGCTCTACAGGCATACTGCCCCCCTTCCTCTCGTCCTGTGCCCCCCTCCCGTACGCTTCCCCGCTCAGCACACAACTGACAACACCAACCAATCACAGCCACCCACAGCCAACAACCAACCACCGATGAGATTTAGTGCCCGTCTCGCGAATAGACTGCCTTCCACCAATGAACAGCCACCACACACCCAGTAGCTCCGCCCACCTTCCTATTCTTGATCCTCGAATTTTGTATAAATATGATGCCTTGTCCCTATTCTAATCATTACCTCTCCTTTCCCTGAAGATGCAAGATGTTTACTTGTGAAACGTTGGATCCACCATGAATTTTGCTAACCTGTTGTACCTCATCTCTGAACCCCAGAGGAAAATTGTTAGAACTATTGAAAGCTATATCAATAAAATCCTGAATGCTGAAACTGCTATTGCCTTTAATCTCGTCTGTTTAAAAGAGAATATATATATAGGTTATATATATATATTTTTTTTTTTTCTGTTTTGTATTTTTTTTTATACCCCCCCCCCCCCCATTACAGATCAGTTACACATCTAGTCGACTAGCCATGAGTAGGAAACGCCCCATCCCGGAGCACCAGCTGGCCTCCATCCTTGCTACCATCCTCGACATGTCCAGCAGTGAGAGTGAGAGCGAGGACGACATGGGGAGCGATCAGGAGTGGACGGATGATACGGGTGAGACGGATGATGATTATTTGACCCATTCTCCACCGCCCAGGGGGAAGAGGAGGAGGATTCTCATTGAGGGCGACCCTTCACCACCTCCACAAACTCCACCTCCACCAACTCCACCTCCACCAACTCCACCTCCACCTCCACAAACTCCACCCGTCGCCCTACCTCACCACTGCTCATCATCACCCGTCGCCCTACCTCGCCACTGCTCATCAACACCCGTCGCCCTACCTCGCCACTACTCATTAACACCCGTCGCCCTACCTCGCCGCTGCTCATCAACACCCATCGCCCTACCTCGCCGCTGCTCATCAACACCCGTCGCCCTACCTCGCCGCTCCTCATCAACACCCGTCGCCCTACCTCACCGCTCATCAACACCCGTCCCCCTACCCCGTACATCACTACACATCGCCCCACCTCATCCATCCCCACCCGTCCTACCCACACCCCTCCTATCAGCACCCATCCTACCATCAACATCCACTCATGTCTTCACACCACAACCATCAACATCCACTCATGTCTTCACACCACAACCATCAACTTCCACTCATGTCTTCACACCACAACCATCAACATCCACTCATGTCTTCACACAACAACCATCACCATCCACTCAATGCTTCACACCACTACCATTCCCGGACTTCCACACATCATTCTATTCTTTTTCTTCTCCTGCTTCACGACGCACCCTGCATGGCGGTCCCTTGTTACCTCATGTAGAATCACCGGCTAGCAACATTTCAGACAGCCCCCGCATCCTGGCTTCACTCCTGCCGGTGGGTAGTCTAAACACCCTACCATCACATGTACTGTCTCCTAACGTAGCCTCCCCCTCGCTGATCTCCTTGGGTAACAGCGGGGGCAGCGAGGCGCGCTACATGGCGTTTGTTCCGCCTGAACATCGCCAAATCATGCACGATGAGATTGCTGCGGCAATTGATGAGGAGCTTCCACAAAGGCTTCCTCCTGCCCCACTTCATCCACCCACAGCACCTTCTCCATCACCCTCATCACATCCACCATCACCCCCACGGCCTGACTCCACCACAGCACTTTCTCCATCACCCTCATCACATCCACCATCACTCCCACCCCCTTCGTCTTCCACAGAAGACGACCCCCCACCCACTCCCCTTCCCCGACGAAAATCTGGGCCCATGATGGGCCGAGGTGGTAGGCCCAGGGGCCGCAGAGGTTACATATGTCGTCCAGGCGGACGACGTGGTGCTCTCCCAGCACGTGCACCTCCACGCCCCCCACCGTGTACGCTGAGGATCACGAGTGGACTTCAGACCCGTTCACACCCAACGTTGATCCTTTCACTGGAACCCCTGGCTTGCGGGTTCCAGCACCAGTGACACCACTACAGTTCTTCCAGCTCTTCTTTACAAGAGAACTGCTCAGGTTCCTGGTGAGTGAGACCAACGCATATGCCTTATTCGTTGGTTCTCTCTGGACATCATTCAGTGAGGAGGACATGGCCAAATTCCTTGGCCTGTACTTCCTCATGGGTGTGAACAAACTCCCCACTGTGCGTCACTACTGGATAAATGATGGACTCCATAATTACCCAACGTTTCGCAAGACCATGCAGGTCACCAAGTTCCAAGCCTTGCTGAGCAATTTCCACACATTCAACAGCAAGGCAGTCATCAAGCAGACCAAAGACAGGCTAGTGAAGATCCGCACGGTGATTCGCTATCTGCTTGCTGGCTTCAAGCTTGCCTACGTCCCGGAGAGGAAGGTGTCCATCGACGAAGGCTGCCTTTGGTGGAAGGGCCGCCTCTCATTCAAGTGCTACAACCCGATGAAGCCGACGAAGTACGCCATCAAGCTGTACATCCTGGCAGAGTCCACGACTGGTTTCGTGTATGACTTTCAAGTCTACACTGGTATTGGTCAAACTCTCCAGAAAACGGTTGAGGGTTTAACGGAGTACCTGCAAGGCATGGGTTACAAGTTGTTCATGGACAACTTTTACAACTCAGTTGACCTGTGCCACCACATGCTCACACACCACCAGATCTATGTGTGTGGCACCCTGAGGCTTGCACGAGGGGTTCCGAAGCGGTTGCGCGACATTGCCCATGCAGCGACACTGGAAGACGATGCAATAGAGGCGATGAACAACGGCACAACCCTAGTGATGCTTTGGAAAGACAAACGGATTGTCAACATGGTGTCCACCTTCCACGACCAGAGCACCATTCCAAAGCATTTTGTCAAGAAGAAGGTACAAGGCAGGTGGCAGCGGAGTCGCAAGAACATCATGAAACCCGTTTGTGTTGACGACTACAACCGCCACATGGGTGGGGTGGATCATTTCGATCAGATGATCCAATACTACCCCATCCAGCGAAGGACGGTCAAATGGACGAAGAAGATCATATTCTACTTCATCCAAATGGCCCTATTCAATGCCTTCGTACTCTTCAAGAAGTGCAACCCCCGCAGGAAGATGACTATGCTGGCGTTCCAGGAAAGCGTAGTCCGTTCCTTGTTGTACTTCAACCCTGCAGAGTGGCCTTTGTCGGGGAGACGCATCTGCGGCACAGGATTTGCCGGAAGGTCAGTACGAGCCATGCGCCTGTCTCAGGCGAGGCAGGCGGCGTCGGCAATCCTCCGGAAGCTCAGCTGGGTCGCCCCCACGGGACGACAATCCAGACTCCCCAGCCGCTCCTGCTGATGATCCTGGCACTCCTCCTGGTGCTCCTGCTGCTGGTGGAGGCATTGGGGGAGCACTCCTTCATGACCCCCCCCCCCCTCACCAGGTCCAGATGCTGCTGCTGCTGCTGTTGCCGTCGGGGGAGCACTCGCTGAGAATGCACCCCAGGTGGCACCAATATCGGACGATGCTACTGATGATGAGGAGCAAGTGGATGTCCTACCACTTGACCCCCCCGCACCAGTAGTACCGGGTGCAGCTGCTGCTGCTGCTGGCGCTCGGGAAGCACCCGTCATGGATGCCAACTGGGTTCCACTAGTAATGGACGTTAAAGCTAGGGCTCAGGCACCAAGAGGCCGTCGGAGAGGTCCTCTTCGAGGAAGGGGTTCCAAGCCACGTCATGTTGTACTGGACCATGACCGGTACAACAGGAACTTGGAACACGTTCTCGAGATGATCCCTGACGGAAAGCGAAGGCGGTGCCATCTGTGTTACAAGAAGGACCAAATTCGCAAGGACACGAGCTTTCGATGCAAGTCTTGCCTCGTTTGCCTCGGCATCGATGTCAGTGGTTGCTTCAACAAGTACCATCAACTCGATGCAGATGTCCTATAGCCAGGATCTTTGCACGATTCATTCATTCATTTATGCATTCTCCTATTCACCTTCATTATTCCTTTCCAATCACTATCACCCATTCATTCATTCAGTCTTTATGCATTCTTCCATTCACCTTCATCACCCTTTCATTCAACTTCATCACCCTTTCATTCATTCATTCAATCATTCAATAATTAATTAATTCATTCAATCATCACTTCAGAGGTTCGGGGCCCACCTTCATTCACCCACCTTCATTCACTCATCATCATCATCATCATCATCATAAAAAAAAAAAAAAAAAAAAAAACACACAAGTCAATTTCTACTACAATTTGCACTACAGTCGATATAGGCCTCCTGGGGAAACCACTCTAAAAAAATAACGAGTCAAGTGCAGTACCTCTTTGGGTGGCTTGGAAATTTGCACAGATTTCTCTGGTTTGACACCTTATATATATATATATATATATATATATATATATATATATATATATATACAGTATATATATATGCTATATATATATATATATATATAATATTATGCTATATATAAATGCACACAATCACACATTGTTTTTACCATTATTTGTTGTGACACCTTGTATATATATATATAAATATATCCACACACATACATTACCATTACCATTTACCATTCTTTATATTTTGTTTGACACCTTGTATATATATATATATATATATATATATATATATATATATATATATATATATATATATATATATGCATTACTTTATTTTATTTACGTGTACAATAGAATTATTTCTGAATTTATTACCTGAAGAAAACCTGGCTTTCTTATTTTGTTTTTTCAGCGTCAACCCAGGAGCCATTTCCCTTCTCGTTGGAAAGGGTTGTGGCCCTACCAGGTAAGTAAAATTAACAACCTTCATGACTGACATGTCTTCTATGAACATTATACAATTTTTGGCAAGGAAAATTATATAAAAGTGTTGTATATTGTGGCAAAGATATACAACTGTATAAACATTCTCATATATTTTCATAACAATAACAATGCATGGAAACAATTGCGCATAGCTCGCGAACCAATTACGCTATATTATTTTGGTTTTCATCATTGGAAAGAGCACAATTTTCCGATTCCGGTGATATATACATTTATATACGTATCCGAGCAAATAAACCAACGCCGAGGTGGGGAACAGCTCGGAACCCGGCTAGCATCGGCGGAACAGAGACGGGTGAAGCGTAAATATTCGCAGTTTGGCTCTTCATTTCAAATATTCATAGCGCAAAAAGTATTTGTTGTAGGAACTTCTAGTTTATTTGATACTCATCAGCATTATTTTCCGTATTCATACAGCCTAAATTTAAAACCATACACTTCGTAGCAACGAAATAAATCGAAAATGTTATAAACCATATCAATCAAAATAATATATTTTTTTTTTCGGTCACTGCATGGAAACAATTGCGCATAGCTCGCGAACCAATTATGCTATATTATTTTAGTTTTCACCATTCGAAGGAGCATAATTTTCCGATGACGGTGATATAAACAGTTATATACGTATCCGAGCAAATAACGCAACCACGAGGTGGGGAACAGCTCGGAACCCGGCTAGCATCGCCGGAACAGAGACGGGTGAAGCGTAAATATTCGCATTTTGGCTCTTCATTTCAAATATTCATAGCGCAAAAGGTATTTGTCCTAGGAACTTCTAGTTTGTTTTATTCTCATCAGCATTATATGCCGTATTCATACAGAGTAAATTTAAAACCATGCACTTTGTAGTAACGAAATAAATCGAAAATGTTATAAACCATATAAATCAAAATCATATTTTTTTTTTCGGTCACTGCTTGAGAACTATTGAAGATAAACAATTTCGGTTTTCAGATTTGGAAAGAGGAGAAAAAATACTATTATTTGAGGAAAAAAAATATATGGTCATCACTCACAATTTCGAGATAAGACGGTGTGAAGACAATTGCATGGGAAATAATTGTATTCCGGACTCATTTACACTTTCATATTTCGATTTATTTATATTTTTGTTTTGTTTTATCATGTACTATAAATATTCCTCTCTCCATTGACATATGATACATCACAATAAACAGCATTCTGGTGGATGGAAATAGAGAAAAATGTAATGCTTCGACAACACTCATGAGCCAAATTCAAGACCCAAAAGCCATGTCAAGCGCCTCCTCGGACTTACTGGGACTTAAAATGTCTGAAGGAGTTAATTTGTTTTGTAATAATAGGACATTTTTTGTTAAACAAAGCTGTGAATATTGTCATAAGATTACTATATATTATATTGGGGTTATTTGAACTATAAACTATTTCCCATGAAACCTCTTCTATTGCTTCTTTAAATTGGTTAATGTTATCAGTACTGTAGTTTCTATAGGTAATATCTTGTTCTTCTTTTTCAGCTTGCTCTAGCGATGATTTTGTACTAGTATGGAAACATGCACATACTGGAAAGTGATCTGTTATTCTAGAATAAACTATGCCACTCATTAGGTGCTGGCTGAAATTGTTTGACCATAGTTGGTCTATAATAGTAGCCGTTGTTGACGTCACTCTTGTAGGTTTAATAATTGAATTAAAGAACAATTTTGAATGAGATAGGGAAATGAAATTGTCTACACAATTATCATTTGCGCTCTTCAATAAGTCAAGGTTATAATCACCTGCAATATAACACAGTTTATCCTCTTCACTCACCTTTGAAAGAATAGTGTTATATTTATCTAAAAAAACTACCAAAATCAGTATGGGGCCTTCTGTATATAATACCAACAACAGTATTTTTTGAATCCTTATTATGAATTTCAATGAACACAGTTTCAATGCTATCGTACTGAAAAGTTAAATCGTTTCTTACGGTATATTTATATCCTGTTTTTATAAACATCGCCACTGTTGTGTGTATAGTTGTTAGTAATCTTTTCATAATTAGGAATTGTGTACAATTGCTCAATTTCGTTGGTTAATTTGGTTTCACATAAACCGATAACATTAAAATTGTATGCAAGAGGACTCAGACAGTTTTCAGAAAATTCCTCAAAATGTAGTGGTACACTATTTATATTATAACACATTATGTTAAAACTATTTTGAGCTGGGAGCTGAGCTTGGGGAGTATTAGGAAAGAGATAATTACATGAAGGGAATTTATAGTTCAGCGAATTTACCAAATAATTATCAGGGTCTATTTCATTTTCATGCCTATCTTCATTTATATTTACATGATTGAATGTAAGATTGTCCAGAATATCAAAGGGTATTATATCATTATTTTCTAAAGGATCATTATTTATCATTAGGAATTGATGGTCATTGAGATTATGAAAGGGAAATACATAATTATAAGGCATGAATGGAAAATAGTACTATATTTATCAAAACGTAATATAGTCTCAATGTTGAATCTACCTAGTTGTGTATCTGTCTGGTCAATTTCTTGTGCGCTGTTGTTTGTCCAAGGGCGGCACCTGACCCCCTGCGATACTGAGCCTACCATGAGGGGGCCGAGTTAGGGAGGCCACCCTGCACTAGGCCCACGGGTAGGTCACCACCCTCTGGTCGCTGATGGAGGGTGGGTGGGAAGGCAAACTCCCCACGTCGTGGTGTTAGTGCAGCAGTAGAGACTCGGGGGGGTGGGGGTGGGGGTTGGGGTGTAGCAGATCAGGGGAGATGGTGGTGGGGTGGATGGTGGCTGACGGGGATGGTGGATGGTCCGGGGTGGGGTAGTAGTGCGGGGTGGGTTGGGTGTGCTGGATGGGGTGGCGGTGTGGGGCGAGGTAGTGGTGCGGGGTGGGATGGTTGTCCTGGGTGGGGTGGAGATGGTGGAGGGGTGGTGGTGGTGGTGGCGGGCGGTAGACTGTGTATGGGTGAAGCGTTGACGACGCCTGGCTCCCTCACCCACACCGTGGGGCTCCTTCACGACCAGAGTCCGGTAATTCAGAAATTATATTTTTCCATTGTTTCTGGCTTCAAACATGGCTGGGAGATGGTTTCGACGCATTTCGATGGTAGATACACAAAAGTCCTCGTTCACAAAGATCCCTGTCCCCTTCAGCTTCCTGCGATTTTGGTACACGGCGTCACAATCAGGATAACTCTTTAATTTTGCTACAATGTCTCGAGGTCCTTTAAGTGTTGGCTGACCGACACGGTGTACTCGTTCAAAGGCAATGTCCTGTATGTCCAGATTTTCAGTTATTAACTTGGTCACTTTCAGTTGAGATTGTTCCTAATTTTCCCCATCACTTTCAGGAATGCCTGAGAAGCGTAGGTTGTTCCTCCTACTCTGATCATCGATGTAGTCTATCCGATTCTTGCAGTCATCTAGTTGTTCCCTCAAAACTTGATTTTCATCCATCAAGTGCTTGATTATGTTATTAGCTTCGTGTTTGTCTTTGATTGTAGTAGTTAGTTTAGCTGTTGTTTCATCCAGCCTGGCTTGGGTGTATTCCAGACTGGCTATTACATTACATATTTTCTTCTCCGAATCCTTCACTGAAATGGTGAACTGGTGTTGTACTCGGTCCGTGGTGTCATTAAAGTACGTTCGCTGCGTGTCCAATAGCGTCAGTATCTCTTCCCGTTCCATAGTGGTGGTGAGCGATAATGAGAGTGAATAGATAGTCTATAATTGATGACGTCACTGATCCTTCTGCGCATGCGCGACTTGGATTTGTTTTTGTCAAGGGGGTTGGTAGAGTTTGATGTAAATTTCCCCTTAAGATTACTGGATAAGAAAGTTCAATATTTCACTTTGACATCAAATGATTCGTTCTCTGTACCTTCTGTTGTCCATTGGTGAAGTCTGGTGTTTATAAGGCACTTAGATCACTGTATATCTTGCTAGAACACTGGAGGTAAATTTGGGTTGTTTACAACAGTCGCCATCTTGGTCCTTCATTTGATTTGTTATGCCTTTCCCTGAACTCCTCCAAGTTCGCTGGCATCTGTTATGACTAGACTATTAATACACACAACAAAGCCACTCCAACAGCTTCCTC
This sequence comes from Paralithodes platypus, assembly GCA_032716605.1. Lineage (NCBI taxonomy): Eukaryota > Metazoa > Arthropoda > Malacostraca > Decapoda > Lithodidae > Paralithodes > Paralithodes platypus. The sequence continues at coordinate 32,718,350 of CM064572.1, read as the reverse complement.
TCTCTCCAACACCTCTTCTCCCCTCTCTACACTCTTCAGAAAATAGGAAAGTAGAAAGTATCTACGAGGTGCCGTTGTAAAGGCTAGTCCCTCAATACCTTCACCTGTCTAGACACCTCTCAGACCCTCTTAGGGTCCATGCCTCTTTCAGTGTGAGGTTGATATACTTTAATAGGATGACTTACTAGAGAGCTTAGTGTGCTTCTGTGTGTATTTGTTTTTGTTGTTGTTGTTGTGTGTGTGTGTGTGTGTGTGTGTGTGTGTGAGAGAGAGAGAGAGAATGAGAGTGAGAGTGAGACAGAGTGAGAGCGAACGAAAGAGGGAGAAAGTGTCTTTGTGTGTGTATTTTCAAAGGAGAGAGAGAGAGAGAGAGAGGCATAGACATCTAGTTTGGGTGTGATTGTGGGTTGTGGTAGTATACAGTATATTTGTGTGTGTTTGTGATAATACAAATATTGCCTTATGTATGTAGATCTTAATATTCTACGCTTAACTTATACAGTATATCAGCGGGTATTAACCCGCTGACAACATTTATTAATTATATGTGTTTTTTTCCACTATCCACTTCACTATCGAAACATATGAAACTAATCCCCGGCGCTATAAGTTGAGCGTTGTGTGGAAGTAAATTCCATCATGGAGTGGATCAAATTATCAGACCTTCCGACTGGTCGACAAGTAACATTCATACTGTTGTGAAGGGTGTATTCAATTATTTGTATGTGACAGGAAGGAAATAGGGGAGGGGGGGGGGGGGGTTGGAGTGGAGGGATTATCAGTGTCATTTATAAAACAGTTTTATTTAGTGTTAGTAATGTATTTAGGTGTGGCTAAACTAGAATATGTTATCATAGAAAAAGGCAAATTGAGATGGCTTACTCCGGTATTGTTCAATCGCCTTTGCACCCTGCTCATCATGTAGTTGTTCTGTACAATACCACTGTGGCCCTAACACCAGTACAGTAACCTTCAATAGTTAGCTCTACCCTCATCACTTATCTTTATATAAGAAGTTAACACTACTGAACCAAACTGAGAACATATAAATATAAAGTTCTAATAATTAATGTGCGCTATGAATTTTGTTTCTTCTTTACTAGATATATGACCAAAGTTGATTATATGAAAGTAAGAGATCATTTTAATCCTGCCTGTCCATGAAGGTTGACTGGTGAGGTAGAGGATGTTAACCCCAAAGTGGCAATGTAAACAACACCACAGATCCGGCTGCCCCATTTGCTTTTGCCTTGGCACGGTTTGGTGCTGCGGCAGAAAACAAAAAGTATAGAGTACTATTTGTTTTTAAAGTTCAAGTGTTCAACTCCTTTTTTAATTATGTACGCGCACGGTGTAGGAGCGATAGACGTCTCGATAGACGGCTCGAACGTCCCTTGATTTTGGCCCTGTCACTCTTTCAACTATGGGGGAGGCACTCGCTATAGGCAGTTATGCCTTTTGCCTCCCTCAATCACATAGACAAAATGGAGAAGTAAGGGGGAATCATACGAGAACTGCTTCCAGCTAAACAAGATATTTCTCATCGGCCATCTTGTGATCTAACATTTCTAATATATCACACTCTTCAAATAAATAACCTCTGTTAACGTTTCTAATGCATCACAGTCTGTAAATAAATAATAGAGTTCAAGCTGCCAAGAACAAGACAAAATACAGGCTGCATATTGCTTGGTAAAGTAAATTGGGCGAAAGATAGTTGTCGGAAAGTCCTCCGTGTGTCGCCACTTTTAATCAAGAAGGAAGCCTTCAATAATCCACTATCATAGTGCAGGTAATGGAGGGGGGGGGGGGGGGGGGGGTGTACGGCAAACTCAATAAGGCAGCAGCATTTGGTCACGCCAGTAATACTGCTTCCCAGACCAAAGTTTCATTCCAATATCGAACTAAGCACCAGCCAGGTTGAGGCTGCTACAGGAATGGAACTGTGGTCTGAGGAGGAAGGCGAGTTCATCTTCCACTCAAATACCCACATTCAGTAAGGCAGTCAAGCAATAGAGACTTACTAATATCCAATAAAGGAGTTAGAGGGACAATTAATACATTAAATAAAGATGAGACGGAGGAAGGTTAGTTCATCTTCCACTCAAATACCCACATTCAGTAAGGCAGTCAAGAAATAGAGACTTGATAATATCCAATAAAGTAAACGTGCCGTTTAGCCCAAAATCAAAACGGCATACCCAACTCTGCAATGGGTTACCATCATCACTACTAATATCATCATCAATCACAATCACCATCATCACTACTACTGCCATCATCACTACAACTGCCACAATCATCACAACTACTTTTATCATCACCAATACTACTATCATCATCACTACTACAATTACAATCATCGCTACTACTCTCACCATCATCACTACTACTGTCACCATGGTCACTACCATCTTAATCACTACTATCATCATTGATACAACTATCAACCATCATTACTAATATCATCACCACCATCTTACAATCAACATTACTACTGTTAACATCATCACTACTACTATAACTATCATCATTACTACTGTCACAAATATTACCATCATTTATCCTACTGTCACCATCATCACTACTACGACCATCATCACCACAACTATTGTCATTATCACTACAACTTTCACCAATCCTCACTACTACTCACCATCATCACTAATGCTCACACCATCGTCACTACCAGCATCAATACTTTCATTATTAGCACTACAACTATCATCATTACTTGTCACCATCATCACTACTATTATGACCATCATTACTACTAGTAGTACTGTCACCATCATCACTAATAATACCATTATCAATCAATACACCATCATCACTACTACTGCCATAATCACTACAACTGCCACAATCATCACAACTACTGTAATCATCACCATTACTATGATCATCATCACTACTACAATTACAATCATCACTACTACTCTCACCATTGTCACTACCATCTTAATCACGACTATCATCATTGATACTACACCTATCAACCATCATTACTACAATCATCACCACCATTTTACAATCATCATTACTACTACTATAACCATCATCATTACTACTGTCACAAGTATTACCATCATGTATCCTACTATCACCATCATCACTACTACTGCCATCATCACAACTATTGTCATCATCACTACAACTTTCACCATCACTACTACTCACCATCATCAATAATACTCACACCATCGTCACTACCATCATCACTACTGTCATCATTATAACTACAACTATCATCATTACTTGTCACCATCATCACTACTATTATGATCAATCATCACTACTACTAGTATTGTCACCATCATATTTACTAATGTCACCATCTTATCTACTACTATCATCATCATCAATACAAATACAACCATCATCACTACTATTATCACCATCATCACTACTATCACCATCAATCCCACTATTACTACCATCACTTCTAATGCCAACTAAACTAACTTAACCTAGCAAATGAGGAGCGAGATGTTTTCGCCCCCAGAACGAATGCGTTCTTAGTGTGTGAGCCCCTTAGGGGCTCACACACTAAAAATGCCATCATAGCTGGGGGGGGGCGGGTAAAACTATATTTTAGACCTAAAATCATAACTATTGCATAACTTCAAAAAATCTTTTTTGACTGACGTTCGCATTCAGGCAACAAATCTTTGTGTGAAATTTGGTGAAAATCCGTCCAACGGTCTAGGAGGAGTTCCGAGAGAGATGGACGACAACGACGACGACGACGACGACAGACATTATGGAGTTGATAAAGGAGTTAGAGTGACAATTACTACATAAAATATAGATGAAACTGTACAGAAAAAAAGTCATTAAAATTAAACAAAGTTTGTCAAACCAGGCATTAACTCATTCAAGCACCTTCACCCATAATCCTCGAAATAATTGTCTTCACCTTACATGTTGTACAGTTAGGACAGTAAAGTTGTTTCATGCCAACATGTTACAAATATTCTTAAGCGTATCAATCTCATTACATAATGTATTTGTATTGCACACGCAAATTACAAACATTGGCCATTGACCCTCAATAATTTTATGTATGTGCCTCAATTATATTTTCAAGCTACTCAGTGTACAACAATACCTCCTCTAAAGGTGTCATTTGTCTCATGAATAGATATTTAGGCTTTTATGAATATAATCAACTATGATTGTTAAGGTAAAGTCATACTTCTTCAAATTTCACAGTGTTCACCTACTTTGTCGTGAACTGTTGAATCCGACTGTACATAAAGAATATACTATTATGATATGGGTGTGTGTTAGTGTGAGTGTGTAAAGCTTTGTTGAGCCTCTCCACAACTTACTGACGCCGGTACAAACTTTATCATCGGGGGGGGGGGGGGGGGGGGAACACGCTGGGAATTTGAGTTGACAAACTTTAAACTTACTCCGTCACTTTCCCTGATTATTGTCATTGCCGGCACTTACCGTCACTGTCCCTGATTACTGTCGCTTCCGGCACTTACCTTCACTTCCCTTGATTACTGTCACTTCCCTTGATTACCGTCACTTCGCTTGATTACTGTCACTACCGGCACTTACCGTCACTTTCCCTGATTACTGTCACTGCCGGCACTTACCATCCCTTCCCTTGATTACTGTCACTTCCGGCACTTACCGTCCCTTCCCTTGGTTACTGACACTTCCGGAACTTACCGTCACTTTCCCTGATTACTGTCACTGCCGGCACTTACCGTTACTTCCCTTGATTACTGTCACTTCCGGCACTTACCGTCACTTTCCCTGATTACTGTCACTTCCGGCACTTACCGTCACTTTTCCTGATTACTGTCACTACTGGCACTTACTGTCACTTTCCCTGATTACTGTCACTACTGGCACTTACCGTAACTCTCCCTGATTACTATCACTCCCGACACTTACCGTCACTTTCCCTGATTACTATCATAACTGGCACTTACCGTATCATTCTCTGACTTCTGTCACTCCCGGCACTTACCGTCACTTTCCCTAATTACTGTCGCTACTGGCACTTACTGTCACTTTCCCCGATTACTGTCACTACTGGCACTTACCGTCACTTTCCCTGATTACCATCAGTTCCGGCACTTACCGTCACTTTCCCTGATTACTGTCACTTCCGGCACTTACCGTCACTTCCCTTGATTACTGTCACTGCCGGCACTTACCGTCACTTTCCCTGATTACTGTCACTTCCGGCACTTACCGTCACTTTCCCTGATTACTGTCACTACTGGCACTTTGTCACTTTCAACTCAGCTTTGAGTCTCTCACATGCCAGAAGTCACTTCATTCGCCATATTTATTTTGTCCTCACTCTAAGTCCAGCTATCACACACACGCAACAGGTTCATCCAAGATGAAAACAATATAATATCCACTATTATTTGGAAGTTATCCCATTGTATTCTCTTTCACATAGATCTGTGCGTTCTGCCATGTGTTTGCAAACTAGTTCTCTCTCTCTCTCTCTACCGCTCTCTCTTTCTCTGTGTGTGTGTGTGTGTGTGTGTGTATAAATATTCAGGGAGATATGGTACTGTATAATATTCTTAGCTGTTATATTGAGTCCAGTGGTGTGGAAGATGGAATGAGGGGAGTGAAGAGGATCAAGCCAACCAAGTGAAATATAGAAATGGAATACCAAACAAAACGAGAGAGAGAGAGAGAGAGAGAGAGAGAGAGAGAGAGAGAGAAAGAGAGAGAGAGAGAGAGAGAGAGAGATAATAAATAAACAAAAATAGAATAGGACTTGCCATAGGAAAAGGGTAAAATTGAAACTGTGCAGAATTGTGTCAAAAATACAAAGTTGAGGAGGAAAAAGAGCTCAACTTTTATGAACAAATACCAAACCAAAGGTAAACAATTGGTATCAGTATACACACAATAAATATATATTATTTATCCATGCACATTTCCTTTCAACTTTCAATAGAGAAGCATAATATATATATATATTTAATATGTTTCTAATCTCTCAGTGGGGTTCGAACCGCCGACCGTCAGGACAATAGCTGACGTTACACCACGGCCGTGGTGTAGTTGATTAAAGCGTCGGCTATCGTCCTGACGGTCGGCGGTTCGAACACCACTGAGAGATTAGAAACATTTAGTGGCTCACGTGTATTTGTGATATATACTCAATATATATATATATATATATATATATATATATATATTCTTTAATACATACGAGGTTGAAAGAAATGGCAATTTCTGCGTTGGAAATTTTATTATTCAAAGTTTCCAGGTCTCTGATGAGTTTTCGCTGGGTGGCAGGAAGTAGATGAATGAGATGAGCAAAATTCATGGTGGTACAGGGTTACATTAATGTACATGATGATACAGGATATACGACGCGTTTCACTGGACAACCAGCATTTTCAAGTAAGGATAGAATGATATAAAAGGTAAACAGGAAGGGTATAAATAGAGGGTGGAGGATCAGAGGAGGCAAAAATCAGGGGGCAAAAGTCTGCTATTGGTGGAGGGGTATTCTAGGATTGCAAAAGAGAGAACCGCTTCACGCAGGCGCCCTGGATGCGGGAAGGTGGTGGTCGGATGGCGGGGTCAAAGCTGATTGGCTGCGTGTCGAGGGGCGTGGCCTAAGTTGCGTAGTACGTGTGGCGCCGGCAGAAGACGAAGCTGAAGGAGGTAGCGCGGGGGGCTGCGTCAAGGGCACCGGGGGGGCGAGGGGGGGCGTTAGATCCTGTAGGATAGTGCCTTTTGGCAGAAGGAAGGATCGGAAGGTCCAGAGTTTGGTTGTTGATGTTAGGATGTAAGGCTTGGATATATGACGCTTCGAGTATAGGTAATCTCCTTGGGTCACTTTCTTTATCGAGTATGGTGGTGTGTTTCTCTAACTCATTGCGTGTGAGGTGGGGTTGGTTTGGGGTGAGATAGTGGTCTTTGATGGCTCCAGCCTGAAGGTGAAGAGTTAACCGACGTGAAAGACGAGTCTGCGTCATGCCAATATAGGAATGAGGTCCACAGTCCTCATAATTACAGGTATGTTGGTAATTGACGTGATCGTCGGTCATCGGGCTCTTTATCTTGGTGGAAGCTGGTTTGTTGCGGAGAACGAGGTTGGAGGTCTTGGGGGCGATTTGTAATAAATTATTAATTTGATTTTGTTTCCGGGTTGGTTGGGTGGACATGCTTGGAGATTATTTCTTTTAAGACGGCCTCGTCATTTTTGTGTTCAGAGGACATAAAATTGCGGTAGAAGATCTTAATTTCATTGGGGGGCTCAATGTTGGGAGGGCTTTGGGTGTACCATTTTTCAAGATGGTGGTTGATGGTGCTGGAGATGTCGGAGTTGGAGTATCCGTTATTCACTAAAACCTGGGATAGTCTTTCTAGTTCCTGGTGGGTGTCGGCCCAGGTAGAGCAGTGCGTGAGGGCTCTCCTTACATAAGCGGAGATGGAGGATAGAAGATAACGGCGGGGGCATTCACTATCGCCGTTGAGGCATTGTCCTGTGTTAGTTGGTTTAGTGTAGACGGTGGTTTTGAACCCATGGTCATTCAGCGCTACGAGGTTGTCGAGGAAGGGGAGTTGTCCATTGTTTGATTTTTCGAAGGTGAAGTCAAGTCCGGAGGAGGTCATGAAGCGACGCTGGAGTTCCTGTAGTTCGTGGAGGTCCTTGAATTGCACGAAGATGTCATCCACGTATCTACAGTAGACGGCGGGTCATTGGGCAGCTAGGAGCTCTTCCTCGATGGTACCCATAAAAAAGTTCGCAAAAAGAACTCCTAGGGGGCTGCCCATCGGAGCCCCCTAGGAGTTCTTTTTGCAAACTTTTTTTATGGGTACCATCGAGGAAGAGCTCCTAGCTGCCCAACGACCCGCCGTCTACTGTAGATACATGGATGACATCTTCGTGCAAATCAAGGACCTCCACGAACTACAGGAACTCCAGAGTCGCTTCATGACATCCTCCGGACTTAACTTCACCTTTGAAAAATCAAACAATGGACAACTCCCCTTCCTCGACATCCTCGTAGCACTGAACGACCATGGGTTCAAAACCACCGTCTACACTAAACCAACTAACACAGAACAATGCGATAGTGAATGCCCCCGCCGTTATCTTCTATCCTCCATCTCCGCTTATGTAAGGAGAGCCCTCACGCACTGCTCTACCTGGGCCGACACCCACCAGGAACTAGAAAGACTATCCCAAGTTTTAGTGAATAACGGATACTCCAACTCCGACATCTCCAGCACCATCAACCACCATCTTGAAAAATGGTACACCCAAAGCCCTCCCAACATTGACCCCCCCAATGAAATTAAGATCTACTACCGCAATGTTATGTCCTCTGAACACAAAAATGACGAGGCCGTTTTAAAAGAAATAATCTCCAAGCATGTCCACCCTACCAACCCGGAAAACAAAATCAAATTAATAATTTATTACAAATCCCCCAAGACCTCCAACCTCGTTCTCCGCAACAAGCCAGCTTCCACCAAGATAAAGAGCCCGACACGTCATTTACCAACATACCTGTAACTATGAGGACTGTGGACCTCATTCCTATATTGGCATGACGCAGACTCGTCTTTCATGTCGGTTAACTCTTCACCTAGGCTGGAGCCATCAAAGACCACTATCTCACCCCTAACCACCCCCACCTCACACGCAACGAGTTAGAGAAACACACCACCATACTCGATAAAGAAAGTGACCCAAGAAGATTACCTATACTCGAAGCGTTATATATCCAAGCCTTACATCCTAACATCAACAACCAAACTATGGACCTTCAGATCCTTCCTTCCGCCAAAAGGCACTATCCTACAGGACCTAACGCCCCCCCTCGCCCCCCGGTGCCCTTGACGCAGCCCCCCGCGCTACCTCCTTCAGCTTCGTCTTCTGCCGGCGCCACACGTACTACGCAACTTAGGCCACGCCCCTCGACACGCAGCCAATCAGCTTTGACCCCGCCAACTGACCACCACCTTCCCGCATCCAGCGTGAAGCGGTTCTCTCTTTTGCAATCCTAGAATACCCCTCCACCAATAGCAGACTTTTGCCCCCTGATTTTCGCCTCCTCTGATCCTCCACCCTCTATATATACCCTTCCTGTTTACCTTTTATATCATTCTTTCCTTACTTGATAATGCTGGTTGTCCAGTGAAACGCGTCGTATATCCTGTATCATCATGTACATTAATGTAACCCTGTACCACCATGAATTTTGCTCATCTCATTCATCTACTTCCTGCCACCCAGCGAAAACTCATCAGAGACCTGGAAACTTTGAATAATAAAATTTCCAACGCATAAATTGCCATTTCTTTCAACCTCGTAGGTATTAAAGAACATTTATTACCTGGCTTTACTAACATATATATATATATATTTATATATATATATATATATATATATATATTTATATATATTCAATGTCGTAGGGGTGCGGCGACCCCAACGCTTGCCACTTTCTGGTGGAGGGGTGTGAAATTTCCACCACCGCTTTCTCCTGCGAGATGTAGAAGTCGGCTAAAGGAGGTCGGGGGTGGGGGGCTTGGTATTCTTCTCCCCTTAAATAAATCTACCAAAAATAAATGAGACAGAGATGGGGGCGAGGGAATGCGTTCGTGGTCTCGGACCCTAAGACTAGGAGCTTTAAATGTGCAAGGATGTAGTACGAATGAGAAACGAGAGGACATTGGAAGGCTATTTGAAAGAAGGAAGTGTGATGTGCTTGCACTGAATGAAACAAAGATGAAAGAAGAGGGAGATGTGGATTTTGGAAATGTGATAGGTAGAAAGTCACTTGGATGGGGTATGGGAGGGAGAAGAGAAGTAGTGGAGGAGGAGGTGGGGATCAGGAGGTCAGAAGTGTGGGAAGCCATGAAAAGAGTTAAGTTGGGGAAATCACCAGGAACAGATGGAGTGTGTGGGGAAATGTTGAGGTAAGGTGGTGAGATAGTGATTGAATGGGTATGGAAAATGTGCACACTAGCATGGGAGAAGGGGAATGCACCCGATGACTTGAAGACTGGCATAATAGTCCCCCTATATAAGGGCAAAGGGGAAAGAGGAGTGTGTGGTAACCACCGAGGAATATGTCTTTTAAGCATAGAAGGGAAGGTGTACAGTAGGGTAGTGATTGAGAGAGTGAGAGTGAGAACGGAGAAATGGATAGGCGACGAGCAGGGAGGTTTTAGGCAGGTAAGAGGATGTGTAGATCAGATTTTTACCTTGAATTGTGTTGTGGAGAAATATCTGGAGAAGAAACAAAAGGTGTATGTTGCCTTTATGGACTTGGAGAAGGCCTATGACAGAGTGGATAGAGAAAGCATGTGGAAAGTACTTGGAATATACGGAGTAGATGGCAAGTTTCTGAAAGCAGTGAAGAGCATGTATGAGGGTGCAAAGGCGGCAGTACGTGTGTAGAATGAGCAGAGCGAATTCTTTGACCTTAGTGTTGGGTTGAAACAGGGGTGTGTGATGTCCCCGTGGTTGTTTACTGTATATATGGATGGAGTCATGAAAGAAATACTAGGAAGAGCAGTGGATGTTGGTGTATCGCTGAAAAGGGAGGGAAATGAGTGGAAGCTGCCTATACTGCTGTTTGCGAATGATACAGTTCTGATGAGCGATAATGAATGGGAGTTGCAGGGTCTGGTAAATGAGTTTGGAACAGTGTGCGAAAAACGGAATTTGAAGGTAAATGCGGGGAAGAGCAAGGTTATGGTCTTCGAAAGGGGTGAAGTCACAGAGTGTGAGGTGAAGCTGAACGGTCAGGCTATGGATATTGTCAGCTCTTTTAAGTATCTGGGCAGTGTGTTGAGTAAAGATGGGACTATGGATGAAGAAGTGCGGGAGAGGGTACAACAGGGGAAGAGGGTTGTAGGAACGTTGAAAGCAGTAACAAGAAATAGAGTGGTCAGTATGGAAGTGAAGAAGTCCTTGCATGACAGTGTGGTAATCCCGACACTAACTTACGGAAGCGAAGCATGGACGTTCGGGAAGAGGCTCAGTGAGCGGTGGAAATGAGTTACTTGAGAAGTGCGTGCGGAGTTACATGGAGGGATAGACAGACGAATGAGGAAGTAAGAAGGAGGTGTGGTGGTGGAGCTAGATGTGCTGGAAAGTGTGAAAAGGAACAACTGGAGATGGTTCGGCCATATGTAACGTATGGAAAGCGAGAGATTGACTAAGAGGGTGTACGAGAGCGAGGTGGAAGGACAGAGAGGGAGAGGTGCACCGAGGGAGAGGAGTAAGGATGGAGTAAGGAAGTATATGAATGAAGGCGGTGCTGGTTGGGAGGAGGGGTGTTGACTGACTGGGGACAGAGGTGCATGGGGGCGGTTCGTTCGTGGTCACCCCTTCGGGGATCACAGCGTCAGGCAATAGATAGATAGATAGAACGTCTGGAGTAGATGAGGGAGTCCGTTGGAAAGAGGGAGTGGCTATTATTGTGAAGGAGGAGTTGAGAGAGTTTATACAAGAGTGGAAAGAGGTGTAATCAAGGTTAATGTTGGTGCGAATGCAGTTTAAGGGTGAAAGTTGGATTTTTGTCAGTGCTTATGGACCAGGCAGTGAAAGGGAGTTAGACGAGGTGGAGGGTTTTTGGAATGATTTGAGAGATTGTCTACAAGGGTTTGATGAAAATGAAAATGTTATAGTTTTAGGGGACCTAATTGCTATGGTAGGAAATGAGCCTGTTGAGGGAGTCGTAGGTAGTTTTGGTGTGGATGGTGTAAACGAGAGTGGAGAAAACTGAAAAAAGTATGTGGAGAGTGCAGAATGAGTGTAGGTAATATGTTCTTTAAAAAAAAGGCGTATACACAAGGTACACATGGTATAGGCTTGTAAGGGGAAAGATTGTAGAGCTAGGGCATTGATGGATTATGAGCTGGTGACAAGGGAAACATTGTGTAGACTGCTGGATGTGAATGTGCTGAGAGGTGAGGCGGATGGTATGTCGGATCATTACCTGGTAGAGGGAAAGCTAAGAGTTAGGAGTTAGAGGAGAATGAGAGACATGCGTGAATTAAGAGCGGTAATAAATGTTAGTGAGTTAGAGAAGAGTACAAAAGAGAGGGAGTACAAGGAAAGACTATATGAAAAGTGGATGGAAGTGAGAGAGATGGAAGAGAGAGAAATAGAGGATGGATGGCAACGGTTTAAGGAAGGAGTGAAAGCAAATGCAGAGGTAGTATGCGGTAAAGGAAAGTAGGAGGCAGAGATATCAGGAAGGGAAGCGAGTGGTGGAATGATACGGTGAGAAAGGCAGTTGAGGAGAAGACAATGTTTTGAGAGGGTTTTACAGAATGGTAGTTTTGAGGTATTAGTCCATGAGCCAAGACCCGAATTTTGGGATATCGGTACCACCCGGGGTGACTAATTCTCTTAGGTGTTTTTAGCTTGCTACATGTCTCTAGTTTATGTTTTGATATGATAGCCCTTGCACATTGGTAGCTTAATGGTCGTTATCACTTCTTGAATAGACATACCCTACCGAAAATTCCGAAATTTTTTAAAATGTCAAATTTGGGGACAGGAATGCCTAAATGTCAACAAAATGCATATAGTAATTGTCACATTTAATACAAGTCCTGTAAATACACACTAAGCATGCCATGGGCTTGTACATACTATTATGGCAAATTACTACTCCTAAATATCATCTACGTCAGACTCGGAATCTGACTGTTGTGCCACCGGCTCTTCTTCAATAGCCTTGTTCTGACATGTCTGTAACCTGCACATGTCCGTGCATTTTAGACCATTGCTGAGGCAAGTACACTTAGGGAGTTCGCATGACCGCACACACTTGCAAGACAGTAGCTGCATAACAGCATCTGGTGCTGGTGAGCCTCGCATCCAGTTGACGGCAAGCTTACCGTCCTCATCTGTCATCCAACCGCAGTCTGTTGGGTTCGCAACAAATGGCTGGCTCTGAAGACTTCTCCTCCAGATCGCAGCCTGGTAGTTTGCACGCAGTGCATGCATGAAGAGGCAGTCCTCACAAGGAGGGAGTTGACTTGACTCTACCTCTCCACGTCTTGCACAGAACAGCTCATACCGAAGCTTGTTTACCTTAGTTGTGTGGGTAGATGGTAGGTACATGTGGCAGGTGATTTCCTGTAGCTTCTCAAAGAGTTCAGGAGACACTTCCCATGAGCGTCCAAGTTCGTGAAAAGCATGCTGGTATGTCTTGTCCATCTTCACCTGCTTGAGTGTCGTCATCTTCCCTCGGCCAGCGAATGCACTGACGGTATCACAGCCTGTAAAGGCATGCATACCAATCAATGAATCACACACGCTGCCTCCCAGTGTGCGGCTCAGTGTGGTGATATCCAGGAATCTTGTCCGGTTCTTCGTCCCGCACTTCTGGAACAGATGGGATGGGATCTTGTGGCACATGCCAAGACACAACACCATGACGTCTGTATCTTCTGCAGTGATGATGACAGACTTGTTCCCAGATTCTGCTGCATGAAGTGCATGGAGAAGAAGGCGTGTGTCTGCTTCTTCTTGAGTTGACTTAAGCTCAGGAGCCTCTTCCCACTGCTCTTTGGTGATCTTGAAGCAGCGCTGCTCACATGTGACATACAGCTCCTTGTCCTTGAGCTTCTCCCTGTGCTGTGGTGCCTTCCATTCTTCTACCAAGAACTTGATAAGACTTGCCTTGTTGGAGGAACTACCGAGTAACTTTCTCCACTGCTGGATGTTGTGCCCAGGTTGAATGTTCTTGAAATGAATTCCTGTGCCTGCACTTCTTTTGGCTCGTTCTGCATCCTTGATGGATGTCTCCTTGTAGATATCAAACACAACATCAATGCGCCTGCTCTTAGCACCTTCATGAACAGCGTGACTCAGTGCTGTACCTGCAAGCTGTGAAAAAGTTTTGTCGTTTCCCTTCAGTTTGTGGACCAGGCTCATCCCATCAATTATGGTAGCAGAGGGCTCGGGTATCACTTCTGCAGGAGAAACATTACTCTCTAACTCCTTTGCGAGGGCAGCCTTGTTGGTCTTGCGGAGAGACCCATCACCGCTGGCAAGTGCCCAAGGCAAAGGCCCCAGGGGATGAGCCAAGACATCACTCATTTTGAGCTTTCTGTTTTCGGCAACAAGGATCATCTGGCCAAATAGGTTCCTGTCAGCCTTTAAGATAACCTCCTTGGCATGGTCTTGTGAGCGTGGCTTCATTCTGATGTTAGTGAACGTTCTCAGTTTCGTCTTCGTCATCGTGTCATGAAACTGTATAGTTGGCGTATCGATCTCCAGGCGCTCTTCCTTGAAGGCTTGATATGCATCCTCTCCTATTCTGTAGGCCCCTAGAAGGTCTTTGACAACTTCTGGTGGTGCCATAGTCGCAGTTGACAAACTGACAAGATCTTCTTGCTCTGCGTTGAAGGGGTTCAACCAGCTGGTCTCCATCAGTTGAACTAAAGATTGGACATCGGCCTCATCTCTTCTAATCCTGGGCATCTGTAGGTCTGGGTGGCTGAAGTCAGTATACTTTTGGCCTACTACCATAGTCCTGAGCTGCCTTAACACCTTACGAGCGGCCTATGCGGTTTATTTATGTGTACCGCCCAGCGGGGTGTTTTTAGCCAAAATAGGGCTGTTTACGTGATCATTTTCATGCCTAAATAAGACCCAGAATGTAAAACAAGTACCTATCCCTGAAAGGGCATAAACAGAGCTTTCGAATGACACCATAACGATCCTTGTATGATGGATAGTTTTCTTGCAATAACCGTGCAACGCGAGTGCAAAAAGCAGGTAATTCGGTACTTTCGGTACATAATTGAGTATGTAGCGAGTGAGAGAGGGAGGAGGGAGCTGAGATTTGTGTCAGTAGGTTCGCCGCGGTGGTCTGGAGCAGTCATACGCTCGCTAGTCTCCTGCCACCACTTGTCTCTCTCTCTCAGCCACATTACGTGCTGAAATTGCCACTCGAGTTATGTCGAGCGCCGCCACATAGTCCAGCTTTATTTAACTCGACTTATGTTGCGCGCCGCTAGTTATGGGTTAAGTACCTGCTGCGATACTCCGATGTCAGGTAGTACCTGGCGACAGCTCCGCCTTTCAGGCTGAAGCCTTTTGTGCCCCCTGGTGTCTGGGTGTCTTTGTTGATCGTCTCTTCGATTGTCTGGTCCACAGGGATCCGTCCCAAGGGATTCTTGCTACCGATCTGGACCGAAAAGCCACCTTGCATGAAGTGTTCATGGACCTCTGGGTGTTCAATGGG
Organism: Paralithodes platypus; assembly: GCA_032716605.1. NCBI lineage: Eukaryota > Metazoa > Arthropoda > Malacostraca > Decapoda > Lithodidae > Paralithodes > Paralithodes platypus. Next base: position 32,703,117 of record CM064572.1, on the reverse strand, counting down.
CAGTCGAGACATCAAGGCATAGTAGTAGGTTAGGAACCGGGCATAGTTCACTTTGTCATAGGCAAAACACCACGGTATCATCTGTCGGATTGCTCCTAGGTGGAGCATCCATTGCCTTCTCTGGAGGCTCGAATTAAGTCCAGCATGATCTCAACCATGTCCAGGTATGACATCCAGAATGCTGAGAGGTTGTGTTCATCTCTGAGGGTCTCAAGATAAACTTGGAAAAGCTTCATGATATGTGTGCATGATTCACTCTCCATCAGCTCTTGAAAGAGTCCCTGAGACACATTGCTGTGAAAGCTGTTGATGTCCTTCAGTGTTTCATCTAGATGGTGTATGTCCCTTGAATGGTTTTCTTCTAGCCATGAAAGGAAGCCTTTCCATGCAAGCCTCATCAGTGCTTCATACACGAGCTTGTGTAGTCTCACTGCTCTGTTGTACCTCTTGCCGTTCATCACTCCTGACACTGATCCTTCTGCGATGATACCTGATTCCACACACAGATCTCTAAGACCTGCATCTTGAAACCTCTTTCCTATGGTGGAGATGAGATTACAGATTGTGTGGAAGACGCCCATCCTGATGATAATGTTCTTGAACTTCTCTTGTTTCCAGATAACTTCGGCAGCTTTGGCATAGAGTGCTTGATCAAACACGCACACAATCTTGTTAAGCTGTAAGGACTGCATGATAGCATGCGTTTGTTCCAAGATTTCATTAACGGTGGACATTTCTGTTGCGGGAGCATTGATAGTGGGCAGGTAGCTTACAGTGTCCTGAACCACTGCAATGTCTCTGCGCATTTTGATGTTGAACCCAGTCCAACTGCTGATGGACTGGTCCTCATGGTCTGACATTCGAGTAAGAAGCCAGATATGGTTCTTTGTCTTTGAATCCTGGACTTCCTTGGTAGTGTCGACATACGCAGTCTCAATCCTAGGTGGCCCTGCCCGCCGCCCAACATTGTATATTGGCAGCATTGATGATGTCTGAGTGATGCTTCTTATCTTGGACTTGGTAATCTCTGGCAGGACTTTCTCTGGCACAGAGCCTGCAACCTTGGACTGGACAGCAATGCCATTGACTCTATGAGAAGTACCTGCTCCACTTAGGGTCTCTTCAAGTCGGTCAATGTTATCCCAGGCCAGGGTTGTGAACACACCAGGGTAGATGTTTGCTGGCAGTGGAATGTCATCCTTTGAGCATTCCAGCTTCTGGATACAAAGGGCTGTATCGATCTCCTCAAACATTGAGTAAGACACACAGTGACCAAGACGATTCAGAGTTCGGATCAGTTCTGTGTTTCCTGTCAAAGACTTTACAGCATTGGTCAGCAGTACGTGCTTGGGTGGTTTTGTCTTGCCACTGGTAACAGCAAAGACCAAGTCACTGCCAAAGGAAGTGGCAAGACGTTGAGCTCTTTCAGAGGGAGTTTCACACTCACACTCTCCTGTCAGCAGGGTGTGCAGGAATTGAGTGACTGCTGCAGGAATGACATTCTGATCTGTATCGGGAGGCCATGGCTGACTCACATCTTGTTTATTGATCTCATTCCTCAGCTGCATTCCTGCTTTGGTTAAGACATCTTCAGAGTTAGCTGCTCTTGCTTCTTGCAGGTCTTTTGCCATTTTGTGTGCTTGCCGGGCAAGGTCGTCCATTGAGAGGCTGCGTGGATAGATTAGAAGCTTTCCATTCTCATCTGGGACAAAGCGTAGTGATTCTCCAAACTCGGTTTCAATCTTTCGGCGAACATGTTTCTTTGTCGCTGGTTTCAGTTGGATAATACCACGGGACATCATGGATCTCTCAAGCCTAGATGTGAGGTTTGTCATAGGCAGTACCTCTGGGTTGGGGAATAATTTGGTCCTTATATACAAGCAGAGTTCCTCGAGGGCTTCTGTCTCAACCTCTTCGTAGCGTGCTTCCTCGCTTTCTTCCTGATTTTCACCTGCACCCGACCTGGCGGCCGCTGGGAAATCATCTTTTGTGAAGAGTTTGTAGCACGACTTGTGGTAGTGACCCTCTGCAGCAACAAGGTCTCTGCTAACTAAACCAAGGATTCTCTGGTTGAGTTTCCTTATTGCTGCTCTGCGAATCTTCTCATCTGCTCGTAGCTCAACACACTGTATGAGTGGCTCCCTTGTCTTTGTTGTTTTTATGTACTTGCTTGACTTCTCGCAGAAGATACATACTTTGGCATACACCCTGCTAGTACTAGGGGCATCCATTGATGCCCTCCTCCTGGGGTCGACGCTTGCTGATTCTATCTTGACACCCTTGGCAAGGATAGAATCCAGTGACTTCTTCATTGTAAAGAGACTACGACATTTACGGTGATAATGTATGTGTGGTATTCCTCCTTCTTCAAGGCCCTTGGCTGCTTCCAGGACTGGATCATGCTGCCTGATTTCTGCAGCCCTGAGCAATGTGTTCCAGGAGTCCAAATCCTGTGGTGACACCAGAGCATCGCTGTCATCATCAGAGCAGTGGATGATACAGTCGATCCGTGCTCTCTTCCTCGCAGATGGTTCCATCCTGCCGTCAAACAGTCGACACACACCTGCAAAAAATATCACCATTAAACCATGAACAAACAAACACATTACATGGAAACCACTCTACATATGTTTGCTCCTTCCAATAATAAATTATCCCCAAAATATAACAAAAAATCCCCAAATATGAAATAAACCCCTAAATATGGAGAAACTTGAAATACACATCGGAATAATTCTTGTAGAGAATCAAATAAGCTACAAGAGCTGTTAGAATATATTTTTCAATGTTCCCCATATTTAAGGATTTATTCTAGATTTAGAGGAAATTACCCAAAATATAGAGTATATTCCGAAATATGAGGAAATTTGAAAAATACCTAGGAACAACTCTGGTAGAGAATATAATTCTACATAGGTGTTCAAAGTTTCGCGATGATTGTGTGATGGATTTTAAAGAAAATGAGGAAAACGCCGAGCGTCACGCTAAAAATCTTTATTTTTGGGTAGCGCCCCTATTGCATCAAAAAAATTAGACTAAGCTACCAGTGCGAGAAGGCTATCATATCTTAATGTACTTACAGTCACTCTATAAACATTTTTGTACCATTCGTGTTTAGTCACCCCAGGTGGTACCGATATCTGGCCTGGCTCATGGACTATATGGGAGAGGTACAAGGAGAAAATGAGAAAGGCAAAACGGAAAATTAGAGAAGCGAAAAAAGATGCAAACGAAAGGTGGGGTCAAAGGTTGAGTGAACATTTTGAAGATCGAAAGAAGATGTTCTGGAAGGAGGTAAATAGAGTAAGGAAAGGAGGACAAAAGGGGGAAGAGTCAATGAAAGATGCAAATGGATAATTACTAGTGGAAGGAGTTGAAGCAAGGAAAAGATTTGCTGAGTATTTTAAACATTTGCTAAATGCAAGAGATGGAAGAGAAGCAGTGATTGAAGCAGTGTTTGATGGAGATAGGTTACCCAGACCACCCAGGTGGCAGGGAATGAATGAAAGGATTGAGGAAAATGAGGTGAAAAAAACAGTGAAACAAATAAGAGCGGGGAAAACAGAAGGTTTGGATGGTATTGCTGTGGAGTGTATAAAGAAGAGTGGAGATGTGATAATAAATTGGTTGCTGAGATTGTTCAATGTGTGCTTTGTTGTGTCAATGGTACCAATAGACTGGAAGAGTGCATGTATTTTGCCATTGTACAATGGGAAGGGAGATCGGCAGGATTTTCAAGTTATAGAGGTATTAGTTTATTATCAGTGGTTGGATAGCTGTATGGCAGGGTGTTGACAGAGAGGATAATAAAGTGTACAGAAGTTGCAATAGGAGAAGAACAGTGTGGTTTTAGGAGGGGGAAGAGGGTGCGGGGATCAGATTTTTGCAGTAAGACAGTTATGCGAGAAGTATTTAGAAAAGCATAAGTAGATATTTTGGGCTTTTATGGATTTGGAAAAAGCGTATGATCGTGTGGATTGTTAATCAATGTGGAAGGTGTTAAAGATTTATGAAATTGGAGGAAATTTGTTAAAAGCATTTAAGAGTTTTTATGAAGGGAGCAGAGCTTGTGTTGGAGTAGGAAATGGTGAGTTGAGTGAATGGTTTGAGGTAAATGTAGGTTTGCAACAGGGTTGTGTAATGTCACGTAATGTCACCATGGCTGTTTAATACGTTTATGGATGGTGTGGTGAGGGAGGTGAAAATGAGAACTATGTTAAAAGGATTGGCTTTAGTAGGAAAGAATTGTAGAGATGGGGAGTTGAATCAGTTGCTGTTCGCTGATTACACAGTGCTGGTGGCGGATTCTGAGGAGAAACTGAAGGGGGTAGTCAAAGAGTTGGGTGTGGTTTGTGGGAGGAGTAAACTGAAGGTGAACATCAATGAAAGTAAAGTAATGGTTTGTAATATGGGTGACCGTAGGGTGAATCTAGATGTGAGGCTGGATGAGGAAATATTGGAGCAAGTAGAGTGTTTTAAATATTTAGGAGGAACGATAAGCAGGAATAGAGGTATGGAAATGGAGGTAAAACAGAGAGTGTGTGAAGGAAGGAATGTTTTCGGAGCAATGGGAAGTATGTGGAAGGTGAGAAATCTCGGAATGAAAGTAAAAAGTACAATGTATCAAGGAATTGTTGTGCCAAAAGTGATGTATGGGGCTGAGATATGGGCTCTGAAGGAAAAGGAGAGAAGAAAGCTGGATGTGATGGAGATGAGCTGCTTGAGGAGTAAGTGTGGAGTTACTCATAGAGACAAATTGAGGAATGAAGAAATACGTAGGAGAGTGGGGCAGCAGGAAGATTTGTCGGCCAGAGTGGTCAGAAGGGTGCTGAGCTGGTATGGTCATGTTGAACGAATGGAAGATGAAAGGCTTACAACGAGAATATGTGAGTCACATAAAAGAGGAGATAGAAGGGCAGGAAGACCCTCATTGAGATGGAGAGACTGTGTAAGACAAGCTTTGGATGATAGAGGAATGACTATAGATCAGACAAGGGAAGTGGTAATAAACAGGAATGAATGGAGAATGCTTGTCAATAGATGAGAGAACACACGGTCTCACTTCACTCTCTTACTAGAGTGGTCTTAATTGCTCAATTTCTTATTGAGTACTTCACTCTCTGGTTAGAGTGGGCTTTAGTTGCTCAATTTATTACAACTGAAATTGTAAGTTGTTTTAGAATGCTCTTTTTAGCAAAACGAAGCTTCCGCCTATACTCGTTTGTCTGTGCGGAGTCAGTCGTGGTAGGATCAGGTATAATATGGCCATCTACGGAGAGTTCTGGGCTCACCCGTTTTAACCTGTCACCATGAATTACTTCTACCTTTTTGGTGGTAGGGTCTCGAACCTCAAACTCGTTACCGGATGCTGTGTCCGTAACAACATAGGGTCCATTATACTTCGGCGAGAGCTTAGACATTCTCGTCGGATCTAGGCACATAACTTTGTGACCTACGTCAGGACAGATTGTTGTGCCCTATTATGCTGTTTCCTTATCATTTCTGCACAGGATGCCTTTAAATGATCTCGGACTTGCTGGTGGCATCTTGCTAAAGACTTTCAGGTGTCTCTTAACGTCTGATTTGGCTTGATAAGAATAATCTAGAGGAAATAGATTTCTGCATAGCTTAGCTGTAGCCAGAATTCACGTCAGAAGCTTGTCTTTACCCTCAGAAGCTAGTCTGTTATACCTGTCTGTAGGTTTTGGAAGACTCTTCAAGATAATGTAAAGCCATTTAGGTTTTCCTTGACTTCTAGATTATGTTTAGGTTTACATGATGTTCCAAGATTTCAAAGATAGCTATGGTAGCTGAGGTACTTTGCAGTCAACTATCCCAATTGAGAATGGGATCTTTTGTGCAAATACAAGCTTTCTCAAGTAGATATCACCCATTTATTCTTTCACATTGTGCTTGGTTTCCATCCTGTTGTCGGCGAGGAGGTGCCTAGGAGAGGAATAGCGAACAAGTGAGTAATGGACGAGCCTGTTGGTAATTTGGTCTTTTGTATCCGTCTTTAAGCAGGAATAGGACAAACAAGTCTGAAAGATTATATTCAACACAAACCAGTTGGTACTGCTTACATCTGGCGTCGCCTGGGCATTTCAGCAATTCCAAAGAAACAGTGTCAAATGGATGTGAAGCCGTCGGGTATTCCAGGAGTGTCACAGGTTATCTTTTGGCAAAGTGTTGTTTACAATCCTTCTTAATAGTTTTCCAGTAGTACTTCTATTTATCGGCCTCAAGAGTTGTTTCCTGTCTGCACATATGAACTGTCCACACCTATTGGTACAGTTGCTGCACTAGGTAACAAATTGATGGCATCATGATGTTTCGGGAGTACTACTATCTTATCTGGAATGACATATACATGGCTGTATGTATTGTTGTCAACGGGAAGAGTCCAACCAGAAGTTCTTAGTGCAATCGGAACTGCGACGGATGAACTTGGTTTCTGGAAAAGACATCATCTTCTCCGATTCCAGAACTAGCTTACGTATTGGATATGTAGTGGTTCTAATCTTGCTCATCTTTCACTTGGCTTCTTTTTAGGTCGGTAACGAGAACACCGGGGCAACTTGCACAATTCTGGAGAGTGTGTTGGCTGCCACGTTAGCTGTTACCCTATAATACTAGAAGATACCTGTTAATCCTGGTGACTCCGCGGCAATTTCAGCAAATCCACTGATACAGTGTCGAATGGAAGTGAAGGCGTTGGATACTCCAAGATTGGTGCGGTTCCATCACGTGTCGGGTTAGCTGTAGGAATGTCTCTTACCACCGCTTTAGTCTGCCAGTGAGAAGTTATCACCTTTGAGTACCTTTTTGTCCTTGCCTGTCTGTCTGAGCAGAGGTCGAAGGAAGGCTCAAGGCTAATATTTCACGAAGGTTTTGACTCCTAAGTTGTTGCAGGAGTTAACCTTTCTGAGTTGTGATATCTAATCTTTATGTTATTCATCACTTTCCTTATGTAACCAATGACTAGCATCTTGACTATGTCACTTGGCATTTTGAATGTTGTACTGAGCTCTTGTGAGAAGAGTTGTGTGTACGAGTGTGAATGTTGAGCATGTTTTGACTGGAATTTAGGCAAGCATTTGGATGAGCTCTGCCTCTTAAGACTTGGAAACATCTTATTATTATTCTAACCTTAAGTTGTATTTTAAGTGCGACTTTAGAAAGGTAAATAACTGCACAGATCGTACTATTCGATGAGAATCCTTTCTGCTCGACTCGAGATTGGCTTACTTGAACATCTCAGAAACTGATCGTGAATGTACAGTCAAGTCTTCTGGTGTCTATCCATAAGGTGATGGAGCTCCACTTAAGACAAACTTAGACTTTTGAGTTACTCAATTTTTACTAAATTGAAAAACTTTGTTTCCCTTATTCCTATGGCATGTAGGAGTTCTGATTGATCAGACTGTGGGAAGTATTTCCTTAACTTGGCTAGAATATTCTGTGTGGTTGTCTTCGTGGCGATCAACCACCTAAAACTATCTCGTTCTTGGTTACAAACCTGGTTGGTGACAACCAAAGGAAGAACGTGTGTTTTAGACTTACCTAGGATTACTTTGAGGGATATGTAGTGCTTTGGTTAAATTCTTTAGTGTTGTTAGTCATACACTGCGGAAGGCGACTACAATCCCAAGTCTAGACCTTCGTAGCTTCAGGAGAATGTTTACCTATGCGCTGAAAATACTTGAGTAGATGCGCAAATCATTCTATAACTCTACGGCGGTTCATATCCTCTACAGGGTTTGCCTGACGGATGTCTTAGTACAAAGTAGGTCTGGATGCCGTTGGTAATGTATTTACTTGTGCTGTAAAAGATCTTTCAACATCTGCTATAACTTTCGGGTAGTGTTCTGGGAGACATACCCTATTCTTCTCATAATTCCATCGTTTTCCGGATACTACTAAGGGAAACTATCCAGGTAACCCAATTCTGAGCTGTGGATGCGAGCGAGAGTAATCTTGTTTTGCAATACGGCTCTTGATCCTAGCACTCTTTGGATCTTGCAGGTGAAACTGGTCATGCTTGCTGACACAGTCGCTGCTATAATGATCGAATGCAGGAAAGAACGCGTAATACGTGTTGTGTATGTAAGTGAAATCACCTCAATTAACATAGGTATTGTGATTTCAAAATAAGGTAAGTACTAAAGACTAAGCACTCAATAATTACTTAATAATATTACACCTTCTCTTAATCAATAGTGGGATCAGTAAAATATAATACTTGTTTTATACTATTATATTAATATTATTTCTTTAATATACATTTATAATTTAGCTAACTCCATAACTTATTTATACACCAATCATTCATTCATACCCCACTACCACAGTCACCTACACATTTACTCATAAAAGCAAAAGACAATTATGGGTCGCTAGAGGAGCTGCATTGTATGGGTTGAATGATCTTTACTTCCGCTGTAAAAAGTCCTGCTAGGAGTCACTAATAGTTATAGTCCTAGTACCACGACACCAGTCAAAAGATTTACCAGGCACGTTCCCAGACCACGTTCAAACATCACACTCTTGATACAGGCAGGCCCCTCACACAGGCCCTCCACCAATAGTGACACAGGTAGGCCCTTCACACAGGCCCTCCAACCAGTGGTGATAGAGGTAGGCCCTTCACACAGGCCCTCCAACCAATGGTGATAGAGGTAGGCCCTTCACACAGGCCCTCCAACCAGTGGTGATAGAGGTAGCCCCTTCACACAGGCCCTTCACACAGGCCCTCCAACCAGTGGTGATACAGGTAGGCCCTTCACACAGGCCCCCAACCAGTGGTGATACAGGCAGGCCCTTCACACAGGCCCTCCAACCAGTGGTGATGCAGGTAGGCCCTTCACACAGGCCCCCAACCAGTGGTGATACAGGTAGGCCCTTCACACAGGCCCCCAACCAGTGGTGATACAGGTAGGCCTTTCACACAGGCCCCCAACCAGTGGTGATACAGGTAGGCCCTTCACACAGGCCCTCTATCACAACCACCATATCACCAGGCTACCATGATGTCACCACTCGAGTTGTCAGCCAATAACTATGTAGGGGAACCAATACAAAAGGGCGGTGAAGATTACTCCACTCGCTGGGTGGTCGGGAGTAGCCAAGAAGTGCAGAATATCGTGAGCTAGCTGTCTTATACAAGAAAGGAGCTCTGGGACAAGGTGAGGCCCACCCAGCACACGGCAGCAACCACACACTGCCTACAGTAATGAAAGAAATGCTGTAGAGTAATAGTCTATAACAATTAATAAAGCACTATAACTTCATAATAGCTTTGCAAATTACAAACGCCACTTTACTCCACGGTACTTTACTATGAACTATAACACTCACTAGGTAAAGGAGGAGCTGTGAACTCGCCGTGTGCTGTAGAGAGACTACCTAACAGGGGGTTCAAACAAAGTTAAGAAAGTTAATATTAAGCTTCAACTATCTCATTATGGATAAAAAGATAATTCATGAGCATAGTTCGAAGCACCAAACACTAAGAAAGGAAACTCTCTCTCGTGCTCACTTGTACCGCTCTCACACGTACCGAAGCTACTCGAAACAATGAACCCTCAACCAAAACACAGGCTCTCAATAACACCCATATATGGATCCATTCATCCAAATATATTCACACTTACTAAAGAATTACGAATCATAAATATCCCTGACAATACCCCCCTCACAAACTATATTTCCTCGAATATAGACCCTAGTCAGGTAATATGAGGATTCGTTGAAGTCTGGATTATGACCTAGGACCTCCTAAGAAGGTCAGCAATGACATTGTCCTTACCCTTGATATACTCAATTCTGAAGGCATATGACTGAAGAGCTAGCACCCACCGCATCAACCTGTTGTTAGTATTCTGCATGTTCCGAATGTAGGTCAGTGGCTGATGGTCCGTCTGCAAGATGAACTTTGTGCCATACAAATACTTACGGAAATACTCTATGCCCCAGACCACAGCCAAACATTCCTTCTCAATAGCTGAAGAATTCTTCTCCCTGTCCAGTAGTTTACGGCTGGCATAGCAAACCGGCATCAGCACTCCGTCGGCCTCCTGTAGAAGGGCAGCTCCAAGACCTTTTTTACTAGCATCAGTCCTGAGATAAAAGATTTTCTCCAAATTAGGGAGTCTAAGGATAGGCTGATCGCAAAGCGATCTCTTCAATGAATGGAACCTCTCCTCAAGGGTAGGAGACCACTGTAACTTAGTAGGGCAACCCTTCCTTAGCATATCAGTCAAGGGGCTAGCAAGTTCAGCAAAGTTAGGAACAAACTGCCTGTAAAAATTCATAGTACCCATAAATGATCTTAACTGTGACTTAGTTGTAGATAAGGGAAGCTCCTGAATAGCCTTAACCCTGTCCTCAAGAGGTGACAACTTATTTTCTCCAAGGGAGTAACCAAGGTACTTTATGGTAGAGAACCCCAGGAAACACTTTTTAGGACCTACCGTTAAGCCATGCTCTCCCAGTCTTACAAGAACATGTGTTAGATGTTTACAATGAGAACTCCAATCTTTACTATGAATCATTAAGTTGTCAAAGTAACAGGCTGTGTTTGCAAGATCTTTAGTTACCTTTCTCATCAACCTAATGAATGTAGCACAAGCCGTTTTTAACCCAAAGGGCATGCGGGTGAATTGCATTAGTCCCTGGTTAGTAGCGAATGCAGTACATACCTTTGAATCTGGATGAAGAGGAATCTGCCAGTACCCTTTGTTCATAATTATCAAGTTCAGATATATATTTATCATCAACGAATTCAGACAGGCAATCATCACGGGTAGGCATTGGTTCGGCATCGAAAACAGTCACATAATTCAGAGCACGAAAATCAATGCATAGCCTGTATGAATCATTATTCTTTACAAGTACTACTGGAGAACAGTATGGAGAATCTGAAGGCTCTATGACACCCAGATCTAGCATCCGTTCCACCTCCTCCTCGAACACTTTCTGTAAATGTTTAGGCATTGGGTAGGGTTTCTTATGAACAGGAACACCTGAAGTCAGTCTAACACGATGCTCAGCAGACTCGGTCCTACCAGGAATGTCCGTTACAACATCTGGAAACTCCTCCAACAGTGCCTCAAGATCTGCCTTTTGGAAATCAGTAAGATCAGGGTTGATGTGTACAGAAGATATTTGGTCAAAGTTACAAAGGGGAATAGTACCATCATCGCCGTCCTCCACAGCCTCTGTCTCCACGATACCTGTACCTACAGCTTTACAAAAGAACTCGGGTGAGGAATGGTCAGTGTGTGATACCGCAGCATTCTGATCATCATCCTTCAGTCTCCTGTAAAATTTCTTAAGCATGTTAATATGGTACAACTTTGGTTTACCCCGTACATCAATTATGTAGTCCACTCGATTCTTTTATTATTATTATTATATGAGATGCCGAAATCTCCAACCAGGGTGCAGAAACACCATCAAGATTAATCCACACAAAACACCCGGAGGCACTGGAGAGAGACTATGGCAACTTAGGAAAAAATAAAAACATACACTGTATACTGTACTGTACATATACACATATTAAACACAGATAACATATTATGCAGTGGAGGATATCAAGCTTAAATATAATACAATAAAATAGAATAAAATAAGTTTAAAAATTAGAATTAATGCTGCAAAAAAGCATTAACTCTAGACTTAAAAATGGAGATATTAGCTGAATTGACTAGCTCATTTGGCAACTTATTCCACAAGTCAACCATGGCCGGCACAAAACACCGTGAAAACTGTGTAGTAGAAAAATTAACACGGCTCATGGCAAGATAATTAAGATTGCTTGTGAATCTAGTTGCACGAGCCCGGACATAGGGCCCAGGCAGAACCCCATGTAAGGGATGCTGAGGGTTGTTAAAAACTTTAAATAAAAGACTAAGGGCACCAACTTTACGTCGATGACACAGATCAAGAGACAAATTAGGTAGAATAAAACTGATGGAATTTAGCGACCTGTCAAGCAACTTGAGATGGCAGTCAGCTGCTGACAACCAGACAGGTGAGCAGTACTCGAAATGTGGCAAAATAAAAGCATAAAAAGACTTGATAACTGTGGTGTCACAAGCAAATGTTTTATAAACCTTGCGAAGCAGATCAATTTTTTGGGAAATGGAAGAGGAGAAAGAACGAATATGCTTTTCAAAAGTAAGTTTGGGATCAAGAGTAACTCCTAACAAACGCAGAGTATCCACATTCTCAATTTGCTCGCCAGAAACTTGTAGATAAGGATGGGGAGGATCCAAGGTACGAGATCTGCTGATGATAAGGAGTGTGTTTTACTAGCATTAAGTTTCATGCCCCAAAGTTCACACCATGATGTAATTTTGGCTAAATCCCTATTCAGAGCAGTAGCAATTACGTGTCGATCTATTGGTGATGCAATTGACGCATATAAAGTTGTATCATCAGCATAGGAGATTAGTTTATTTTCAAGCTCGGAACACAGGTCAGCAGTAAAAATAATAAAAAGCAAAGGCCCAAGGACACTGCCTTGTGGAACACCAGAAACAACAGTAACAGAAGGGGAATGACACCCATCAATGACCACAGACTGAGATCTTTTCGTCAAAAAATCTTCAAAGATCCTTAAAAAATTGCCACCAATACCAATGAGCTGTAACTTTACCTGTACTTATACGGTCCCTTCCACTGCATGAGAAGCTTATTGTTGTTGGTCGGTAGCAACAGCAACACCTCGTCCCCAACAGACAACTTCCTTGGCTGAGTTTTACTGTCAAAGTATTCTTGATACTGTTCACTGCTATCTTCAGAATGCTGGGCTGCTAACTCTGCCGACGTCTCCAACCTGTCTCTGAGATCAAGGACATGCTGATAAGAACTTCTAAGCTCCTCTTCAAGCTGTTCATTGGCCCAAAGTTCATGGAGAATAGTTTAGGGTCCTCTCACACTCCTACCATACAACAGTTCAAATGGTGAAAATTTGAGAGAGTCATTTGGTAATTCTCTGTAAGTGAAAAGAACCGCTGGAATATACCGATCCCAGTCCTTAGGATGTTCAGCACAAGTTTTCTTTAGCATGTTCTTAAAAATACTGTTAACCCGGGAACTGCGGGGAGACTCTTAAGAGTTCCCCCGGCGGACTGCGGGGAGACTCTTAAGAGTGAGTGAACAAAAAATCAACTTTTGACATGGAAAAAAAAAAAAAAAAAAAAAAAAAAATATATATTATTTGTTTTGGCCCCTGGGCCATGTAAAATCTCAGTCCTCTACCTCCCCTCCTTCCCCACTTTCCTCCTCTCCTTCAGTTATCACCTATTTTCCCTGTTATTCCCTTATTCTGAGGTATGTTTTCGTGCTAACATTAGAAATCCGGTTGCAGGGTGTGGTCATCACTGATAGCAAGCGAATGCAAGAGAGAGAGAGAGAGTATCGATCGACTGTGTCTCAGTGGCCTTGGAGGAAATTGGCGGGAAAGCAGCTTGCCTCACCCATACATTATACAACTCGCGGGCTATATCTCCGATTTTGACCACCCAAACGCTGTTTTCACTCGTTTTATTGTTGTTTCAGGTTAATACCTTTATAATCAACCCATAATAGGCGCATATGGATAAGTATTAATGCTATTAATGGTACAATGAATATTTTAGTAACGGAAACACCTCAAATACGTCAGCACATGGGGACGTTTCCAATTACCCCATGCGCACTTGTTAGGTTAAACCTCTCAATACATCCATTACTCTGAGCATGATAGGGACTAGAGTGAACTGCCTTAACAGAGAGTAACTTTTTAATCTCAGACATTAAATCAAACTTGAATTGGCTACCATTATCAGACAAGATTTCCTTTGGCATCCCCACCCTAGAAAAGATCTCCACTAGGCTTTCTGCAACAGTGATAGTATCTATATTCTTAAGGGGAACAGCCTCAGGGAACCTCGTTGCACGGTCAATCAGAGTAAGAACATATTTGTGACCACGTTTTGACCTGGGCACCACTGGACCTACAATATCAATGGCTACTTTAGAAAAGGGTTCCGAGACCACTGGCATTTTAGATAGGGGTGCAGGTTTAACTCTACCCTTGTGAGTGAATTTTTGGCACACCTCACAGGACTGACAAAACCTCTCAATATCAGCACCTACACCTGGCCAAAAGAACTTTTGATATATTTTACCAGCAGTCTTACGGTGAGAGAAGTGTCCGGCTAGCAAACCGTCATGGGCCAAATTCAGTACCCTATTCCCAAATTCTTTAGGCACCACAAGTTGCTTGTTACCTATCTCTTCAGCATTTTTACTCTCTAGGCAAATTCTGTAAAGCAGGCTATTGATTTGTTCATACTTCACTTTCCTACCTCTATGGCTGAAACCTTCTGTGATTCCGCCATCTGCCACTGCGACTTCAGCGTTTTACACTCAGCCTGGGCCTTCTGGAAAGATTTAGTATCTACAGAAAAACCAGCATCATTAATTATAGATATAGGTGTAACTCCTGCATCCTTCTTTGCCCCAGCCCTGGTTGTTACTGCAGAAACGTTGACATCTGTCTCAACACCTTTCTTTTCTCCAACAGTGAAGGACGGTACTGCAACACCAGGAACTGTTCTGAGCAGTACATCTGTGCATCTGATAGGAGCAATAACAGCATTAACTTTGCCAGAAAAGAATCTACAGTCAATATCTACATCCATTTTAGGAAACCTGTGAGGCACACCCAGAAAGTCATACACTGTACACATTGGACTGGATGGGACTTTACCCGAAATTAATCTGGGGTGTACAATCACAGTATCACACATGGTATCCAGACAAACCTCGGCATTCTTGTCTCCGATCTTGCCACAAGGATTCACTTTGGTTCCTGGACGTTTTTCTGTAGAGTCAAAAACAAAACTTACTTTAGCCACATTACCAGAATCTCCACACCTATTCTGAGGACACTGTGCCTTTACATGGTCACCCCCACAAATATAACATTTAATTCGTGACTTACGGGTGTACGTTTTGTTGTATGCGGCGGCGTCTGGTTTCCCCGCCTTTTCTGCCGGTTTATTGTACCTCTTCTCCTCTAACTTGGGTGCAGAGGACTTTGGGTTGCCCTTACGTGAAAAATGAGCATTCCTGTACAAGTCCGCAGCTTTGGCTAGATCAGTATTAGTCTTGGCTCCACGTTCATTGAGGAATACTCTCAAGTCTGGAGTACACCTTGCTAAAAACTGATCTCTAATTACAAAAGCATACAAACCTTCATAAGACTTACCTACATCAGATAACACCAGCCACCTTCCAAACACTTGTTCGAGTCTGGCTAAAAATTGTACAAAGGGCTCTTCACCTTGCACCTTCATGCCTCTGAACATCTTACGGTAAGCATTAGAATCAACCTGAAATGCCTGAAGTAGGGCTTTCTTCAAAGCCTCATAGACGTCAGAGATGTCAGCGGGTAAGCCTACATAAACTTTGAGTGCCTTACCTCTCAGTAGAGTTCCAAGGTGCAGTGGGTAGTCTTCCTCCTTCCAACCATAAAACTTAGCTACTTTTTCAAATCTAAGCAAATAGGAATCTATATCATCTCCGTCAGAGAAGGGAGGGATACGAGCTTTACCTGAATCTCCTACAGTTCGAGAGGGGTTACCGTCACGGTTCTCAACACTTGGTGACTGAGCTTTAAGTGTAGCAAGGGCAAGTTCATGGACACACGCTTTCTCTCTCTCCCCACTTTCTCGCTCCTCTGTTTGTCACTCTCTCTCAGCTGCTCTTCCATCTCTCTCAGCTGCTTTTTCAACTCTCTCATTCACAAGCATAATCAACTTGAGCAATGCCTCTTCACCATTCACACCCAATGTCTTAGCCTCCTTGAGTATGTCGGCTACACCACTCATAGTTAAAGATCACAGTTCGAACTACTCTAGAGAAAGTGAACCCACCTAGTAGGCTCACTAAAGCACACTATGGCCAGCAGCTCCGAGATTGAATTAAAGAGAGATTTTACGGCCACCAGAGCTCCTGTAATATACATATCCCAGATAAAGAGAAGGTGTATCCTACACACTGCGCCACTGTAAGTGAAATCACCTCAATTAACATAGGTATTGTGATTTCAAAGTAAGGTAAGTACTAAAGACTAAGCACTCAATAATTACTTAATAATATTACACCTTCTCTTAATCAATAGTGGGATCAGTAAAATATAATACTTGTTTTATACTATTATATTAATATTATTTCTTTAATATACATTTATAATTTAGCTAACTCCATAACTTATTTATACACCAATCATTCATTCATACCCCACTACCACAGTCACCTACACATTCACTCATAAAAGCAAAAGACAATTATGGGTCGCTAGAGGAGCTGCATTGTATGGGTTGAATGATCTTTACTTCCGCTGTAAAAAGTCCTTCTAGGAGTCACTAATAGTTATGGTCCTAGCACCACGACTCCAGTCAAAAGATTAACCAGGCACGTTCCCAGACCACGTTCAAACATCACACTCTTGATACAGGCAGGCCCCTCACACAGGCCCTCTACCAGTAGTGACACAGGTAGGCCTTCACACAGGCCCTCCAACCAGTGGTGATACAGGTAGGCCCTTCACACAGGCCCCCAACCAGTGGTGATACAGGTAGGCCATTCACACAGGCCCTCCAACCAGTGGTGATACAGGTAGGCTCTTCACACAGGCCCCCAACCAGTGGTGATACAGGTAGGCCCTTCACACAGGCCCCCAACCAGTGGTGATACAGGTAGGCCCTTCACACAGGCCCGCAACCAGTGGTGATACAGGTAGGCCCTTCACACAGGTCCTCTATCACAACCACCATATCACCAGGCTACCATGATGTCACCACTCGAGTTGTCAGCTAATAACCATGTAGGGGAACCAAGACAAAAGGGTGGTGAAGATTACTCCACTCGCTGGGTAGTCGGGAGTAGCCAAGAAGTGCAGAATATCGTGAACTAGCTGTCTTATACAAGAAAGGAGCTCTGGGACAAGGTGAGGCCCACCCAGCACACGGCAGCAACCACACACTGCCTACAGTAATGAAAGAAATGCTGTAGAGTAATAGTCTATAACAATTAATAAAGCACTATAACTTCATAATAGCTTTGCAAATTACAAACGCCACTTTACTCCACGGTACTTTACTATGAACTATAACACTCACTAGGTAAAGGAGGAGCTGTGAACTCGCCGTGTGCTGTAGAGAGACTACCTAACAGGGGGTTCAAACAAAGTTAAGAAAGTTAATATTAAGCTTCAACTATCTCATTATGGATAAAAAGATAATTCATGAGCATATTTCGAAGCACCAAACACTAGGAAAGGAAACTCTCTCTCGTGCTCACTTGTACCGCTCTCACACGTACTGAAGCTACTCGAAACAATGAACCCTCAACCAAAAAACAGGCTCTCAATAACACCCATATATGGATCCATTCATCCAAATATATTCACACTTACTAAAGAATTACGAATCATAAATATCCCTGACAATACCCCCCTCACAAACTATATTTCCTCGAATATAGACCCTAGTCAGGTAATATGAGGATTCGTTTAAGTCTGGATTATGACCTAGGACCTCCTAAGAAGGTCAGCAATGACATTGTCCTTACCCTTGATATACTCAATTCTGAAGGCATATGACTGAAGAGCTAGCACCCACCGCATCAACCTGTTGTTAGTATTCTGCATGTTCCGAATGTAGGTCAGTGGCTGATGGTCCGTCTGCAAGATGAACTTTGTGCCATACAAATACTTACGGAAATACTCTATGCCCCAGACCACAGCCAAACATTCCTTCTCAATAGCTGAAGAATTCTTCTCCCTGTCCAGTAGTTTACGGCTGGCATAGCAAACCGGCATCAGCACTCCGTCGGCCTCCTGTAGAAGGGCAGCTCCAAGACCTTTTTTACTAGCATCAGTCCTGAGATAAAAGATTTTCATGAGCATAGTTCGAAGCACCAAACACTAGGAAAGGAAACTCCCTCTCGTGCTCACTTGTGCCGCTCTCACACGTACCGAAGCTACTCGAAACAATGAACCCTCAACCAAGACACAGGCTCTCACTAACACCCATACATGGATCCATTCATCCGAATATATTCACACTTACTAAAGAATTACGAATCATAAATATCCCTGACAGTGTATGTACTTCGAGAGTGTTGACCCCACCTGAGACCTATGCACCATCGACTTGGAACAGATTCCAAGGATGCGTAAACTAACTGCCCATGCTTGTTGGAACAGTTGTTACTAAATCAGTGCTGGGGATAAATCGGATCGAATACAGTACTGAGTACCGGAACAACTATGGGTGAAGCTCAATCTGTGAGACTTCATGTTGATGTGGTTAACCTTCAGAATCATTATGTCTTGGACATAGATAATTTGGACTTGTGCGGAACCTTGTATTTGCTTAGGTGCTTCTGCTACGTAAACTATCTGTGAGTTTCGTAGGATACCTGTGTCAAAAGGTGTCTACCGCCACAAGAATGTATTGGGGACTATGTGTGGGACCTTGGTGTGAGGCTTCATCCACCATGTAAAACTGGCTTAGTCACGTATAACCTTAGTGTAAGGTGTTGATTGCGACGCAAAATGTCGACCGTGGAGGGGTCTCATTCTCTGCGATTTTGGGGAGTTTGTACTGCAGAGAGTCTGGCAATTTTATTCTTGGGACTAAAGGATCTGACACGCTGGTAGGAACCAGAATCGTGAAGGAGGCGACTTATCTCTTGGTCTACGCGGGGTGTCTACACGAGGGCAATCTTTTGTGTCGTGTCCATACAGAGTTTCACAAATTAAGCAGTACCCCCTTCGTGCTGGCCTTTCTCGATGCTTTGGGCGAAGATTCCGTTGTGGTTTCCTGCCCTACGAGGTTTTGTATGCACTCGGGATTTGCGTGGTGACGTTTGTTTCCGCTTTGGGAGTAACTGTGGATGGAGTGTCCAGCAATTTTTCTTGGTATGACCAACTTTATGGCAGTGGTCACACTTCTTAGGGATTGCACCAATTCTTCTCGGAGGCGAAGGCGTCGGACTGGGTCTGCGACTCGCCACGCAAGAGTGGTTTCTCCTTGCATTATGATTGCAGTAGGCACATACTGTCTGTGAAACTGTCACTATCTCACAAGCTCTTCTTGACTTGACAAGAGTAATTTGCTCGGGCTTTTTATTGGGGTGGAGCCTTGGAACCAACTTGAGAAGAGATGCGGGAACAGTCTCTGCTGTAGTGCCTGGAATCTCGGGAGCTGGGTCCGACGAGGTCTCAGAAGCAGTATCTGTGTCCGCAGCAATGCTCGCATCAGTGTCCGAAGGTGACTCCGGGGACTCCGGGATAATCTTTAAACTTGGATGAGACCTTGGAGTTTGTTCAACTTCTGTTGTGAGGGGTGTCTCTGGCAGTTGCTCATCGGCTATTCCAGCGATACTATCGTAGACAGAAAGGGTGAGTAGGAATTGTCTGTAATTTGTTGTCTGAAATTGAGCTGTTGCTTGAGCGAGGTCGAGAGCACTTCCTGGTTTCAAATGCTTCTGGACAGGGTAATTTGTTCCTCGTCCCTGACAATGGAATGGGATTCTCCGTATCTCTCTATTTCCTTCAGAAATTGTGTAATTCCCCCTGGGTAATTAGGGCACTTTTTCCCAGCAAACATAGGCAAGTGGACTTTATGCTGTGACTGAGCATCCACGTGAGAGTTGCCTCTGGCTGTAGCTGTAGTGATAGCTGGCATAGCTGTAGCTGTCATAGCTGTAGAGGGAGCTGTAGCTGTAGTTGTAGCTGTCATAGCTGTAACTGTCATAGCTGTAGCGGGAGCTGTAGCTGTAGCTGTAGCTGTAGTAAGTTCTTCTGAATTCTTCTCTACTCTTGCCTCTATCTAACTTACCCTTAGTCCTGGACATTTATAAATATTAAACTTACCTTTGGAATGCAGGTGTTGTACAAATATTTAAAGTGTAGGACTTTCGTAGGGGAAAAATTCTGATAAGTGCGTGGCACAGTCTCAGAATAACATAACCTTGGTGCCTGGGCGACACCAAGGGCCTTATATTTGATGTGCAAATATGCTAGAAGTTCGCTTGCGCTAAGGATGTATCAGGGTGGCCCGATGTCTCCTTGAAAGAGTTAGCTAGTCGTTCAGTCAATTCGTCAATATCAGAAGCAAGTTTTGTCCCTACTTCTTTTCTCAAACTCTGTGTCTGACTGAGGCTCAAACTTCTATTCCTTAAATTCCACTTTAAATTCAAGAAAATTTTACACACATTGAAACATAATCCCCACCTGAAATTCTGAAATGACATAACATTCAAGGTCACTAGCATAGAATATAGGTCGTAGGAGTTTCACTTTAACGTCACACCTCTATCCAAAGTTGAAGGATGAATTGATGTTAGTTAGACTATGAGTTCAGCAAAAACAATTATACAAGGCAGTCTAGGAAAATTCAAGTTAGCAAGGCACTGTATAGGGATACTCTCTTACTAAGAAATTCAGATTAGTAAGGCACTATAGGGATAGCCTATTCTCTTACTTAAGAAATTGAAAAAGACACACACAACACGAAATAACAGAAAAGAAGGGTTTGATCACTGTTAGAAAACCTCTTAATATTGTACTGTTACTGCAAATACAATATATTACTGTGAGACCTTTAAATGTAAAACGTCTAAGGGCGAATTATTTAAGGAAGTAAGTATATTTTCTCTTAGTGTGAGATTAAAGTTCTTGAAACAACACTTGAATTGACTATCGAAATAGAGTTAAAATGTATGTACAGTCACACTTTAAAATCCGTTAAGTAATCAGTAGTTAGATATCAAGAAAAATATTTCACTGTGGCATTGCTGTGTTGTAAGTTTGCTAGTAGGCTATTAATTCACTAGTATTATTACGTGTGTATGTAGTGTAACACTAATCACTAACCTAATACAATAATTGGTACTGCTTGTAGGTTGTGTTGCTTGAAGACGTCGATCAGCTGTGTTTTATTGAAGATTGTAGTGAAAATCCCCTGGATTTTATTCTATGGCCGCTCTCTCTCTTTCTTTCCCTTCTCTGCTGGCTGCTTCCGTGACGTCACCACTACGTCAGACCTTGGGTAGCGCGTGAGCTGAGGGGTGAGTGGGTGACTCAGTAGGGTGACTCAGTGAGTGAATCGGGTGAGTCAGTGGGGTGAGTCGGGTGAGAGGTTGCCTGTTGCTGCGCGGGGCCTTGTGGGAGCGTCTGGTCAGCGATTATGTAGCTATTTTGTTTTACTTTAATGATTCGATTTACTTTAGGGGTTAATCGCATCCCTTTAAGCTGCCAACCAATATGTAGCGGGCTGTTTATGGTAGTAGGCACTGATCGGTATGAGTAGGGTTAATTTATATTCTTACCTCATATTTCCTGAACACTGTTGCAGTACTCTGTAGAATTCTGTAAATTGTTTATGTACTGGATAATATTTGAAGAGGTCTTAAATAAACAAGCACGGGCTTTTGTGTTGTTTATAATAGCAGAAAAATATATGTCTTTAGCCCTTAATCCTAATTTTGAGATATTAGAATATATTACACTAGACGTCCCTTGCGTTGGGGAAATGCAATTATAAAGTACTTGTTAATGAGGTGTATACTCAGGGTTGAGTGTGTATCGAGATAAGTACTTTACTTACTACTTAATAATAGTATTCTACTTAATAATAGCAACCTAGAACTATGAGCTGTTTTCCAAGTTAATAATGATCTTCCTGTAAAGAGAGAGAACAAATGATTAGAAGGGAATCACTAGAACAATTGTATGTCACTGATACTGATAAGGTACTTGTACACTTATATTCTGTAGGTCACTAGTCTTACCCAGAGGGTTGAAGAGAGATACCCTCCTTAGGTAGTGGTTGTGTGCTGACTGACTCGCCCTCTGCTTGCTTGAGGGAGGGGCGCGGCTCAGCAACACCATATGACAACTGGGTGTGACAAAGTTGCTAGCAATTACTTCTCGATATCTTGGCAACGGATGTGTGATACCATTTGGTGATCGTGGGATCCGTGCTTGCCTTAGTAGAGAGGAAAGTTACCAGCCTCCATTGTGATGGTGTGAACATCTATAGGGAGATCACACCAACACACTTACAGTTCTTATAAAAGGTTGTTATAATGGTGTGATTTATATATGTGATTATATGGTTTACCTTAGAAGTGTACAGTCGCTCAAAATGCACTGTTACAATTGTATATGGTATTGTGTTATAAACGGCAGCAGTAACCAATCAGCCTGGTGATGCCAACATCACCTGTCACCTCCCTCTTACCTACCCCTTCTCTCAGGTTGTTGCAGCCCATGTTCCTCAGGTGTGTCATATGGGTCATTAGTTCGTTGAGTTGTGATGGACGTGATATAGATGGTGTCTGGAGGTATCTATTGGCAGGCTGGCACCGCTTGTAGTATGTTGAGTTGTGATGGACGTGATATAGATGGTGTCTGGAGGTATATGTTGGCTGGCTGGCACCACTTGTAGTATGTTGAGTTGTGATGGATGTGATATAGATGGTGTCTGGAGGTATCTGTTGACTGGCTGGCACCGCTTGTAGTATGTTGAGTTGTGATGGACGTGATATAGATGGTGTCTGGAGGTATCTGTTGACTGGCTGGCACCGCTTATAGTATGTTGAGTTGTGATGGACGTGATATAGATGGTGTCTGGAGGTATCTGTTGGCTGGCTGGCACCGCTTGTCGTATGTTGAGTTGTGATGGACGTGATATAGATGGTGTCTGGAGGTATCTGTTGGCTGGCTGGCACCGCTTGTAGTATGTTGAGTTGTGATGGACGTGATATAGATGGTGTCTGGAGGTATCTGTTGGCTGGCTGGGGTGTAGTATGTTGAGTTGTGATGGACGTGATATAGATGGTGTCTGGAGGTATCTGTTGGCTGGCTAGCACTGCTTGTAGTATGTTGAGTTGTCATGAACGTGATATAGATGGTGTCTGGAGGTATCTGTTGGCTGGCTGGCACCGCTTGTAGTATGTTGAATACTTGAGTTGTGATGTGAGGTATCTGTTGACTGAGCTTGTAGTATGTTGAGTTGTGATGGACGTGATATAGATGGTGTCTGGAGGTATCTGTTGGCTGGCTGGCACCGCTTGTAATATGTTGAGTTGTGATGGACCTGATATAGATGTCTGGAGGTCTGTTGGGGCACTGCTTGTAATATGGTGAGTTGTGATGGACGTGATATAGATGGTGTCTGGAGGTATCTGTTGGCTGGCTGGCTTGTAGTATAGATGGATGTGATGGACGTGATGGTGTCTGGAGGATCTGTTGGCTGGTGGATATAGATGGTGTCTGGAGGTATCTGTTGGCTGGCTGGCACCGCTTGTAATATGTTGAGTTGTGATGGACCTGATATAGATGGTGTCTGGAGGTATCTGTTGACTGGCTGGCACCGCTTGTAGTATGTTGAGTTGTGATGGACGTGATGTAAATGGTGTCTGGAGGTATTTGTTGGCTGGCTGACACCACTTTCAGTGTCTCATCAATATTGAGGGCAACCCAAGCCTGCCCTCTAAAACCCATTTTCCTAGCAATACATTATACTACAAGCACCTTACATACTACACTAACTTTTCCAATGAAAAAATGACGAAATGACGAAACCTCGACCCACCATTAGTCCCTATGGGGGGCGGGGGGGGGGGGGGGGGGACCAGAAATGCCCCAATCAGTTTGTCCCCTTTCAACGACTTGCCAAAATGCTCTGGACCACCACCTTGTACTCTTACTATTAATTTGTGTAACATTTGTGGCCTTTCCTCTAGCTTCCACTCTGTGGAACACCATCTCTCCTCTGCTAACCCTGATCTTCTCTTTCTCACCGAGACACAGTTGTCTGGGACTACTGACAGCAAACCCTTCTCTGTATCCCCTACTATCTCTATCCTCAGTTTTGAGCCAAAGGTGGATGTTGCGTCTATGTACGCAACCATCTTGCTTTCTCTCACCTTCCAAACTTAGATTCTTCTGAATTCTCAACTCTCTGGCTAAAGCTTTCTTGTCACTTTCAAACTAAAAATTGCGTCGCTGTTTATCTCTCCCCTAATTCTACTGACTATCCAAATTCTTTGACTATCTAACTTCTATAGTGGAACACATTCTATATCCATCTCTCCTTTCGCAGAAATCTCCATCTTAGGAGATTTCAACGTTCACCACCACCAATGGCTCTCCTCTGTTTCCACTGACTAACCTGGTGAACAAGCCTACATCTTTTCTATCTTAAGCGACCTAGAGCAGTTAGTCCAGCAACCCACCCGTATCCCGGATCGCTTTGGAGATCGGCCCAACATTCTTGACTTATTTCTAACATTTAACCCTTCTGCTTATACTATAAATCTTTTCTCTCCTTTGGGCTCCTCAAACCATAAACTAATATCTGTCACCTGTCCTATCTCTCCAGTACGGCCATCCGATCCTCCTAACCGGTGGCGCTTGTGGCTCTTTGGCGCTGCTGACTGGGAGGCTCTTCGGCAGTACTTCTTTGATTTTCCATGGAATTACCTTTGCTTCCGTGGCCGGGGACCCTCGGAGAGTGCTGAACGCATTACCCAGGTAATCCTCTCGTGCATGGAAGCATACATTCCATTTTCTTTCTCTCAGTCTAATGCAAAACGATCTTGGTTTACTTACGCTTGTTCTACTGCTGTCCGCAACAAGGAGGAAGCATTCAAATTGTACCGACGCCTTAAGACTCAAGAATCTCATTCTTCCTATGTTTCTGCCCGGAATAAAGCCAAACCTGTTCTTCGACTTGCCGAACACTCTTTCATCAATAATAAATGCACTAAACTATCTAACTCTAGCTCTTCTCAAGCTTTCTAGCATCTAGCCAAAAACATCTCCAATTTTTTTTTTCTTCCTCATCTTTCCCTCCCCTTTTCCACTCTGATGGCACAACCACCACTTCTTCCTCCGACAAAGCTGAACTCTTTTCTCAAACTTTTGCTAGGAAATCCACCTTGGATGATTCCGGTGCTATTCCTTCCTCTCCACTCTCATACTTATGCCTAATATCCTAATATCTTCTAAGGATGTATTTTCTACCCTCTCTGGGCTTATACTAAGAAAGCATATGGTCCGGATGGTGTTCCTCCTGTTGTACTAAAAAACTGTGCTTCCGTGCTGGCTCCCTGCCTAGGCAAACTCTTTCGTCTCTGTCTCTCCTCTAATGTCTACCCTTCTTGGTGGAAGTTTGCTCTCATTCAACCTGTCCCAAAGAAGGGTGACCGTTCTCAGCCCTCCAACTATCATCCAATTGATCTCATCTCTTGTATCTCTAAAGTTTTTGAAATTATTCTTGCTTTCAAATTTCTTTAGCATTTCTCTTCTCATAATCTACTCTCAGATCGCCAGTATGGCTTGCTTAAAGGTCGCTCTACTGGTGATCTTTTTTCATATCTTACTAACTCTTTGTCATCCTCCTTTCGGGACTTCGGTGAGACCTTTTCTATTGCAGTAGACATATCGAATGCCTTCGATAGAGCCTGGCACAAATCTTTAACTTCTATACTTCCTTCCTTGGGTTTCTATCCCTCCATTTGTGCATTTGTCTCTAATTTCCTTTCCGGCCGTTCCATAGCTGTGGTTGTGGACGTCCATCGCTCACTTCCTTATCCCATCAACTTCGGTGTTCCTCAGGGCTCTGTCCTATCTCCTATTCTCTTTCTAATTTTCATAAATGATCTTCTCAACTGTACCTCCAGTCCCATCCATTCAAACGCAGACTACTATACCTTACACTACTCATTTAGTTTTCCTGAATGCCCCAGCCAGCAGTACCTCAAAAGCAAACGTAATGAAGCCATGCAACAGTTTTATCTTCTGATCTAACTACTATTTCCAATTTGGGTAGAGAAAACCTTGCTGCCTTTAACCTCTCCAATCCCAGAGACGACTATAGTCGTCAGTAGATAAGTAACTCCCCAGTCCCAGCTACGGATATAGTCGTCAGTAATGTACTTTCCTCGTAACTGCCTGTACAACCCTGTACTTTTTTTTTTCTCTCAGCCCATATAAGACCCACTGAAGGGTGAGAGAGCCATTCTTGCCTCATCTCTTGAGGTGGAAAGGTGGTCTCTCCTGCCATTTTGGCCACATTGCTTGGGAATGGGGGGGGGGGGGGGAGGGGGACTTTTATTACTGTATCCTACGGTACTGAACGGGTTAATGCTTCCAAAACCCCAGAGGACTATCCCTTACGCTTCAACAATACAAAAATCAATCCTTAATTTTCTCTCAATATTCTTGGTGTCTCTTTTTCTTCTGCTCTCACTAGGAAGGACCATATTACCAGTCTTGTTAAGGCAGCCTCCCAGAAGCTGGGTGTGCTTAACCGCCACAAGGGGTTCTTTACCCCTGCACAGCTTCTTGCTCTGTACAGGGGCACAGTTCGTCCTTGTATTGAGTATTGTTCACATGTGTGGGGAAGATCCTCTCACACCGCACTTCGCACACCACGGTCAGAAGATTTGCTTTTAAAGTACCAGCAGCTGATCAAGTCGTTTAAGGAAAAGTCATCAAGGATCATCGTCTCAGGAATCGTCCCCCGGCTCGGTGTAGAGAGCCGATTTTACAACATTGCCACCAGCACAAATCGTTGTCTAGCAAACCTCTGCAGGAAGGAGAACGTGGGATTCGTCAACACCTGGGACAATTTCTACTACGATGACTATTTGTTTTCGGACAATGGAGTTCATCTGAACCAGGTGGGAGCAGCACGTTTTGGGCGTCTTCTCAATGTTATGGTGAAGGATTTTCGGAGAATAAATCGACTCGGCACAGGACAACCAGGAAGGAGGACCAAAGACAGCGAGGACGGCAACCTGCGAAGGAATTAAATGCTAATCCGTCAAGAACCACGAATTTGGATAAAGCTCCACCAACACGACCAACATTTAAAACTGCCAGGGATAATGACCGAAGACCGAGGACAGCCATGAATGTAAATGTAGATCCGACCAGAACCAAAAATTTGATTAACCCTTAATTAGTGGCGAGCAACATAAGTCGAGTTAAATAAAGCTGGACTATGTAGCGGCGCTCGACATAGGTCGAGTGGCAATTTCAGCACGTAATGTGGCTGAGAGAGAGAGACAAGTGGTGGCAGGAGACTAGCGAGCGTATGACTGCTCCAGACCACCGCGGCGAACCTACTGACACAAATCTCAGCTCCCTCCTCCCTCTCTCACTCGCTACATACTCAATTATGTACCGAAACTACCGAATTACCTGCTTTTTGCACTCGCGTTGCACGGTTATTGCAAGAAAACTATCCATCATACAAGGATCGTTATGGTGTCATTCGAAAGCTCTGTTTATGCCCTTTCAGGGATAGGTACTTGTTTTACGTTCTGGGTCTTATTTAGGCATGAAAATGATCACGTAAACAGCCCTATTTTGGCTAAAAACACCCCGCTGTGCGGTACATATAAATAAACCGCATAGGCCGCTCGTAAGGTGTTAAAGAGCGTTCTGTGAGTTCTAAAACCGCAACTTTAAAGGTTTTCTATGCAAAGGCTCGTAGCATATGCAATAAATTTTAAGATTTAGAGGAACTAGTGTTTACAGAAAATTATGATGTGATTGGCATAACAAAATCTTGGCTCAATACAGAAGATAGAGACTTTTTAGAAGAGTATTCACTTCACGGTTATGTAATGTTTGAGAAAAGCCGAATAAATAGAAATGGCACAGGGGCCTCGTTTGGGTGGGGGACAGGGGGACATGTCCCCCCCACTTTTTGGAGTGGGGGGGACAGAGTATTGTTTGTCCCCCCACTTTTCTAGGTTAAAATATTCATCATTATTATTGACAATATCCGACCAGCTATCCCAAAGAGCAACCAACAAATGCCATTATGACAATTTTGACGAGCATCATTCATGATCATATTATTTGATTATTCTTTACATTCTCGAACACTTCAGAACGTTTATCATGACGTGTTGGCATTTATTGCAGGTAAAAAATAGTTATTTTCTATTTCATTTGAATATGCACCTGGGTCTCTGAATCCTATATGCCCGACACGCTGTCTGACAAGGCTGTCTGCTGTTACCGCACTGCTGGACAACTATTCTGATGTACTGGATGCCCTACAGAAAGCCTCAGCAGAGTCCGGACCAACATAGGATCCAGGGCTAATGGGCTATACACATGCCTGTCATCGGGCAAGTGTGTTTGGGTCTTCTCGCAGCGTTGCCACTACTGAAGCTGCTTGAATGTTTTAACAGATGGCTCCAAAGTTCCAAGATCAATGTGGATGGAATGTTGCAGAGTGTAAGACTTGTACAAGAGGAACTGGCAAATTTGCAAGAAGAAGACAAGTTCTTGAATATCTTCAGACAAGCGGAAGAAATGTGCGACGATCTCCAGCTGGAAACTATGTAGCTACCACGGAAATGTAAGGTTCACAGAAGGTACGACCATGGCGATAGGCAAGAACACCATCATGAGAAAGCAGAGGATCACTACAGAGTGCACTTCTTCACAGCAATTGATTGTGCATCAGCCGGTTTGCAAGAGTACTTCATTTCTTCTGACCTACAAGAATATAAAATGGTGAGCAACATGTTGTTCACAAGTGATGTGAACACAGATGCTATTCGGAAGTATTCTGAGCTTGATGAATCTTCTCTGAGTCTGGAACTTCAGCTTTACAGAAGACACTACAAAGGCTCAAAATTGGAGGAACACGTATATTTCCTGCAGTTGAGCATCTTGTGAAGCTGCTACTAATATCTCCGACAAGCTCATGTGAGGCTGAACGTTCCTTCAGTGCTCTACATTGGCTTAAGACCTGGCTAAGGTCTACCATGACTCAACAACGTCTCAACCTTGTTGTTAACTGTCACGTTCACAGAGACATCCTCAGGGAACTGTCATGTAGGGAGATAGCAAAAGAGTTCATCAGAGGAGTTGAGGCTAGATGCCATGTATTTGGGATATTCTGAATGTGCAATCATGTGATTTGTTAATTTGTTTTATTACCCAATTTGATACAATATAATTTGTCCATGCAATGGCTTTCTGCTAAACTTTTAATAAACAAGGATTGAAAAATAGTCTTCTCTCTAGAACCTTTTACAATAAAATGTGCTTGCATTGTGCATATATTTACCTTCATATTACAAAAGTGCTCCACCGGCGTCCAGGGGGCTCCCCGGACCCCCCCTACAGTGATCACAATATTATATGATGCTGATTGTCCCCCCCCCCACTTTTGAAGACAAAACGAGGCCCCTGGCAAATGGAGGTGGTGTTTTACTTTATTTCAAAGAAAGTCTTAAGGGGAGGTATTTAGTTTGTTCACTAGACCTCCATCAACCTTAAAATTACACCCCCTTGAGTCCCTTTCAAGATAAATTTGTACATTTTTAGGTAGAAAAATTTCCCGGCCGAAGGCCGGTTCCTCTTAAATTACAGGCTCGCTATCACTCGCCAGGATAAAATCGACACCTAAATGGCACGAAAGGTCTTAACATGGGGTGAAAGTTCTTAAAATCGCTAAACTAATGGGGCAAACATTATATAATATCAAAAGCAATGGGGCTAAACATGAGGGAGAAAGGGGTCAAGAAAAAAATCCCTCGAGTGGAGATCTCCCCTTAACCCGACCCTCATGTCAAAACTGCAAATTGTGAACGTCGACACATCTTTTGTGCTAATAAAGAATGATAAAGGTACAAAAATAATACTTGCATTAATATACAGACCTCCAGCTTAATCAGTGCAAACTGACCGAGATATTTACGAACAAATTGCAGATGTAAGTAACTCACAAGATACCATCATTTTTGGCGACTTTAATTTACCTGTGACCAAGTGGGGCGATACTCTTACTTCACACTCCGGACATGACTTGTATGCGAACTTGCAAGAGAGTTCACTCTATCAATTTGTTCGATCGCCGACCCGTGGTAATAGCGTTCTTGACCTTGTAATTGCAACAAAAGAAGAATTAATAGAGAATTTGAATGTTGGTGATGAATTCAGTAACAGCGACCATTGTACAATAACTTTCACTTTAAAGTTTACTAGCAACGAACTAAATAGCAGCATCGAAAAAATCCCTAATTTCAAGAAAGCAAACTTTCATAAACTTAGAGCCATGTTTAACCCATAGAGGACCAGCGACGACACGTTGTCGTCGGCAATGTATGTAACGCTAAACCCCAGCGACGACAACCTGTCGTCCCTGTTAATTACTCCGGTCCTATGGCACCTAGAGGGCTCAGATTTGTATGGAAACTGTGTAAGTATCCCACGCAACCATGCCGATGGTTAAAAACTCTCAAAGTCCAACCGCATGCGCATGAGCGCGAAAAACCCTGTTTTTGGGTGTTTTTGCCTTCAATTTTTCCCTCTTGTAAAATCGATTTTCGGGCGCACCGTAGGACCCCTTTTTGAGCTAGGGGATCGGTTTTTTGTGGTTTTTCCTTCATTCCTAACCCATTCCCTATTGTTTCTGGAAAAAAAAAAATCAAAACCTGCTGGTCCCTGGTGGTACATTTATTCTAAACTAGCTGGGGCTCAGTGGGTTAAAGAAACTGACTGGAGCTTTTTAATTATCAATAACGACATAAATACATCTTGGGAATTATTCGGAACCACTTACCTAAAAGCAGTGCAAAATTGCATACCATCGAAAATAAGGCGTACAGGCCATAATAATAAGCCCAAATGGTGGAAAAAAGATATTTCAAACTGTCTGCTTGCTAAAAACTTTGCTAATGATAGATTAAAATCCTCACAAAATTATGTAGAACGGGTGAAATTTGTAGAGCTATGACGCAAAGCCAAAAGGTTAATTAAGCAAAGTAAAAAGACCCTGGAGTTACATGTTGCGAATCAAAGTAAAACAAACCCGAAAGAATTCTATAGTTATATCAGAAAGAAAAAAGTAGTTACTTCAACTGTTTGACCGTTAGTCAATGAAAATGGAGGATACACCTCGAAAGTACAAATTAGTAATGCCCTCAATACCTTCTTTGCATCAGTTTTTACAGCAGAAGACCTCAGTGATATCCCAACACCATCGCCGATTCAGATTGATAATTCAGATGTTCTTGGTAATTCAGATGTTCTAAGCAATATCACCGTTACAGAGAGAAGTATTGAATTGTTTAGATAAACCCAAGGTAAATAAAACGCCTGGACCTGATACAATCTCACCTAGAGTTCTAAAGGAAGCTAAGGATGAGCTCTCTAAACCAGACATTGCTATTCAATAAATCCTTGCAGTCTGGAACTATGCCTGATCAGTGGAAGCTAGCCAACGTAACACCGATATTCAAAATAGGTAGCAATTCCCTACCCAGTAACTATCCTCCAATTAGCTTAACCTCAGTTTTATGTAAAATGCTAGAAACACTCATAAGAGACAGACTCGTAAATCACTTAGAGGAAAATAACATACTTAAAAATACTCAACACAGCTTTCATAAAAAACGTTCCTGTTTAACAAACCTCTTAGACTTCTTCCAAGATATCCTCAACCTCTACGATGAGAGTAGAGCTGTAGATATTATATACCTTGATTTTCAAAAGGCCTTTGGCAAAGTTCCCCACAAACGTTTACTGCTAAAACTAAAAGTGCATGGAATACAAGACAGTGTGTTGAAATGGATAGAAAATTGGCTCAGCGATAGAAAGCAAAGAGTAGTCATAAACGGTAAGGCATCTAAATGGACCAATGTAAGTAGCGGGGTACCCCAGGGATCGGAACTAAGACCAATTCTCTTTCTAATGTACATCAACGGCATAGATGAGGGTCTCACTTGTACAATCTCAAAATTTGCTGACGATACAAAAATTGCAAATAGCGCACTCTCAAAAGAACAAATTGACGATATGCAACACAATCTAGATAAGTTGTCATGTTGGGCCCAAATTTGGGAAATGAGTTTCAATGCGGATGAATGTAAAGTACTACATATCGGATACCAACATGAGAAAGCAAAATATTCAATGAATGGCACTCAGCTTAAGAATGTAAACAGAGAAACCGATCTGGGAGTAACAATATCGAGTAACCTAAAACCGAGTCAACAATGTTAAGAAGTTGTTAACCTGTAACAGCGCATTATGAGCGACTGTACACTCTAGGGTAACTCATATAATCACTTGTATAACTCTCACCCTTATATCAGTTATTCACTTACTTAAGTATACTACTGTACATTCTAGTTGGGAATGATCTCCCTATAGATAGATCATCTCCCCCACCTATAAAAGGACTTGGTACAATTCTTGCAGAGTAAGCAAGCGTTCCCACGGTCTTCTTAAAGTATTGCAGCAACTCCAATATGATTGCTAGCAACATGTATCGTATGGCTCCACACTGGTCAGAAGCCGGCACGCTCGAGCCCCAGGCATTGAGCAGTAGCAGAACAGACAGCCATTAGGAAGGTTAACCCTTCATGCGGCCGTGGTAATTAATACAGTGACAGTGCGATACAGTGCGATAATTAGTTTGTGTACCATTATATATTTCGCTATTCTTATTCTTTATTCTTTTACAGGAAAGATTATAATCACAGGAATATAGCTCAATCTAATTGCTTTTATAATATAGTGCAAAGCTGTAGGTATTTCCCAGTCGGGTAGCTATAATACCTACAAAGACAATCAATAACTCAAACCAGCCCCTAATTAAGCATAATCTATTTTTCTGGTAAATAAACCCTAGAAAACCTAAGAGTGTCTTTACTTCAAATCAATACCTTAACAAGTTACCTTTCAACATATTTTTACAGTGAACACCTCAACTACAAGCATAATCAAGGACAATTAAGGTAAGAGGTAAAAAGGGCAACCATAATGTCACCGCTACAAACCTTTTCACGCACATATGACGCAGAGGTTGCCAGATTAACAATAAGAAATAGAGTTCTCTCACTCTTATAATTACCTCTCCAAAATTAGTTTTCTGCCCACAGCTAACTCAAAGACAACTGCAGAGTTTGAAATAACTAAACTAAAGTTTTCTAAATACCCCTGATGGTAACAAAGGCTTTAAAGTATCCCTAATAGGCTCAAAATTGCGTCACATGTAGGAGAGGGTTAAGAAGGCAAACAAAATAATGGCTTTTTAGGCAGGTAATTTGAGCACAAATCCAAAGACGTTATCCTAACCCTTTACAATTCCTTAGTCCGCCCTCTTCTGGAATACTGCATTCAATCCTGGTCCCCTTATTACCAAAAATATATAGACAAGCTAGAACGAGTTCAACCTAGAGTTACTAAAATGATACCTAGCCTAAAGAACAAACCATACGAGGAGCACTCCGTCTTAGAGAATTAAATCTATTTCCTTTAACCCAGTGCAGATTAAGAGGCGACTTAATTCAAGTGTTCAAAATCATCAAAGGCATCGACAATATAAACTGTAGTAAGTACTTCACTATTGACCAATCTAATTACACGCGGGGAAACGGTTGCAGAATTATTGGTAAATCTTTTAACTCACACGAATCTAAGAATTTCTTCTTCAATCGAGTTGTCAACTTATGGTATGGGCTTCCCCGAGACGTTATAGACTGCAGCACAGTTACAACTACAAGCATAATCAAGGACAATTAAGGTAAGAGGTAAAAAGGGCAACCATAAAGTCACCGCTACATAATTGGTTGCCAGCGTATATTGGGATTCGTGTTCCCCAAATCGAAAACACAATTAAAATAAAACCTCCGAAGAGCAAACAAAAGCACTAAGAAAAAGCAATTAGAAAAACATTAACATAACAGAGCTAAGTGGAAAGAAAAACATCGATGAATGATAACAAAATAGAAGTGGATTCAGAGTGAGCTGGTACTATAACTCAGTACCCAGCACATCAGCGCTGACCTCAGCATTCCCTTCACTAAGCCAATGAGTCACGGTGAGCCCGCGCGCCAGCAACTCGCCCAAGCAACTCAACCCTAGACACACACACGCACGCACACCACGCCCAGGCCAGGGTATGACGTGTGTGTGAACTGTGACGTCACAGGAATTGGTGACGACATAAGGAGAAGCGATCAACTCTAAGGGATCAACCTTTCCAACTTCATTCTACAACAGCTGACTGGAAGACCTTCAAACATCGCAACATTCAGCTTTGTATCGGTTAGTCAGAAATAACATACAAACTAAATATACTAGTAATTAGTGCTAGTAAAAATCCTGTCAACACAAACAAGCAATGCCAAAGTATCTTAACTATTCTTTCAACTTATTCATGTGTATAGAATAATTTAGCTGGGACTGTACGTTCCTCAATAATTTCATTCCTTCTATGAATTCAAGTTAGATCAAAGAATGTAAGTACTCTATATTTGCAGTAACAGTTTCTCAAGTAATAACTTAGCAGAGATTCAAAGACTTACTTCTGTTACACACTGTGTTAATTTCTTTTCAATTTCTTAGTAAGAGAATAGGCTTCCCTATAGTGCCTTACTAACCTATTTTTTCTTAGTAAGAGAGTATTCTTATACAGTACCTTACTAACCTGAATTTTTCAAAAATTTCCTGTATTAACAAAACAACTGCTCACTCATAGTCTAACTAACATCAATTCATCCTTCAACTTTGGATAGAGGTGTGACGTTAAAGTGAAACTCCTACGACCTATATTCTATGCTAGTGACCTTGAATGTTACGTCATTTCAGAGTTTCAGGTGGGGATTATGTTTCAATACGTGTAAAATGTTCTTGAATTTAAAGTGGAATTTAAGGAATAGAAGTTTGAGCCTCAGTCAGACACAGAGTTTGAGAAAAGAAGTAGGGTCAAAACTTGCTTCTGACATTGACGACTTGACTGAACGACTAGCTAACCTTTCAAGGAGACATCGGGCCACTCTGATACATCCTTAGCGCAAGCGAACTTCGTGTCGCCCAGGCACCAAGGTAATGTTATTCTGAGACTGTGCCATGCACTTATCAGAATTTTTCCCCTACGAACGTCCGACACTTTAAATATTTGTACAATGGCTAGTGTACAACACCTGCATTCCAAAGGTAAGTTTAATATTTATAAATTTCCAGGACTAAGGGTAACTTAGATAGAGGCAAGTGTAGAGAAGTCTTCAGAAGAACTTAGTACACTTACAGCTATGACAGCTACAACTACAGCTACAGCTATACCAGCTATCACTACAGCTACAGCCAGAGGCAATCCTCACATGGATGCTCAGTTACAGCTTACAGTCCACTTGCCTATGTTTTCTGGGAAGAATTGTCCTAACTACCCAGCTGGACCGTTTTCTTTCCTACACAGAATAGATGAGTACATGAAATCCTGTAACATCAAAAAGGCCGTAAACAAAATTGCCTTTGTCCAGAAGCATCTGAAACCAGGAAGTGCTCTCGACCTCGCTCAAGCAACCGTTCAATTTCAGACAACATATTACAGGCAATTCCAAATCACCCTTTGTATCTTCGATAGTACCGCTGGAAATCCTGACGATAACCAGCCAGAGACACCCCTTACACCAAAAGCCTTGGTACCCCCAGTAGAAGCCTCAGGGACCAGACCCAAACAAGCGTATAGTAGCAGCTCGAGGAAAGACAACAGCTGTGATCATTGCCACAAGAAGGGACATGACAAGACAGCCTGATGGAGACTGCACCCGCAGCTAATTCCAGACAAGTACAAGAAGAAGACGACATTCACACCCTCCAGTGGGACATCATGCCAAAGTGGACAAGCTCAAAAACACCAAACAGGCCAAGCGCAAGGGAAACAGAAGATGACTTGCATGTTCCATGGTGAGAAAGGACACTCCACAGATGAATGCCGTACAATCAAAGGCTTAGCTGCAAAGCGCCAACAAGGATCGTCGGGGGAAGACTCGTGCGCAAGACCCAATGATCAAACGTAGCCAAACCTACACCGTTACCTACCAATGTCCACTCGTCGCCCTTACACGTGCCCTCGCTCATTGCGGCAGTATCACAAGTGAACATTATGTCAATTCCAGTAACGGTAGGTGACGTGAAGATGTCTCTGGCTCTTGACTCCGGCGCCTGCGCCAACGTCTTGTCCTACGAGTCATTGACAAATTTTCTAAATCAGCTTAAGTGCAACTGGAAACTTAATCTCACAGACATGCAACTTACAAGAGTTACACGGAATAACCTAAAACTAGTTGGTATGGTAGACATTCCGTTTAGATTCACACGTCACAGAGACCCAAACATCAAGACGAGGTTTTATGTGATCAAGGATTTTCCACGCCCAGCAGATGGCCTCATAGGCATCGGAACAATGAAAGACAATCGCATCGCCTTAAATCCTTCCGACCAACAGATGATCTACAACCGACGCAAGTATTCTACAATGCAGAATCCGCATCCTCTCCTGCACTCGACCATTGCAGCAGCTGTTTCAACAAGCATGGACGGTTCGCGTGCGCGGCCCTTGGTGTCCCCGACTCCAAGTAACCAGAGTGTTGGATCAACGGATCAAGGTTCACGGTTGTATCCCTTAGTAGTAATCGAAAAGCAAAGGATTCGTGCTAGAGAGGGTGCACACCTCCCAGTTAGGTTACCCAAGCTCAAGAAAGGCACGGATGAAGTATGTCTAAGTGAAAGTGCATGTATTAAAGGACTAGCTCTCGAATCAACCTTGTACAAGCTTCAGAGTAAAGCAAGGACCGAGATACTAGTCTATAACAGGTCTAACAGTCCAATCACACTGAAGTCCGGCTGCAATATCGGAAAAGCTCTTGTGTACGACTATCCAGTAGATCCTGAACCTCCGGAGTGGCCCTCCGCAGAAGCACCAATTGCAGCAATGACAGCATCGTCACCATCCGAGATGCAAGATGAAGATCCTCTCAGGCAAAACCTAAAGAAGACAGACTTTCCAGAAGAGGCAGTATCGCTTCTGAAGTTGCTACAGTCTTTCAGAGATGTAGTTGCACTCCCAGGAGAACGTCTAGGTAAAACGGATCTAACAACGCATACCATACCCCTCAAACCAAGCACCAATCCCGTTTACACAGCGGCGTACAGATTGCCACACTGTCAAAGGGAAGTAGTAAAAGGGATGGTAGACGAAATGCTGGAGCAAAATGTTATTCGCCATTCATCCTCGCCATGGAATTCACCTCTTTTTCTGGTACCTAAGAAGGATGGAGGATGGCGTCCGGTGATTGATTATCGCAAAGTCAATCAAGCAACTATACCTGACAGGTTCCCCATGCCTGTACTGTCCGAGCTACTACAAGGCATACGAAGAGGAAACACGGTATTCAGTACTCTAGACCTCAACTTGGAATGGATGAGAAATCACCAGAAGTCACTGCGTTCTCTACCCCCAGTGGACACTACGAATGGCTACGCATGCCGTTCGGACCGAGAAACGCACCCCTCACCTTTCAAAGGTTAGTAAACAATCTTTTTGCGGGCCTATTGGGTGACTCAGTCTTCGTCTACCTGGACGACATCATAGTCTGCAGCAAAGACGTCAGCTCTCATTTCAGCAAACTCCAACAAGTATTGAAAAGATTTCAAACGGCAGGTTTACGTATCAAGATCAGCAAGTGTGATTTCTTAAAAGAGAAAATCAAATTCCTAGGTCATCAAGTGGACGCAGAAGGAATTCACACTATGAACGACAAGATCATCGCGGTACAAAATTTTCCACATCCAAAGTCGGTTGAGAATGTCAGAAGCTTTATCGGGCTTTCTGGCTATTACCGGTCTTTCATGAAGAACTATGCGAGTCTAGCGAGGCCTCTGACACAACTTTTCCGGAAGGACGCTCGATTCACATGGGGTCAAGAGCAAGAGGAAGCATTCACCAACCTCAAAGAAGCACTCACCAGAATACCTGTCCTAGTCTTCCCAGACCATGACAGACCATTCACACTCTGGACCGATGCCTCTCTCAAAGGGCTAGGAGCTGTTCTAATGCAACCAGATGAACGAAGCAAGATGCAAGTCATTGGATATGCAAGTCATGTGTTGAATGATGCTGAGACTAGGTATCATTCAACAGAATGGGAAACCCTTGCAGTAGCTTGGGCATTGAAACATTTCAGAGATATCATCCTTGGTTATAAAACCCACCTCTACACAGATAATGAGGCGGTAACAAAGATATTCAAGGGTGGTAAAAATCTCACTGGCAGACTAGCGCGGTGGTACGAAACGGTATTACAGTTTGATCCTACTCTGTATCATCTCAAAGGTAAAGCTAACGTGGCAGCAGACGCACTCTCACGAAATGTGCAAGTAGCCCCAGTGGTCCAGCTACCGACGCTTACAGAAGACCAAGTGAAAGAAGAGCAAAGCAAGGATCCGCTGTGGTCCAAAGTCATCTATTCCTTAGAATCAGGGGATAACACAACTCTCCCAGAACTACCCGTACCTCACACGCAATTCTACGGAATACTAGTTAGAGTTATTCCCACAGACCTTGACGCACGCCCTCGTGTAGTGATTCCAGACACGCTTACAGAAGCAGTACTTCAACAGCAACATGATGCTCCCCAAGCTGGTCATCCAGGACGGGACAGAACGCTTGACGCTACGAGAAGGAAGTACTACTGGGAAACGATGAGAAAGGATGTTGAACAACACATAGCAATATGTCTCTCCTGCGCCCAGCACAAGGGAACCTGTGATGGTCCCGCACCAATCTTGGAGTATCCAACGCCTTCACTTCCATTCGACACTGTATCAGTGGATTTGCTGAAGTTGCCGCGGAGTCACCAGGATGCACAGTATCTTCTAGTATGTGTTGATTTCTTCTCAAGATTCGTAGTTTTAGTCCCGCTTAAAACTAAAACAGCGGATGAAGTTGCTCATGCACTAGTAATGCATCTCATCTGTCCATTCTCCTGCCCTAAGACGCTCCTCTCGGACAACGGGTTGGAATTCAAGAACCAGGTGATTGCAAGTATATGTGATATCTACAATATAAAGCAATCGTACATTGCAGCATACCACCCAGCCTCGAATGGGTTGGTAGAACGCATGAATAGGACACTCCTAGAAGTCCTACGCCATGTAACAAACCCGCTCCATGAAGCGTGGGAAGACTGGCTTCCACAGGTGGCAGCTTGTGTAAACGGCTCTGTAAACTCCTCTACAGGTAAGACGCCACACTACATAGTCTATGGACAAGACAAGATTCTGCCATATTATGACCTGCTATCCAAGCCTAGCCCCCCAGTCTACAATCTAGAGGACTATGCTAAGAGACAACTCCAGGTCTTTAGCAAGATCCACCATCAAGTCCGAGATCATTTACAGGCATCCCGTGCAGAAATGATAAGGAAACAGCACAAAAGAGCACACCAAACTGTTCTTGAAGTAGGTGACAAAGTTATGTGCCCAGATCCGACGAGAATGACTAAGCTCTCGCCGAAGTATAGTGGACCCTATGTCGTTAAGGACACAGCATCCGGTAACAAGTATGAGGTTCGAGACCCTACCACAAACAAGGTAGAAGTAATTCATGGTGACAGATTAAAACGGGTGAGCCCAGAACTCTCCGTAGATGGCCTTATTATACCTGATCCATCACCTTCGGCGGTGCAACCAAATGCACCGACCAAGACTGACTCCGCACAGACAAACGAGTATAGGCGGAAGCTTCGTTCTGCTAACAGAGCGTTCTAAGACCACTCTAGTAAGAGAGTGAAGTGAGACCACTCAAGTATGACCACTCTAGTAAGAGAGTGAAGTGAGACCACTCAAGTATGACCACTCTAGTAAGAGAGTGAAGTGAGACCACTCAAGTAAAACCACTCTAGTAAGAGAGTGAAGTATGCTATACACATCATCGTTCTGCTAACGTCGCATAACTGACAGAACAAGCCATTCCCCACGTACATCCTACTGGGCGAGTGAAGTATTCTATTAGTAACCCTACGAGTAGAATATTGCCCTTTCTCCCGAGAAAGATGATCTGGTTAATGAAAGCCCTTCTTCTACTTGGAACACTAATAGTGGTTGATTCTACGACACCCTCGTATCTGAAACCCGGCGCCCTTGTAGCCCAAGATAGAAGCATGCTAATTACGGAAGATGTAGTAGCAGTTCAGCACTCTACTTTCACCTTCCTGCTGACTAATCAGACAATGCCCCGTGACTTATGACTTACAGTTGTACTCCAACGCTCACGTGTAGCTCGTATAAATCGTAAATTACGGAAGATCCAATGGGCCTTGCCTGACGATCCTACCCAGGTAGCCAAACACGCTCACTCACGGCGTATAAAGCAAGGACTGTTATATTTGCTGACCTACCCTCCTATGAGCTCTTTAGAAAAGCCCATGCTTCTGAAGTACAAAAGCTAAGAAAGAGACTCACTGTCCTGGAGACTGCAGCAAAAGCTCTATAGAGTCTAGAATTCTAGAAGTAAGACTCACAAGTATAGATGTACAACTCACAAGTAAGACGAATGTGATGAATTCATTGAGTACGGTGATATCAGAGATGGATCATCATTGATCTACTGCCTGTTGCTCATCTCCGTACAGCATCAGCCATAGAGAAGGAACAGTTTGCCCTGTTTCCGCATTTTGAGTAAGAGAATTGTATACTCTATTTCTCATAAATAGATACAGTTATTACACTCACCATTTTAGTCCACATTCAGTTCCAGTCCTCACATTTTACAATGACTGAAGAATTATGCCGTTCCCGTTTCTTTTACACGGATGATTACTAACCTTTACTGAAACAGCAGACATGTTGCTCGTCCCCGACGAACTTCAACTTGTGACTGTGACAAACAAAGACGCCTTTATTCATGTAGGTCCTCGTATCTTCCCCTGTCTGTGCGTCCTGAGTATGTGTTTTCCCTCTGTCCCCGGACATAATTGCATGCAACATTACCTTGACTCAAGCATCTGTGACTGACTGGTTCATAGTTTAGATTTAGAAAAATAGTTAATAATCATGGGATGTGTCAGGCACCTGTTCACTGCGAAGTACGGATTTAACTAATCTTCACCCTTCCTTTTCATCAACATATTGCCCTGATAACTAACCTCTCCTCAGAGTTCATTCCTATTAACATATTCTTTCACAGGTAATTCTTTGGACCTCTTCATCTCTTACAAGCACTCTCAAACCTCATGAATTCAGTAGATAAAGCCAGCAATAATTATAGCTTCACATGTAAGAAATTTTATCTTGAAAACGTGAAAAAAATAATTAGGCATTAAAGGTAACATATTACGTAAAAATATTTGCGGTAATTCTGTTTATGAAATTCAAAATAATCTGAATATTGATAACTTAATCGATGAACATACCAAGAAAAATATAACATTTGATATTAAACTTTCTGATAAGAACAAGTGCATTGCAAAATTATACATGTTACCTAAATTTCATAAAAGACCTTATAAATATCGCTTTATTGCCGGAGCAAAATTTCCTACCACTAAAACTCTATCAGAACAAGTCGTAAATTGCTTAAAATACATTAAAAGTACTCATAAAAGATATTGTAATACCATCATGAGAAGAACTGGCATTAACTATTATTGGAGTGTTGACAATTCGTTAGAAGTTATTGATAAAATAAATATCATGCCGAAAGTTACCTCGGTACATAGCTTCGACTTTTCAACTTTGTATACCAATTTGCCTTTAGATTTAGTATATTCAGAGCTTTGTTTTATTATAGATTTGCACTTTGACAGGTTCGTTAGGAATGGTATTTATTTCATAAATGTTTATACATATTTTAATAATGCATCACTTAGCTCTACTCCCACTAGTTCTGTATATTTTGATAGAACTAAACTTAAAGATGCCCTTAAATTCCTCCTTTTCAATACTTATGTTAGATTCGGGCCTTACATTTTCAAACAAATATTAGGAATTCCTATGGGTGGAAATGCTAGCCCTTTAATTGCAGATTTATTCTTGCTTGCTTTAGAATTTAAATATATTATTATGTTCCTTCCAACAACCAACTATACTCCTAAAATCGATTAATGAAATTTACAAACACATGTGGCAGTCCGTGGATTCGAACCCAGGATGCTCACACCGAAAATCAACACCTTATACATCGCACCACGAAGACAGTTAAAGGTTGGTGGACACTGCCTACGATTTATTATGCAACTTCGAATCCTGCATATCAATCTAAGCATGTACACACATCCCAACTGCAACTCACGTAGGCTATGCATATGTGAATGGAAAGAGCAATTAATGGGGCCTTAACCACTAGGGAAGGCCTCTCGATAAATTACCCCTGAACCAATATCAATTATTATGTTCCTTCCAACAACCAACTATACTCCTAAAATCGATTAATGAAATTTACAAACACATGTGGCAGTCCGTGGATTCGAACCCAGGATGCTCACACCGAAAATCAACACCTTATACATCGCACCACGAAGACAGTTAAAGGTTGGTGGACACTGCCTACGATTTATTATGCAACTTCGAATCCTGCATATCAATCTAAGCATGTACACACATCCCAACTGCAACTCACGTAGGCTATGCATATGTGAATGGAAAGAGCAATTAATGGGGCCTTAACCACTAGGGAAGTCCTCTCGATAAATTACCCCTGAACCAATATCAATTATTATGTTCCTTCCAACAACCAACTATACTCCTAAAATCGATTAATGCAATTTACAAACACATGTGGCAGTCCGTGGATTCGAACCCAGGATGCTCATACCGAAAATCAACACCTTATACATCGCACCACGAAGAAAAGACTTAGTTGACAGTAGCAAGAAAAATAAAATTCCAGAAAAATTAGCACTTGCTAAATTGTTAAGTAATAATAGTAGATATATTGATGATATTCTCGTTTGCAATTTGTTAAATTTTAATCAAGTTGCTAAACTTATTTACCCTAATTCTATTCCCCTCACACAATGTAACGTAAATTATAAAGTTGAACATTTTCTTGATATAAATATAGAGATTGTTAATGAACAGTGCATACTTAAAGTATATCACAAAGTTGATGATTTTAATTTTAACGTAATAAACTTTCCTTTCCCTAGTAGTAATATCGATAGTAAAATAACTTATAATTGTTTGTATTCCCAGTTAATAAGATTTTGTAAAATCTGCACTAAAGTAGATGACTTTTGGGCTAGAGCTAGGTTACTATACAGACTCTTAGTGGACAGAGGTTTTGAGGCAAGTAAATTGTTCCATAAATTTAATCTTTTTAGGGTCAATTATTGTGACTGTATTCTAAAATTTGACATCAATAATTTTAATCAAGCATTTTTAACTTGAAGTTTCTTGTATAACCTCTGCTTACTTCTTGTCTGTATTTATTGTTTTTGTCTGTATTTATTGTTTATCTTTTTCTTTTTCTTTTTCTATTATTAATATTAATATTGATGATTTTTTAAATTTATTGTTCTTGTTAAAAGAGTATTCTTTGTTTAAATCTGTTGTTACTTCATATTTTGCAATTATTTGTCTTTATATTATATGTATTCATTGTCGATAGTATCAATTGCTTACTTTTGCGATTTCCTTAGTTTATTTGTGCTATAAATGTAGGTTATTTGTAGGGTAGTTATTGATAGGGGTCACTTGAGGCATGCTATGCTTACAGGTACCTACCCGATAGCACTATCGTTAGTGAGTGCTGTACTGTATTTTATATATTATTTTGTAATAGTATAGATATCTTATCAATATTTGTATTTTGTACTATTGTTAATGTCTTGTCATGTTGCAAATTTGATTTTAAATAATATTTTGACATTTAACATGTAGTTTCTTTATTCATGCAGAGTTTAGTAAAATTTGCCAGAACGTCCCGGACTTCCCAAACTTGACTACTTCCTTTAACGTGACGATAGTGCGTTGTTATATGTGCGATTAGTTTGCTTGGGAAACAGATTAACTTGCTCATGTAGTAATGTACACCCTATGTGGTGGATTGTGTTCTTTTATTTAATCATTTTCATTTTAGTAAGCGTTGTTTCCACATAGCGATTTTGATAATTTGATTTGACTTTGTATTGTCCTTGTCCCAATTTTGGTTTGTTTCGTTTGCAAGTTTTACATTTTAATTCTTCAGAATACAACTAACCTTAGTTTTCTTAATTAATCAGGAAATAATTTTTCCTACTACACTAACCCACTTCCATGACTCTCGTCAACAACCTTATCCTAGTAAGTCTCTCCCTTCGTCTTCCGTTCAGGGTTGATCACCTGTTGCTTAGGCGTGAGGTAAAATTTAAGCATTTTTTTTTTTTTTTTTTTTTTTATATATTCCAACTACTCCCTCTCGGGCATAGGCTGATAGCCTTTACACTCTACCGCTGAACACGGTGAGGCCCGTGAGGTCTTGTTCCAGTCTAGAGAGTGAGACATGCGAAGCTTCACGGTTCGAACAACTCCATCTCTGAAGCCGCCTCGCCTCTGCGCTTCACAGTCTCATCCCCCACACTCGGATCCTCACTCTCAGAACGCCACC
Organism: Paralithodes platypus; assembly: GCA_032716605.1. NCBI lineage: Eukaryota > Metazoa > Arthropoda > Malacostraca > Decapoda > Lithodidae > Paralithodes > Paralithodes platypus. The sequence goes on along the minus strand of CM064572.1, from coordinate 32,658,631 downwards.
TAATGAGTAATTAATTCACTAGGCATTGCCCCCTTGTAGCATATTTTTGAATATGGGAATATTCATACAATGCTACTTAATCAGGGAACAATGAGGGTATTTTTTTGGCATTTCGGTGTGCTGTGGTAATGCACTGATACTAGGTACAGCACAAATTCCATCCCAATAATATCTTCCCATTGACATATTGGGATTCGAACCCGGGTCCATTGGATTACCAGTCCAGTGGCAAGACCACTCCGCCACACCTCCCCTAAATGTTAATGCTAACGTGTAAGTTTTGGTCCTCACCTTTATCACACTTTCATTGGCATTGCTATACACTGGAAATAGGGTTTTGCTGGGGTCACACATTCCCGTATATCGCTCCCGACAGCTCCCGTCAGGCATAATCGCCAATTTTGTGTTCTGACGGGCGTAGTCCGGCCGTGTACGCCCGTATAGAGCACGACTATTGCACTTCCCGACAGACGTACCGTGACGGGGCCAGTGTTACGTCAGACGTAATGTAGTCGTATGGAACTACGTACGTGCTTGCGACTTGCGTAAGCATGTCCCCTTTAGTCCGCCTGGGCTGCCCGATTTGCGGGAACACAGGCCACGCCCATGGCCACGCCCCCACAAGACCTGCGTAGCTGAGGCCGTACGTCTTGGGAGTGTTTAGGACTTACGTGGACCGTTTCTGGACAAGCATAGGCACACCCCGTCTGTTCAAACACAGACAAAGACAGTCTTTTTCAACCACGTAGGTCTGGGTTGTAATCTGGGAACTGCAAAAGGGCAGGGCTGGCCACAACTTTCCCATTCCCACTCCTGACTCAGCACCATGAAGAACATCGCGGAATACATCCTGGAGGAGTTCAAGATGGTGAACTCCCTAATCAAACCGGAGAACAGGCATAACACTCGGCTCATGAAATGGATCATTTCCTACATAGAAATGTTAGAACTGCTTGCAATAGCAAACTACATCCATCAAGATGAACAAGAGAAGAAGAAGGAAAGGAGCAAGAGGACAGTGTGGGTGTGGCCATATCTACAACGAAGGCCTGAACATGGCCATTATGAGAAGCTGATGCAAGAGTTGGCCACAGAATGACCACAACTGTACAAAAACTTCACCCGGGTAGACAAACAACTATTTGATGAGATAGTGGAACGTGTCACCCCCCTCATTCAGAGGAAACCTACGTTCTGGCGGGAACCCATTGCTCCTGGTCTTCGGGTGGCCATCACCCTACGTTTCCTCGCTACGGGTGATTCCTATAAGAGCCTGCAATACAACTTTCGTGTTGCCCACAACACCATCAGCCAAATTGTTCCAGACACCTGCCAGGCCATCATTTCTGTCTACAGAGATCAGGAGATCAAGACGCCACAATCGCCTGCTGAATGGAAGGAGGTTGCCAGCGGCTATGAGGAACGATGGAATCTGCCGCATTGTGTAGGAGCCATTGATGGCAAACACATACGGATCCAAAACCCAAACTTTGGTGGCACATATTACTTCAACTACAAGAAGTTTTTTTCCATTGTTCTGATGGTAATTGTTGACTCCAACTACAAGTTCATTTACGTCGACGTTGGTGCCATAGGGTCAGAGTATGATGGTGGTGGCTTTGCACACACCAGTCTGTCTAAGTTGCTTGAGAGACAGAATGCAAATCTGCCACCCACCGAGGTCATCTCTACCGATCCCACTGGACCAACCACGGACTACTTCTTAGTAGGTGATGATGCATTCCCTCTGCGCGCCTACATGATGAAGCCCTACCCCCTACGATCCCTCACGAAACCAGAACGAATATACAACTACAGAATCAGCAGGGCCCGTCCGGCGGGCCAATCAGAGGTAGATCAAGAGGACCCACACACCCACCAACTCATACCTGCCGCCTGGAGGAGTGACCCACCTGTAGGAAACAACATCCCACCCGTGTCCCGCAACACTGCAAGCATGCTTGCCAAGGCACAACGCAACTACCTCAAGACCTACTTCTCTTCCCCTCAAGGATCTGTAGCTTGGCAGGATGACAGGATTTAGGTGAGTTACATTTACTTTAATACTTCATTGAAAATTGTAAGATTTTCCCCTGTTTACTTATTATTTTGCTTTATATTTTAGTTTCATCTTACATTTCAGTTATCGAGTCTTTGCCAGTTTGCTTTGTATTGTACTTTTATCTTTTAATTTGGATTTTCTTTAATGTTTTAGGTTCTTCCATATTTTTTTTATTTTATATTTTTATATTTCCTTTAATTACTTAAATTGTACCATGCTTATTTAATTTTACATCTTTGACTTTTATATTTCATTCCATTTTTGTATTTTTTCCATGTTTCCTTTGTTTTGTACTTTATGTTTTATTGTTATATTTAATTTAAGTTGTCAGTCAAGGATTTTCATAATTATTATTAACCATATTATCATTATTGCGTTTAAATTAATTATTTCTTTGTTATGCTTACTCATTACTTTCATTATAGATTGTATTTGTCATCTTATTGATCAATAATTATGATAAAATATTGGAAATAGAAACACACACGTCATTACACAAATACATATATTTTTTAAAAATACAAATTAACATTTATTTACATATAGAGAGGGTAGGGCTACTTCTTGGGGGTCTCCAGGGTTTGATTAACGGGATCTATGGCCGGCCCGGGCGTACCTGGATTGAAAGATGCAGGTGATTGTTGGGCCGACATCATATCAATGAAGGTGGTGCCAAACTGCCCCAGTTCGAACGACGTGTGGCTGGGTGTGGAGGCAGTAGGCGGGACGAATTGGCGAGGGCGTGTCGCTACACGTGGCGGTACCAGCAATGACTGCAAGGCTGCAATCTGGTGTGCCGGTAGCACGATGCTCCCAGCAGCAGGCTGGGGCTGGGTCGGCAGGGTGGGAGGAGGCATGGTGGGAAGAGGCAGGGTGGTTGCCGGTTGCCCTGGTACATCAGTGTCGGTTGTATAGGATGCTGCTGTGCCAGGGGTTGGGGTTGGGGCACCGGAAAGCCAAAGCACCTGTGGGCGTGGAGCAAGAGGTCCGGACCAGGCCGGGCCACTCCCTCCGCATGGGCAAGCTTGAACCGGTCGATGGCTGCCAAGAGTTCCAACTTCAGTTGGGTGTTATAAGCTGGAGGCAGCCCCACACAGTCTTTGGCCATGCCCTCCAGGGAGTGGCGCCAATACTTGTGGTCCGGGTCCTCGACCACATCGAAAGCCTTACCCACGTTCTGGCGCACCTTCTCCGAATTTTCAAGGACCTTGAACAAGGAACAAGAGAACATTAAACACACGAAACATAATATTTTCATATTTGACCAAGTATTAATTTTAACCAATGAAATTTTGCGGTATTCTGGGAAGCCAATATGTTCAAAGTTATTGTTGATAGTATGGTGTGAAATCATGACATCTTTAGTATTATTATTACTTTATGTTATTCTAATAACTTTGGAAACAGAAACACTTTATCTAATAATAGCATGGAATTGCAATGGGGTGCCAACAATGAATAATGTAACTAATATTTCCTCTACTCACTTGCTCCAGGGTCCCGTGTGCTGTAGTTGAAGGGACAGCACCAGGAGGCTTCCCCTTCTTCACCTTCCGCTCAGGCTGGGCGATGGCTGGGGGTGTGTCCTCCTCCTCCTGACTGCCGGCAGAGGGGTCATCCACTATGTAGATTGGGGCGGCAGGTGCTGGGGTGGGGTCAGGGACAGGAACAGCAGCAGGCTCCGGTGCGGCAGCTTGGGCAGCAGACTGTTGGGACATGAATGTATAATTAGTAACATGTACATTATTTATGAACTTTAAAATAACATTCAACATAACCATTCATCCTTGTAACCTTTAAATAACATGAATAAACTGGTTTGAGTTATTATGCGTTTCATTAACAACATTTTTAAGTTAACACGATAAATTGAACACAATAATAGCATCATTATAAGCAAAATAATTACGAAAAAAACAAAACCTGACACTGTCACTGTGAAAGGGTTTGAAAACATAACAAATATCAACGTACCTCAGGCATACCAAGTGTCCGGGGATTCTTTTGACGCATGATGTGTGGCTTCATGAAGTGGAACATGTTGAGGATCCACTTTTCCCTCTCCGTCAGTCGTTTGGCCCCAGCACCACTCTTCACCTTGCTGAGCCGGCCGAACCTGGAGCGGAGAGATCCCCACCACGTCTTTAAGTCGAAGGCGGTCATTGGTGGGTCCATGGTCGCAGCCTTCTCCGCCCATACAGCCTCAATATGCTCCTTGTTCTTGTGCCTGGGGTCACCCTTGTCGTAAATAAAAGGCGCATCCAGTTCAATCCAATCTGCCAGAATACGCTCAGTCTCCTCCGTCAGTAATATGTTGGTCTTCTTCCGGCGCCGTTTCTTTGGTGGGGCCTGTACGCTGTTGGAAGGTGCAGGTTCTTCTTCCTCCTCGTCTTCCTCACTCTCATCCTCGGGAACCTCTTCGACAGTGTCGAACTCCCCACTATCGGGGCCGAGGTCGATAATAACTTCATCTTCATCAGGCGTTGAGAGGGCAGGCGGTGAGGTGGCAGAGTTGGAGGGGCCAGGCTGAGACGGGTCAAAAGGTGAGGTGGGAGGCGGAAAGGTGGCAGGCGTTGAGGGGTAAGGCGGTGAGGTGGCAGGGGAAGCCTTCCTGGCCTTCTTCACGCCTTTCTTATGCATGGTACATGGCTGGGCAGGGCAGGGCAGCGTGCAGAGGGTGGCTGGAGGTACAGGTCAGGGCAGGGCAGGGCAGGGTGCAGAGGGTGGCAGGGTGGCAGGGTTGGCTTGTTGGTTGCTGCTCCGGTGAGGTGAGAGGTGTGACTGGAGTGTCCCCGCTGGTCCTTATATACCCCCCCGCACAACGTTGCCGCGTTTTCCCGCCAACCCGCAGTGCGGCGGGGCTGCCAGATGCGCCCGGACTAACGAAAACTTTCCCGTTTGACGGGAATATTTTACGATTGATGGGAGGAGCTTACGTCTGACCGGGCGAGCGGCTACGTCTGACGGGGCTGCTCCCGTCAGACGTAGCCGCTCGCCCGGTCAGACGTAAGATTTCCAGACTTTTGACATACGGGAGCGCGTGAGCCGACTGTGATTTCAATTTCAAAACATACCGGGCGGCCTTGGCCGCACCCACCACCTCCCCGACCAGCGTGGCTACTCCCGTCATTCGTACCAACCCCCATGACTATACACAATTTCATTTACGTTTTGCGTACTATGCCCTTACGTTTTACGTAATCGGTTGCCAACTACCAATAAACCTTCGTACGGGAGCATACGGGAGCATATACGGGAATGTGTGACCCCAGCATTATGTAAGTCATAGGGATGATAGGGATGATATATATGTTCGGTGGGCCTCACTTTACGTGGCCGAGCGGTGTAACAGCGCATTTTGAGCGACTGTACACTCTAGGGTAACTCATATAATCACTTGTATAACTCTCACCCTTATAACAGTTATTCACTTACTTAACCCACTGAGCCCCAGCGACGCAAACAGTGCGTCGGCAATGTATGTAACGCTAAACCCCAGCGACGCAGACGTCTGCGTCAGTGTCACTCCGGACCCAATTACTCCGGTCCTATGGCACCTAGAGGGCTCAGATTTGTATGGGAACTGTGTAAGTATCCCATGCACCCATGCCGATGGTTGAAAACTCTCAAAGTCCAACCGCGTGCACGTGAGCGCGCAAAAACCTGTTTTTGGGGGGAAATTGCCTTCAAGATTTTACTCATGTAAAATCCGTGTTCGGGGGCTCCGTAGGACCATTTTTTGAGCTTTTTGATCGGTTTTTCGTGGTTTTTCCTTCATTCGTAACCCATTCGCTATTGTTTCTGGAAAAAAAAAATCAGAATCAGCCGGTCCTGGGTGGTACATTTATAAATATTTAGCTGGTACTCAGCGGGTTAAGTATACTACTGTACATTCTAGTTGGGAATGTTCTCCCTATAGATAGATCATCTCCCCCACCTATAAAAGGACTTGGTACAATTCTTGCAGAGTAAGCAAGCGTTCCCATGGTCTTCTTAAAGTATTGCAGCAACTCCAATATGATTGCTAGCAACATGTATCGTATGACTCCACACTGGTCAGAAGCCGGCACGCTCGAGCCCCAGGCATTGAGCAGTAGCAGAACAGACAGCCATTAGGAAGGTTAACCCTTCATGCGGCCGTGGTAATTAATACAGTGACAGTGCGATACAGTGCGATAATTAGTTTGTGTACCATTATATATTTCGCTATTCTTATTCTTTATTCTTTTACAGGAAAGATTATAATCACAGGAATATAGCTCAATCTAATTGCTTTTATAATATAGTGCAAAGCTGTAGGTATTTCCCAGTCGGGTAGCTATAATACCTACAAAGACAATCAATAACTCAAACCAGCCCCTAATTAAGCATAATCTATTTTTCTGGTAAATAAACCCTAGAAAACCCAAGAGTGTCTTTACTTCAAATCAATACCTTAACAAGTTACCTTTCAACATGCTTTTACAGTGAACACCTCAACTACAAGCATAATCAAGGACAATTAAGGTAAGAGGTAAAAAGGGCAACCATGAAGTCACCGCTACAAACCCTTTCACGCACATATAACGCAGAGGTTGCCAGATTAGCAATAAGAAATAGAGTTATCTCACTCTTATAATTACCTCTCCAAAATTAGTTTTCTGCCCACAGCTAACTCAAAGACAACTGCAGAGTTTGAAATAAGTAAACTAAAGTTTTCTAAATACCCCTGATGGTTACAAAGGCTTTAAAGTATCCCTAATAGGCTCAAAATTGCGTCACATGTAGGAGAGGGTTAAGAAGGCAAACAAAATAATGGCTTTTTAGGCAGGTAATTTGAGCACAAATCCAAAGACGTTATCCTAACCCTTTACAATTCCTTAGTCCGCCCTCTTCTGGAATACTGCGTTCAATCCTGGTCCCCTTATTACCAAAAATATATAGACAAGCTAGAACGAGTTCAACATAGAGTTACTAAAATGATACCTAGCCTAAAGAACAAACCATACGAGGAGCACTCCGTCTTAGAGAATTAAATCTATTTCCTTTAACCCAGTGCAGATTAAGAGGCAACTTAATTCAAGTGTTCAAAATCATCAAAGGCATCGACAATATAAACTGTAGTAAGTACTTCACTATCGACCAATCTAATTACAGGCGGGGAAACGGTTGCAAATTTATTGGTAAATCTTTTAACTCACACGAATCTAAGAATTTCTTCTTCAATCGAGTTGTCAACTTATGGTATGGGCTTCCCCGAGAGACGTTATAGACTGCAGCACAGTTGATTAATTTAAACTTCGCCTAGACAAATATCTTGCATCAAACCGGCGACTGACTGCGTTTGTAAATGAATAACTTTATTTTATCCCCCCCTTAGTTACTAACCCATCTGTCCCCTACTAACTTCCTAATCCTGCCGCGGACATTAGTTCCAGGGCAGTAGTTCCCTTTCAAATGTTCCCTTATCCACTCTAAACCACTGTTTGGACACTTGATCATCAGTGTTTTGGAGAACAAGCAGCCTAGAAGGGTCACTAGACCTGTTGTTGCTTGATTTCCTTTGTACTCCTAGACAAAGTACCGTTGAAAGGAAAGCCATTTGCATCATTAACTCCTGCCCACTCACCAACTCTGCAATCTCTCTCTCTTCACCGCAATGTTGCAGCTCTCTCGCTATTATAATAATCAATGCTCCTCTGAGCTTTCCCAGTGTATACCACCTCTTCTACGTAGGGTAGGTAGTACCAGTACCTGTCTTGAAAACAATCCCAATCCCTACTCTGTGCAACTCCTCAACCCAAGAGTGAAAGTCTTTCTTCTATTCAACTGCTGAGCTCTGACACTATCTTCCAGAATCAGTCTTTCCCTCTTCCTATGACTTAAATTGCTTCAAACTTCGTGTGTCTAGGCATTTTGGCTCGAACGTCCCTTGCTTTTGGCCGTCACTCTTTCAACTCTGGGGGAGGCACTTGATACAGGCAGTTCTGCCTTTTGTCTCCCTCACTTACATAGACAACAAAAAACAAAAAACTTGTATGTTGAGCTGTGATGGACGTGATATACAGTAGATAGTGTCTGGAGGTATCTGTTGGCTGGCTGGCACCGCTTGTAATATGTTGAGTTGTGATGGACGTGATATAGATGGTGTTTGGAGGTATCTGTTGGCTGGCTGGCACTGCTTGTAGTATGTTGAGTTGTGATGGACGTGATATAGATGGTGTCTGGAGGTATCTGTTGACTGGCTGGCACCGCTTGTAGTATGTTGAGTTGTGATGGACGTGATATAGATGGTGTCTGGAGGTATCTGTTGGCTGGCTGGCACCGCCTGTTGTATGTTGAGTTGTGATGGACGTGATATAGATGGTGTCTGGAGGTATCTGTTGGCTGGCTGGCACCGCTTGTAGTATGTGGAGTTGTGATGGACGTGATATAGATGGTGTCTGGAGGTATCTGTTGGCTGGCTGGCACCGCTTGTAGTATGTTGAGTTGTGATGGACGTGATATAGATGGTGTCTGGAGGTATCTGTTGGCTGGCTGGCACCGCTTGTAGTATGTTGAGTTGTGATGGACGTGATATAGATGGTGTCTGGAGGTATCTGTTGGCTGGCTGGCACCGCTTGTAGTATGTTGAGTTGTGATGGATGTGATATAGATGGTGTCTGGAGGTATCTGTTGACTGGCTGGCACCGCTTGTAGTATGTTGAGTTGTGATGGACGTGATATAGATGGTGTCTGGAGGTATCTGTTGGCTGGATGGCACCGCTTGTAGTATGTTGAGTTGTGATGGACGTGATATAGATGGTGTCTGGAGGTATCTGTTGGCTGGCTGGCACCACTTGTAGTATGTTGAGTTGTGATGGACGTGATATAGATGGTGTCTGGAGGTATCTGTTGACTGGCTGGCACCGCTTGTAGTATGTTGAGTTGTGATGGATGTGATATAGATGGTGTCTGGAGGTATCTGTTGGCTGGCTGGCACTGCTTGTAGTATGGTATGTTGAGTTGTGATGGACGTGATATAGATGGTGTCTGGAGGTATCTGTTGGCTGGCTGGCACCGCTTGTAGTATGTTGAGTTGTGATGGACTTAATATAGATGGTGTCTATGGGTATCTGTTGGCTGGCTGGCACCGCTTGTAGTATGTTGAGTTGTGATGGACGTGATATAGATGGTGTCTGGAGGTATCTGTTGGCTGGCTGGCACCGCTTGTAGTATGTTGAGTTGTGATGGACGTAATATAGATGGTGTCTGGAGGTATCTGTTGGCTGGCTGGCACCGCTTGTAGTATGTTGAGTTGTGATGGACGTGATATAGATGGTGTCTGGAGGTATCTGTTGGCTGGCTGGCATCACTTGTAGTATGTTGAGTTGTGATGGACGTGATATAGATGGTGTCTGGAAGTATCTGTTGGCTGGCTGGCACTGCTTGTAGTATGTTGAGTTGTGATGGACGTGATATAGATGGTGTCTGGAGGTATCTGTTGGCTGGCTGTCACCATTTGTACACATCTACCTCCAAACTTGTATAATTGACGGATCTGGAGCGCCTCTTGTCATCGTGCATGTAAAGGATAGTCATGTTATTTTATTACAAATATGTTTCGATATATTCCTCGTATTGTGTAGGTTGTTTCCAAGGATTATTGAGGAGGAATTAGAATGACAGAGTGGGTGACACCAAAGTATGTATGTGTGTGTGTGTGTGTGTGTATGTGGGTGGGTGGGTGGATGTATGTGGGTGTGTGAGAGAGAGATACTGAGAGAAAGTTGGATTATGTATACAGCCCGTGTGGGTGGCATTCTATGAAACCGTTAATCTGAATGTTGGCTGAAAGATTTAGCATGCATATAGTCATACATGTCCACATACACTTGTATAATTTGTATGATTATCACCAAATAATTATTATATTCGTATTTCATAATAAAAAAAGTGAATACCGAAACACACAACCAGATTTACTGTGACGTTACTTTGATTAACTAAATCAAAGTAAAACTAAAATATAGTGAAATATATTTCCCGATGATTTTTACTTTTGTCCGGATATAATCAAATTTAAATAGAAACATTAATTCTTCAAATATAAACATGTATTGTCTTATACAATTAGATTTTGTTATTGGGTTTGTACCCTTCTCACTTCTTCATAATTATACAGTATACTGTATATTCTCTTCTTCGTTTTTTGCATACTCTCTTTCTCACGTTCAGTCTTTTTTATGTTATATTATGCAACAGACTGACCTTTCGAAGCCAATACTCAACGTCCAGTTAATCTCTTTACATATTAAGCTCGGGTTACATAAGCAGCTTAGCGGAGGACACAAATAGGTTAATATATACAGTATGTTGGTGTTAGTGTTTATAACAATATTATTATCATGATAGATCATGACAGATCTATCATTAAAGTAGCCTCTTCACATTTGTTCTAATTTTTTCCTATTAAATATTCATTTGGCAGGGAAAATTGTGTACTGTTAATCGATAAAGACGTGAAGGGGCAATTAATGCATAGAGGATATACAGTATATACGCAAAGGAAGAAGCAGAAAATAGTATAATACAAACTTAATAAGCTAACAAAATTGGAAAGAAAAATAGCTTGTAAAATGTTTAAGACATTAGTATTAGTTAAAGTAATTATGCTAATGAGCGAAAGACATCATAGAAGACTGCTGTGATTCAGTAAAAGAAGATTTATATGTCTTGGTTAATTATTTGGATGACACGGCACTGGGGTTCTCGAAAAGGGCTCCCGTCCTTACGCTATTCCTGTCTTGCAGTGTGCTGGCTTAAGAATCCAGAAGGGTTGATAGCCTCAGAAGTCCTATTTTAACTAACTATTTGTATAAAGTACTGATTATGAATCGTGGCCAATAATTTCTAGATATTAAGATTATATTTAATAAAGTAATATTGGGGAAGCATAGCAAAGTTTATTAAAATTCAATTCAATTTAAATGGATTAAATCTTTGCGCAAAAAATGTATCTGCATTGGACAATGTACTATACATAAAAACAAATTGGAGAAAACCTTTAGTCTGACTTTAAAATATATCCGTATCTATCCATGTAGGAGTAAAATTCATAGTTATCAAACATTGAACACACTCAATGCCTACCCATCTCTGCTCACTAATCCATTATGGGCGGATATGGGCGGATGGTTCGTTTTTGTGGCTCCCCTTCTCCCTCGTATTTAGCCCTATTAGTTTTCAGATTTGTAGACGTTCGACCCATAAGTTTGGTGATTTTATGACCTTTCGCCCCATTCCTTTGTCTATATTAATATTTTTCGTGTCATACAGGTGTCGATTTTTTCCTGGCGAGCTACTGTATAGCGAGCCTGTAATTTAGGAGGAACCGGCCTTCGGCCGAAAAATTAAGGAGGGTCTTGTGAGGTGTTTTTTGTTAAGCTTAATGGAGAGCTAGCGAGGATATTTAAAAAAATAAATAAAAATATAATTATATAAATGAGCAAATACAGTATAAGCCCATCCCCCCTTAAGTTTTCTTATGTTCAATCTAGTTTCTGATACCAGTGCAAAATACTCAAGATATGTTACCAGAAACATTTGGATTATCGAATGTTGACTATAAAAATGTCCTCGAGTGATACCGGCTTTAGTATGCTGTTGTTTTTGTGTATAAAAAAGCCACTCCAGAATTATTTTCGATATTTTCATAGTATTTGGTAAGTAAGAAATGATGTGTGGGCTGAGACTTCCATCACCGCCAACATTAAATCTTAGCATGACATCTTGGAATTGTCTGTGTGTGTATGATTATTTGTTTAATTGTATACTATGTAATACGAACTTACGAACTAAGCTCCAACTTTATTATTATGTTGTACACTCGGATACCATAGTCTCTAACCCATTCATAAATATTCGGGGACTTAACCTATTTCTATTTATGGAAGTATATCTCTGGAAACTAATTGATTAAAATAAGTTTCTATGCATCAACTATAAAACTATATTACACTATTTATTGAAATGCTAGTTTATCAACAAAATCAATCCAGAGAGTTATAATAGCATACAGAAAAACATACGGGGGTCCACAAATGCTTATGGGTGGGCTAGAGACTATGGTATCCGAGTGTACACTGTCTTCCTTTCAATGTATTATATTTAATATAAATACATTTCTTTAGCTATAAAACCCAAACTTTTAAAATTTCAGAAATATTTCTTAATCTGTATAAAAGCTCCTAGGCAGCATAATTGAATGTTAAAGTCATTATCGCCCTGCATGTGTGCAGTGGCGTCGTATAATAACATAATACAAGGACAGCTGATAATTCCGAAATGATGATATTATGAACACTTACAACCGCACTCTAATTTCCGTGATTACACTTAATTAATATAATGGCTCGATATTGGCTATTTGCTGAGAGATTTAACATTATCTTGATGTGGTCTGGTTTTAATAGTGTTTGTGGCAATCAGAAGGGAGGAAGGTAATGGTGTTCTTGACAATACATGTACGGTTGGCCAAATAAGTTGTGTCTCCGCTGTCATTACGCTTTGCTCGCTGTGTACTGTATTAATGTCCGTCAAATGCTGAATATGGTGTGTAAAGATAGTAACATGTTTGTATATCTTACTCAAAACTATGAATTAATGCTTTGCTATTGCTGATGCCAATTGTTAATAAAAATATACTTGGTGCCGCAACATCATTTATTTGGCCAAATGTACATCTGCATGATAAATATATTTGTTTCAAATAATTTGCTGAGAGAATTTACATGAGATACTGTAGAGACGGAAGAGAAACCGAAAGGAAAACTGCCTTTTGTGGTCACCATCCATCTGTAAATTATGAATATTTGACGTCCACAGGTATTACATTACAATAACAAATAAGGTGAGGGTTTATTGTTATTATTATTATCATTATTGTTATTATTAGGGGTTCGTCCCCTACGGGGAACCCCTATTGTAATCATTAAACCTGGAATTTCATCCAAATTCTTCTTACGTACCGGTTTCGACGCAATAACTCCAGAACCGCTTTTTGGATCGGGATCAACCTTTCACAAGAGGTGCGTTTTTGTATTGGGCAACTTTTGATATGCTAAACATCCGGCATGGCGGCCAAACAGGTCCGTGGCAGCCGATTTCCCGAAAAACTTGACGCCTAAATACCGTCTCTCCCACTCACAGGAAACGACTGGGCTTTGGCATACGCACTCCCCTACTAATGCTCCGCAAATTTTATAGAGAAGGTTTTGCTTTTGCACGTGGGGGTTTTTCCGGCAATCTTGAAAAAAACTCGAATTCCACTTAAAATTCCACATCTTGAAAACTACGCCGATGATCAAAGCCATGCTTGAGTAGTTGGGTGAGGCTCGCGATTCCGAACGTTTTGATACCAAAAAAATATAAATGGGTGAAATAGTTTGGCCGCAGCATTGAAAACTGTCTATTCTTAAATTACTTTAACCCCTAAGTGTCGGCGCGCAACATAAGTCGAGTATAATAAATCTGGACTATCTGGCGGCGCGCGACATAGGTCGTGTGGCAATTTCAGCACGTAATGTTACTGTGAGAGAGAGACAAGTGGTGGCAGGCGAGTAGCGAGCATATGACTGCTCCAGACCACCGCGGCGAACCTACTGACACAAATCCAACCTCCTCCCTCCCTCTCTCACTCGCTACATACTGAATTTAATTTGGAAAGTACCGAATTACATGCTTTTTGCACTCGCGTTCCGCGGTTGTTGCAAGAAAACTAGCCGTCATAAAAGGATCGTTATGGTGTCATTGGAAAGCTCTGTTTATGCCCTTTCAGGGATAGATACTTGTTTTACGCTCTGGGTTTTATTTAGGCATGAAAATGATCACGTAAACAGCCCTATTTTGGCTAAAAACACCCTGCTGGGCGGTCTATTCTATATGCTCAGGCCCAATCCCCATTTTGGGGGTAGCCGACTCAAGACAGAGCAAGAACAGGGAAAACACAAAAACAACATAAAACAAAAAATAAACACTGATAAAAAACACAAACTCACACACATCCAGGTCACCCAGGTACCGCTGGGCGGTACATATAAATAAACCGCTAGCCCGCTAATCTAGTGTTAAAACCGAATTCGCTACCCACACAAAGTTTACCGTCTACAGTCTATAGGCTTCCACGCATCCCCCAGTTTTGCTTAATAACATAATCTCTTTATTATTCAGATCTATAATTTTTTTTTTATTTAACTCTCTCAAAACAGTTCGAGTCCCTATGAATTCCAGCAATTATTTAGCCAACCTACCTATACATACCTACCCTACCAAATAATAATGATAAATTCAAATTTATTTTTGGTGAATGACAGAGTATTGGCTAAGGTTTTTAACAATTCCTCCCTTTGCCAAATGCTTAGTTTAATAACAATGATATGGACCTTTAAAGTTTTGGCAATTGCCTGTGTGACTCGTATTTTAACCCTCCTAAAGTGTTACCACGAAATACCGCTAGATCCTTTCTCAAAAGTCGCTAGCATGTTGCTACATAGCCAAACAATGTTAGGATAATGCTGCAATTTCTAAAGAGTTTTGGTTTGTTTGTTTTGCAAATTTTACAATGTAGTATGACTAGAATGTCTGACATTTTCAAATTATCCCTAGTAAATGTCTCTACATATAAAATAAATGGCTGCCAGATTGAAGTAAATAGCTCTACATTTAGCGGTAATATGTAGCTTTACAACTGGCACCACTGCAACCACCACCTCCCTCCCACCCTCCCAGTATGTCTCCACAAAATACCACTAGATCCTTTCTCAAAAGTCGCTAGCATGTTGCTACATAGTCAAACAATGTTAGAATAATGCTGCAATTTCTAAAGAGTTTTGGTTTGTTTGTTTTGCAAATTTTACAATGTAATATGACTAAAATGTCTGAAATTTTTAAATTATCCCTAGTAAATCTCTCTAGATATGAAAAAATGGCTGCTAAATTGAAGTAAATAGCTCTACATCTAGCGGTAATATCTAGCGATACAACTGGCAACACTGCCTAGCCCTTCCTTCCTATCTTCTTCCTCCCTCATAATTATGTATCAACAACCACTCTAGTGAACTTTCGGTATTTAGTTTATTCAGCTTAATACTATTTATCCACATAAAATAGAAACCTATCACGATTGTTGTCTAATAAACCATAGATAATGCTATTATATTCTGTGACAGAACCGAAAGCTTCTCTTGCCGTGTAGTACTCAAAGAAAGCAGGGGTACTTAAGCCAAGTCAGAGATGCAGAGGTAACTTTCACAATGCATTATAACCCTAGACAGACACCAATATACCACTAAATCAGACAAATATCCCTACAAAAAAGATAGGAAAATATTATATTAATGTCCTAGGTATTTGAAATTATGCAAATGAGTAAAATCCATTATGATATAATGATAATGGGATTGATTAGTATCTGGCAACAGTGTTGCACAAAATTTTCTGAACGTATGCGAACTTCGGAGTATTTATCCCATTAATATACACATCTATCACTATTTATATTTAATACAACCATACACAGTGCTATTACATATTATTTGAACATAATATAGGATGCTCTTTCCTTTAAACCATTTTCTATATCTATTCACGAAAAATATAGGCCTAGCCTAGGCAGCGCTACCGGTAGGTACGAATTTATCAGTTCGAATTTTGATTGAGAGTGGGATTAGGCCTAGGCCTAGCCTAGGGCTTAACATGGGATACTGTTTGGGGTTTGGGAATAGACTGAGGCTGCTTTTGGCCTAATTAGGTAAAATTAGTCATATAGAGACAATTGCATAGCCTAGGCCTATTAAGCAAATATTTTACCAATCTACAATAGGCCTAGTCTATTCGCTGTAAGTAGGCAAGAAATCATGACCTAGGCTATAACCTCTGTAACTAAAAAACAACTAGGCCTAGAGTGATCAAGCTAATATGTGACGGTCAGGGTGTCAATCCACAAAATATGAATTGTGTTATCATTATGGTTTATTATTTTGTTATCATTATAGCGCGGCGAAGGCGCGAGCTCTAGGGGGGTCCGGGGGCATGCCCCCCAGATTTTTTTTTTTTGAAAATTTAGGTGTCTAAAACAATATTTCCTGCAATAAAAAAACAATCAAGATGGAAAATATGGAGACCAAAATTGTGTCAATTTAGCCTAGCCTACCTTTTTTTTTTGGGGGGGGGGAGTTTCTGTTATTATACAAAAAGTTAATTTGCGTTATCACTAAAAAAAACAGCCTCGTTTGACACCCTGAATATGTCGACCATTTGGGAAGAGTCAGTCAAGGAATAGCCTAGATGTGGAAATTTGCAGCCAATTTGCTCTAGCCCTATTTGATATACAGAGGTTAGAGGTCATTGTTGAGGCCCCCCCCCCCCCACCCCCCTCATGACATATTGTCATCATCTTATATATTGCCAGCAGGGGGCAAATTACCGAAAAAAATCGCCGTCAAAATAGACGGGAACTTAACCACGGCGATCGACACATGTAAACATGGCGGTGGAGCGGCGACGAAAGCTTGCCATCATGTTCCCGTCCATTTTGAATGCCGTTGGATACAATAATATGTTGAGGGGGGCAAACACCCCCATGACATATTGTCATCATCATATAATTTGCCAGAAGGGGGCAAATAGGCCTAACCAAACTGCGGCGATCGACCATGTAAACATGACGGCGGCGGCGGCAGTGGACGCTTGCGATCATGTTCCCGTCTATTTTGACTGCCATTGGATACAATAATATGTTGAGGGAAGGGCTTTGCGGCAATTTTTTGGTTGTTTGCCCCCTACTGGCAATATATATGATGATAACATGTCATGGGGGGGTGAGGGGGGGCTTTCAACATATTATTGTATCTAATGGTATTCAAAATAGACGGGAACATTATCTCAAGCGTCCAACGCCGACACCGCCGCGGCTGCTGAAGAACAAGGAAATTAGCAAAAGGTTTCATTGTGAACTGGAGGAAATTAATAGAAATAAGGAAGCTAGGCCTAGCGATGTAAATAGTCAATGGAATTTCCTTAATAATGACAATTATATGTATAGGTATAAAGTAAAAACAATATATTTTACATAATTTATTGCATATCTTGCATATTTAACCCGTGGAGCCCCGGCTAGTTTTGTAATGTTTGCGCACCAGAACCCGGCCGGTTTTCAAAAAATGGTTTTATTCCAGAAACAATAGCGAAGGGGTTAGGAATGAAGGAAAAACCACGAAAAACCGCTCAAAAAGCTTAAAAAATGGTCCTACAGAGCCCCCGAAAATGGATTTTACAAGAGTAAAAAATTGAAGGCAATTATCCCCAAAAAACAGGTTATTGCGCGCTCGCGCGCACGCACGTGGACTTTGAGAGTTTTCAACCATCGGCACGGTTGCGTGGGATACGTACACAGTTCCCATACAAATCTGAGCCCTCTTGAGTGGCTACACCTGAGGTCACGGTCGGCGCAATTAGGGTGACGCGCCAGGCGCGTCTCTGGGGCTGTGCGTTACATATATCGCCGACGCGTCAGGCGCGTCGCTGGGGCTGTACGGGTTAAACAAATATATATTAAAAATAGTTTAACCACCCCACTGAGTTCCCCCAAAATACTCTAATAGGGCTGGCCTGAAGAATTAGATCAAGATGGACAACCAATCAACACATGATACGTAGGGAAGGGCAGGCTAACAACGGCGATCGACAAATGTAAACATGACGACCGTACACTCGGAAACTACATCCATCCCCATTAGCCTAACCTAACAACCTTACCTAACCTATCCTAGTATTATGGGTGGAGGCTGCCGCCCCCTAGACCCAGTAAGTTGGATACAAAACTAACCCTCACGTAACACCTAGTATATGTCCCTAGTACCCAGTACGTGGGATACCAAGCTAACCTTCACGTAACACCTAGTATATGTCCCTAGTACCTAGTATTTGGGATACAATACTAACCCTTACATAACACCTAGTATATGTCCCTAGTACCCAGTATGTGGGATACAAAACTAACCTTCACCTAGCATATGTCCCTCACTCAGTACACCTTTCAGCCTCACTACCGTTCGTGAGTCTTCATACATCTTCATTATCACGCGCACCAGCCACTCCTCTACGCCAAATTTTCTCCTAGCCTACTGCACAACTTCTTACTTTCAGTAGAGACGTGATTTTCCGGGCCCGTCGCAAGACCACCGTCTCAACCGAGCCGTCGCAAGATCATCACAGGACAGGAAAAACAACACAGGCTTGCTCCAAGCCAGCACACATCTTACAAATATATAGGCTAGGCTATACAACTTCCATTTCATCGGAATAACATTCACCACCAATTTAATTATCATAAGGATTATATAAATGCAATTCTGATATGAAAAAACAATTGGTAAATAGCATAGCCTAGGCCTAGTCAAGGATGGGGTTTGTTGTTGTTTCGTGGACAAAATTTAACCAAGCGTACTGTCCCACATTAATTTACTATCAACAATTGGATATACGTTACTGTGGGCTCTTATTACTCTACTTCCTAATAATAGGCAAGTAAATTATAACATAATGTTTGGATAAACAAATATACCGAAATAAATTAGAATGGAGAAACAGTAAGTTGAGTGAGATGTTTCAGCTTGCCGTCAACCCAGCTCCGGAGCTCTCTTGCCGTCGCAAGAGAATATTGGTGTCTCGCTTGCTAAAGGTGGGCTTGCGACGGGACCAGAAAAAAAAGTTTTTCGGGTAGGTCTTGCGACGGTGGTCTTGAGACGGGACCGGAAAAACACCGCTTAGATATCTTTCCTGCAGCTGCCTGACTATGAAGTTATCATACCTTCAAAGACTCTCTCACACTCACAGACCTTCATGACTTGGCCAAGCATTTTCAGGCCTCTTATAGCAGTTGCAAGGGGAGCCTAACTCTGAAATCACTAGATAGTGCCTCCAGAACCATAAAAAAGAGGAGAGGGCTTAATTAACACACTTCCCTGTTGGACTCCGACGCGAACTGAAAACTCATCACTCAGTACCCTCACGTAACACCTAGTATATGTCCCTAGTACCCAGTACTTTGGATACAAAACTAACGTCCACCTAACACCTAGTATATGTCCCTAGTAACCAGTACATGGGATATAAAGCTAACCCTTACCAAATATCTAGTACCGTACTGTATATGTCCCTCACTCAGCTGTACACCTTTCACCCTCACTACCGTTCGTGAGTCCTCGTACATCTTCATTATCACATGCACCAGCCACTCCTCAATGCCAAGTTTTCTCCTAGCCTACTGCACAACTTCTCTGGCCACCTTATCAAAGGCCTTCTCCCGGTCTCATTAGGTTATTAGGCCTATGAGAAACCAGGCCTAGGCCTAGCTTAATTTTATTTCACTGCTCAGCATATTTTTTTTTTTTTTTTGCTTCTGAGCTCTGCATAGGGCTATATTCAGGTAGGCTTGGGTTTTAGTAAAATTGCATTAGGCTAGGCTACATATTTTTACTTCTATTGGAAAGCACAGGCCTACACAATAGTACACATGTTAAAGAATTTAGCCTAGCCTACCACAATTTAGCCTAGACTGAAAGAACAAACAAAAATAGGCTAGGCTAATTGCAGCTAAATAATTTAGCCTAGCCTCCACAATTTAGCCTAGACTGAAAAAAAAAAAAAAAATAGGCTAATTGCAGTTTTGGTAAGAGTTGTAGTTGTGGGCATACCAAAAGCTTTGTTTATATAGCCTAGTCGCACGCTCGCAGCTAGGCCTACATTCGCTTCCAATTTAACTGCTGGGGTAAACTTGGTAAAGCCACCCTCAATCCGCCGGCCGGTAACAAAACAATTTACCCAACGCCTGGCCGTGAGATACAATAATGGGTTGAAGGGGCTTTATCCCCCTATGACTTATTGTCATCATCATCTATATGATGGCACAAAAGAGAGAGAGGTTCTGGAAGTGTTAGTGAATGCCAGGCTGGATGTATGTGGAATGACAGAGACCAAATGGAAAGGTTCAGATGTGAAAGAGTGGGAGTGTGGAATGGGTGTGTGTGCTGGAGTGAGTGAAGGAACAGCGAGAGAAGGTGCATGTTTGTTTGTAAGTAGCAAATGGAAGGAATGTGTAAGAGAGTATGGGTCTGTGGGTTCAAGGATTGTGTGGGTGAGAATGAAAGTAGGAATACAAACGTGGGTGATTGTATGCGTGTATGCCCCGACAGAGGATATACTTGAAAGAAAGAAAGAGGAGTTCTGGATGAATGTGGAGGCGTGCCTGGAGAAGTTTGACAAGAACGAAAGAATATTTCTGATTGGGGATATGAATGGTAAGGTGGGTGATAGGAAAGTTGAGAGAGTGGTGGGAGGTGGGGGGTACCATCAGAGGTGAATGGGAATGGTAGTGCACTTGTGGACGTATGTGTGGGGAGGAGGCTGTGGATAGCCAACACCTTCTTCCGACACAGAATGATCCACAGGTACACGTGGAAACGGATGTTGACGATGAAGGATAAGACAGTGGTGGAACGAAAGTCATTGATTGATAATGTATGTGTGGATGAACGAATGAGAAATCTGTGATGGATGCTAGGGTGTATAGGGGTATTGGAGGGGGTCTGTCTGATCATTATGTAGTGGTAGCTAAGGTTAGGATACAAAAGAAGTGGGTGAGGAGAGCGGGAGGGAGGCGAGAGGAGGGTGGAATGGTGAGGAGGGTGGAGAGGTTGCAGGAGGAGGAAATCAGGGAGGAGTACAGGAGAGCAGTGGAAAGACGACTAGGTGGGTTCGACCTGGAAGTTATGGAGGAAGTGGAGGAGATGAGCAAGGTGTTTAAGGATGAGATATGTGCAGCATGTGAGGAGGTGTGTGGAGTGAGGAGAAGAGGGAGGGGAGTGAAAGGTACAGCATGGTGGACAGAAGAGGTAAGAATAGCTGTGGAAGAAAAGAAGAAAGCATATAGAGAGTGGTTGGGTAGTAGAGGGAATGAAGATTCCGAGAGACAGAAACGAGCGAGGTACGTGGAGAGTAAGAGGGTGGTGAAGAGAGTAGTGAAGGAAAGTAAGAGAAGAGTAGATGAGGAATTTGGAAGGAATCTGAGTGTAAAATGGAGGGAGAGTAAGAAACTGTTCTGGAAAGAAGTCAAGAAAGTTAGGGAAGGTAGCAAGGGAAACAGTAAGGGTGTGAAAGATAAGAATGGGAGAATGCTAGCCGAGAAGCAAGAGAGAGTCGAAAGATGGAGGGAGTACTTCAGTGAGTTGCTAAACGAAAGGAATGAAGAGCCAGCAAACATAGCTGGATATGGTATGGGAGGGAGAAGAAGAGAAGTAGTGCAGGAGGAGGTGGGGATCAGGAGGTCAGAAGTGTGGGAAGCCATGAAAAGAGTGAAGTTGGGGAAAGCACCAGGAACAGATGGAGTGTGTGGGGAAATGTTGAGGTATGGTGGTGAGATAGTGATAGAATGGGTATGGAAAATGTGCAAACTAGCATGGGAGAAGGGGAGTGCACCCGATGACTGGAAGACTGGCATAATAGTCCCCCTATATAAGGGCAAAGGGGAAAGAGGAGTGTGTGGTAACCACCGAGGAATATGTCTTCTGAGCGTAGTAGGGAAGGTATACAGTAGGGTAGTGATTGAGAGAGTGAGAGTGAGAACGGAGAAATGGATAGGCGACGAGCAGGGAGGTTTTAGGAAGGGAAGAGGATGTGTAGATCAGATTTTTACCCTGAATTGTGTTGTGGAGAAGTATCTGGAGAAGAAACAAAAGGTGTATGTTGCCTTTATGGACTTGGAGAAGGCCTATGACAGAGTGGATAGAGAAGGTTTGTGGAAAGTACTTAGAATATACGGAGTAGAGGGCAAGTTGCTGAAAGCAGTGAAGAGCATGTATGAGGGTGCAAAGGCGGCAGTACGTGTGGAGAGTGAGCAGAGCGAGTTCTTTGACCTGAATGTTGGTTTGAAACAGGGGTGTGTGATGTCCCCGTGGTTGTTTACTGTATATATGGATGGAGTTATGAAAGAAATACTATCAAGAGCAGTGGATGTTGGTGTATCGCTGAAAAGGGAGGGAATTGAGTGGAAGCTACCTATACTGCTGTTTGCGGATGATACAGTTCTGATGAGTGATAATGAATGGGAGTTGCAGGGTCTGGTAAATGAGTTTGGAACAGTGTGCGAAAAACGGAATTTGAAGGTAAATACGGGGAAGAGCAAGGTTATGGTCTTCGAAAGGGGTGAAGTCACAGAGTGTGAGGTGAAGCTGAACGGTCAGGCTATGGAGATCGTCAACTCTTTTAAGTATCTGGGCAGTGTGTTGAGTAAAGATGGGACTATGGATGAAGAGGTGCGGGAGAGGGTACAACAGGGGAAGAGGGTTGTAGGAACGCTAAAAGCAGTAACAAGAAATAGGGTGGTCAGTATGGAAGTGAAGAAGTCCTTGCATGACAGTGTGGTAATCCCGACACTGACTTACGGAAGCGAAGCATGGACGTTGGTTGAGAGACTCAGACCAAGAGTGAGAGCAGTGGAAATGAATTACTTAAGGAGTGCGTGCGGAGTTACATGGAGGGATAGACAGACTAATGAGGAAGTAAGAAGGTGGTGTGGTGTGGAGGTAGATGTGCTGGAAAGTGTGAAAAGGAACAACTTGAGATGGTTCGGCCATATGGAACGTATGGAAAGCGAGAGAATGACTAAGAGGGTGTACGAGAGCGAGGTGGAGGGACAGAGGGGGAGAGGTAGACCGAATATGAGGTGGAAGGATGGAGTGAGGAAGTACATGAACGAAGGCGGTGCTGGTTGGGGGGAGGGGCGTCGACTGACTGGGGACAGAGGTGCATTGGGGCGGTTCGTTCGTGGCCACCCCTTCGGGGATCACGGCGTCAGGCAATAGATAGATAGATAGATCTATATCACCAGCAGGGGCAAATAACCACAGTCAAATTAGACGCGAATGTAACTGCGAGCGTGTGACTACGTAAATAAAGGGGACGATAGACCCGCTAACACAACTCTTAACGCATTTTTTCCTAATGTATTAGATTTTTTTATATTTATGACCTCAACAGTTGAAAGATGACAATTTTATGGTTTATTTTAGGCTATACAAAAACATTTGCTTTGTAACTTAGATACTCATATTTATGCTTATAATTGCAGTACGAGTGGGGTTTTTCTTTTTATATGTAGGCCTAGGCTAAACAAATGTTAGTTTTTGTTTTATAGGCTAAACTAGGCTGAATTTATGCTAATAAATATTAATTGGAGGGAGCAAATCTGTCAAGGAATAGCCTAGATGTGGAAATTTACAGCCAATTTGCTCTAGCCCTTTTTGAGATACAGAGGTTAGAGATCGTTGGATACAATAATATGTTGAGGGGGTCAATCGCCCCCCATGATATATTGTCATCATCATATATATTGCCGGCAGGGGGCAAATAGCCTAGGCCTAGCCTAACTACAACAAAAATCGCCGTCAAAATAGACGCAAACTTATATTAACTACGGCGATAGACCATTGTCCGCACCGGCCGTCCCCCGGTTATTGTTGAGGTCCTGAGGAACCGTATGACTTTGACGAGCTCTTCCCTCCGCTGTCTCCACATCCCATGTATCGTCGTACGGTACCTCTTCCCCTCCACATCCTACATCTGGTCGTCCTACATATGCCTCCTAAGCCTCGCCTCGTCCCATCACTGAGCATGTGGATGGGCGTCCCTTTCTGGCTTCACAGATGGATTCCTTCCGACAGCTCCTACTGGATTGTCTGGGGTTGGTTGATAAGGGCACCTTGCTTCAAGACATTGCTCTGGCCCTAGTACCGTGGTTTGTAGGTCTCTGGTTCACCACCTGATGACCTGCTATTGGGTTGTTGCCTTTACAGTGTTACGGTTCTACGAATGACCTAGAATGAAAGTGACACGGTGGTGAATTTTAACCTTAACTATAAACTAATTTAATTGTGACATAGGATCTCCGCGACTACGGTAGGGCCGGAGTGGGCGAGTATTCGCCTGAGGTTGCCCCAAGACAAGACAAGACAAAATTCTAGTGCTGGTTTTACTCAGATTTTGTGAGTTTTAATTTAGCCTAGCCTAGGCCTAAGAGTTCAGAAAATTTGCAAAATGCACCCCATACTAGCCTACCCATAGCCTAATAGGCCTATTGATTCTTTTTTGGCAGACCACCCACAAATTTGCATATAGCCTAGGCCTAGGCTAGCCTAAGTTCTGGAATGCATGTTGGAATAGCCTTCCTATAAACTGTAGGCTAGGCTACTTCCTTTTAATTTAAGTTTGATTCTTTGGAAAAATCTATTAGGCCTAGACCAGGGCAGGAAAGTAACATTTAAAATGACGTGTAAAAAGTCTCCCATAAACGGCGGGCCGCTATGTTATTGTAATTTGGGAGCTTATTTCGTCTGTTGATTGACTTTGTCCTTAATTGGGGATCCTATGAATTAGCACAGATGATGATGACTTACCGTACATCATAATACGTGACGGGCCGACGTGGGGGGGCAGAGCCGCAGAGACACCCTCAACATATTTGGTGTCCCACAGTAACTTTTAATGGGATGGATGTAGTTACCGGGTGTACAGTCGTCATGTTTACATAGGGCGATCGTCGCGGTTAACTTCGCGTCTATTTTGACGGCGATTTTTTTCGGCATATTTCATTTTATTCACTTCCTTTTATATTTAGGCTATAATCTAGCTTTGGCACGACAATAACCCTAACCTAGTCTTTCTTAAAGATTCTTCTAATCTTCCAGTAGCCTATAGCCTAATTTAGGTCATTTTTAAAGGCACACAATTAAATGGTTGGTATTTTAAACGACACTACTGCAGCATTATGAGAAACAATTTATTAGAGATAATTGGCAACAATAGATTCGCCATATTTTTCTCCATAAGCTATAGTCCGCATGGAGGATTTTCGTTATCGACAAATTGAAAAAATTCCCACTTCACAGACAAAATAGACAAATACACCAAAGATCGGGGTGTGGGGGCAGCAGCCCCCCCCCATAATAGCCTACTATAATAGGTTAGGTAACGTTGTTAGGTTAGGCTCGGCTAATGTCCTTTCAAAGGGGTATAGGCCTATTAAACACTAGGATAGCCTATACCTAGTCAAGGGTAAGTCCTGCTGTAGTCAACTTGAATGCTACCTTAAATTGTAATATTAGACTAGGCATAGCCTACAGAAAAAATAGCCTAGCCTACTTATTTATTGTAGCCTATAATATAGGACTAGCCGGGTAGAATGTAGAGTTCGGGCGTACCGCCACCATTGTTTACACTGCGCAGAGCGGCGACGGAAGCTTGCCATCATGTTCCGTCTATTTTGACTGCCATTGGATACAATAATATGTTGAGGGGAGGGCTTTGCGGCAATGTTTTTGGTTGTTTGCCCCGTACTGCAATATATATGATGATGACAACACGTCATGGGGGCAAAGCCCCCCCTCAACATATTATTGTATCCAATGGCATTCAAAATAGACGGGAACATTATCGCAAGTGTCCGACGCCGACACCGCCGCCGTCATGTTTACATATGTCGATCACCGTGGTTAAAGGCTGGTTCACACATAGCCGAGTCGGTGCGCGAGTCCAACACGAGTCACACTCGTCGATTATCGCCGTCGCTGGAGGCTGAGTCGGCCGCGAGTAGCAATTGTTCCCGAGTCAAGGAGAGTGTAACACGAGTTAACTCGATTCAATACGAGTCAACACGTGTTCATGCAAGAGTCTGTACGAGTAACTGAGAGTCAAAACGAGTGTAACACGAACCCAACACGAGTGTCAAAAATTTGAAAAATAATGGCCACATTCCAGGGCACGTAAACAAAGAGTATGGACGAGTCAACGTGATTGTTACACGGATCAACACGATTTTTATACGGATCAACACGAAAGACAACGCGTTGACTCTCGTTGGATCTCTGTTGCACACGTGTTGACTCGTGTTACATCCGTGTAAACTCTCGTTGATTCTTCCTACATTTTTGAAATATCGGTATTTCAAATGACACTTGCTTTTTCGTGTTACACTCGTGTTTTTTTCTCAGTGGATCGTGTTTACTCTTGTTTACTCGTGTTTTCACTTGTGTTTGAATCGTGTAAACTCTGGCATCATGGGGGCACCAAATTTTGGCACTCACATTCGTGCTTTCTACTCTTGTTGATACGTGTTGCATGTGTGTTACATACGTGTTGTTGCGTGTAGACACGTGTTGCTTCGTCAACGTCGAAATGATGACGAAAAGCGACGAATCACCAAAGAGTGTTACACAGGTTTACACGAGTCAACACGAGTTAACACGAATAACGAAGAGTTATTCAGAGTCAAACACGAGTTAACACGTATGTACACAAGACTACACGTATTTAGGCCACACTCATGGGTACTCACCACGGGACCCAAAAATGTCATGCATGCATGACATTTTTGGACCCCGTGGCGAGTACCCACGAGTGTGTCGAGTATACACGAGCGTAGCACGAGTCTATACGAGTGTTGAGGAGTATCGACGAGTCATTGCTGAATAGGAAAATTTCATCACTCGTGTTGGACTCGCGCACCGACTCGGCTATGTGTGAACCAGCCTTTAGTTCGCGTCTATTTTGAAGGCGTTTTTTTTGGTTATTTGCCTCCTGCTGGCAATATATATGATGATGACAATATGTCATGGGGGGGTGACCCCCCTCAACCTATTATTGTATCCAAAAACAGTCAAATAGACAGGAACATGATGGCCAGCGTCTGCCGCCGCTCCGCGTAGTGTAAACTAGGCTGGCGGTACACCCGAACTCTACATTCTACCCCACTAATTTTCCAACTAGCATAACCGATGATTCTCAATGATAAATCCCAGTCAGAAACGTCCATGCTTCCCTCCCATAAGTCAATGTCGGGATTACCACACTGTCGTGCAAGGACTTCTTTACTTCCATGCTGATCACCCTATTTCTTCTTACTGCTTTCAGAGTTCCTACAACGCTCTTCCCCTGTTACACTTTCTCCCACACTTCTTCATCCATAGGCCTACTCACATTTTTACTCAACACACTGCCCAAATACTTATATGAGCTGACATTCTTCATAGCCGTTCAACCTCACTTCACACTCTATGGTTGCACCCCTTTCAATGACCATAATATTGCTCTTCCTAGCATTTACCTCCAGATTCCGTTTTTCACACACTGTTCCAAACATATTTACCTGACCCTGCAACTCCCATTCACTATCGCTCATCAGAACTGTGTTGTCAGCAACAGTAGTACCGGTACTGTACTGTTGAGGCAACTTCCACTCGTTTCCTTCCCTTATCAGCGGTACACCAACATCCGCTGCTCTTCCTTGTATTTCTTTCATGACTCCATCCATATACTGTACTGGTATATATTGAACAACCATCGGGACATCACATACACCCTTGCTTTAACCCAACATTCAGGTTAAAGAACTTGCTCTGTTAATTATCCACACATACTGACACCTTTGCACCCTCATACATGCTCTTCATTGCTTGCAGCAACTTGCCATCTACTCCGTATATTCTCAGTACCGGTACCGGTACTTTCCACATACCTTCTCTATCAATTCTGTCATAGGCCTTCTCCAACTCCATAAATGCAGCATACAACTTTTGTCGCTTCTCCAGATATTTCTCCAAAACACATTTCCGGGCAAAAATCTGAGCTACACATCCTCTTCCCTTCCTAAGATGACTACAGTATGCTAACCGTTTCCCCAGCAATACTGACTAAAAATGCCCAAATATATTGCATGTCCTCTTCAGATTTATCTAAAATATGTAAAATTACACCAAATACCACTACAGTAGCACTGAAATCAATAAAACTCACTAACAGGATAAATCAATGGAAGAAATACTCCAAAAGATTTATATGTTAACCCTTTACCCAGCAATACTGACTGAAAATGCCTAAATAGATTGCATTTGCTCTTCAGATTTATACATACATACGTACATAACATTTTAAGACCGAGTGCTCCACACAGATGTGCAGTTTCAGTCTCTTTTCCTAATGGCGGCATTAAAGGCAACCCTGTTAAGGGATGCTTTACTTGTCAAGTTTTTGGATTTGAGATCGGCACGTATAGTCCGATCCCAGGTCTTACTCGGTCCACCCCTTGGTGCAGCTCCCTCCACAATCGCAGACCTGCATCTTTTCACCCAATTTTGTTCATCCATTCTCTCCACATGTCCATACCATCCCAGTTTACTTGTACGCATCTCCTCGCTAATACTCTTTATACCTAAACGTCTCTTCAACTCATCATTTGTTATTCTGTTGACATCCTTTATCTGAAATATGTAAAATTACACCAATTACCAACTACATTACCAACAAATTTAATAAAGTACACTAACAGGATAAAGAAAATGTAAGAAATAGCCCTAAAGATGAATTTATCTATCTATCTATTGACGGACGCCTTGATCCCCGAAGGATTGGCCATGAACGAAACACCCCTATGCACCTCTGTCCCCAGTCAGTCGACGCCCCTCCTCCCATCCAGCACCGCTTTCACGCATATACTTCTTAACTCCATCCTTCCACCTCTCTCTCGGTTTATTTCTCCCTCTGTCCTTCCACCTCACTCGTACACGCTCTTAGTCATTCTCTCGCTTCCCATACGTTCCACATGGCCGGACCATCTCAAGGTGTTCTTTTTTTGCACTTTCCAGTACATTCACACCACACCTCTCTCGTACTTCCTCATTCATCTGTCTATCCCTCCATGTAACTCTGCACACACTTCTCAAGTAACTCATTTCCATCCCTTTCACTCTTGGTTTGAATCTCTCCAACAACGTCCATGCTTCGCTTCCGTAAGTCAGTGTCGGGATTACCACACTGTCATGCAATGTCTTCTTCAGTTCCATGCTGACCACCCTATTTCATGTTACTGCTTTCAGCATTCCTACAACCCTCTTCCCCTGTTGCACCCTGTCCCACACTTCTTCATCCATACTCCCATCTTTACTCTGTACACTGTCAAGATACTTAAATGAGCTGACAATCTCTATAGCCTGACCGTTCAACTTCACCTCACACTCTGTGGCTTCACCCCTTTCGATGACCATAACCTTGATCTTCCCCGCATTTACCTTCAGATTCCATTTTTCGCACACTGTTCCAAAAATATTTACCAGACCCTGCAACTCCCATTCATATCATCAGCAAACAGCAGTACACAAACATCCACTGCTCTTCCTTGTATTTCTTTTATGACTCCATCCATATACTGTATATATAGAACAACCATCTGGACATCACACATCCTTGCTTTACCAAACATTCAGATCAAAGAACTCCCTCTGTTCATTCTTCACATGTACTGATACCTTTGCACTCTCATACATACTCTTCACTGCTTTCAGCAACTTACCATCTACTCCATATATTCTCAGTACAGTACTTTCCACATACCTTCTCTATCAACTCTGTCATTCCACTCGTTGCCTTCCCTTATTAGTGGTACACCAACATCCACTGCTCATCCTTGCATTTCTTTTATGACTCCATCCATATGCAGTTCAGTATATATTGAACAACCACGGGGACATCACACACCCTTTCTTTAACCCAAAATTCAGATCAAAGAACTCGCTCTGTTCATTCTCAACACATACTGACACCTTTGCACCCTCATACATGCTTTTCACTGCTTTCAGCAACTTGCTATCTGCTCCGTATATTCCAAGTACTTTCTACATACCGGTACCTTCTCTATCAACTCTGTCATAGGCCTTCTCCAAGTCCATGAACGCAGCATACAACTTTTGTCCCTTCTCAAGATATTTCTCCACAACATATTTCAGGGCAAAGATCTGAGCTACACATCCTCTTCCCTTCCTATGATGAATACTGTATGTTACCCGTTTCCCCAGCAATACTAACTGAAAATGCCCAAATATATTGCATGTGCTCTTCTGATTTATCTAAAATGTGTAAAATTATACCAAATACCAACTACATTAGCACAAAACTCAATCAATCACAGAAACAGGATAAAAACATAGAATAAATACCCCAAAAGATGAATATGTTAACCCTTTCCCCAGCAATACTTACTGAACATACACAAATAAATTGCATGTGCTCTCCAGATTTAGCTGAAATATGTGAAATTACACCAAATACTAACTACATTAGCACAAAATTCAATCAAGCACTTTAACAGGATAAATAAAATGGAAGAAATAGCCCAAAAATGAATTTATCTATAGCCTACCGGTATATATTGCCGGACACCTTGATCCCCGAAGGGGTGACCATGAACGAAACGCCTGCGTATTTCAAGCTCGCTTGAGTTATCACTCGATCGTCTTTTAGAGCTTTTTGGCCCGGGGTAATTACCACACCATCGCGTCATAAGGAATTTGAGGGTGTTAAATTGCTAGATACATAGAGGAAGAGGAATGCCAAGTAAAGCTAAACAAAAATATATAAGATATTTTTAACATCTATCTATCTATCTATTGCCTGACGCCGTGATCCCCGAAGGGGTGGCCAAGAATGAACCGCCCCCATGCACCTCTGTCCCCAGTCAGTCGATGCCCCTCCCCCCAACCAGCACCGCCTTCGTTCATGTACTTCCTCACTCCATCCTTCCACCTTTCATTCGGTCTATCTCTCCCTCTCCGTCCCTCCACCTCGCTCTCATACACCCTCTTAGTCATTCTCTCATTTTCCATACGTTCCATATGGCCGAACCATCTCAAGTTGTTCCTTTTCACACTTTCCAGCACATCTACCTCCACACCACACCTCCTTCTTACTTCCTCATTAGTCTGTCTATCCCTCCATGTAACTCCGCACGCACTCCTTAAGTAATTCATTTCCACTGCTCTCACTCTTGGTCTGAGTCTCTCAACCAACGTCCATGCTTCGCTTCCGTAAGTCAGTGTCGGGATTATCACACTGTCATGCAAGGACTTCTTCACTTCGATACTTACCACCCTATTTCTTGTTACTGCTTTTAGCGTTCCTACAACCCTCTTCCCCTGTTGTATCCTCTCCCGCACTTCTTCATCCATAGTCCCATCTTTACTCAACACACTGCCCAGATACTTAAAAGAGTTGACGATCTCCATAGCCTGACCGTTCAGCTTCACCTCACACTCTGTGACTTCACCCCTTTCAAAGACCATAACCTTGCTCTTCCCCGCATTTACCTTCAAATTCCGTTTTTCGCATACTGTTCCAAACTCATTTACCAGACCCTGCAACTCCCATTCATTATCACTCATCAGAACTGTATCATCCGCAAACTATAGGTAGCTTCCACTCAATTCCCTCCCTTTTCAGCGATACACCAACATCCACTGCTCTTGATAGTATTTCTTTTATGACTCCATCCATATATAGAGTAAACAACCACGGGGACATCACACACCCCTGTTTCAAACCAACATTCAGGTCAAAGAACTCGCTCTGCTCACTCTCCACACGTACTGCCGCCTTTGCACCCTCATACATGCTCTTCACTGCTTTCAGCAACTTGCCCTCTACTCCGTATATTCTAAGTACTTTCCACAAACCTTCTCTATCCACTCTGTCATAGGCCTTCTCCAAGTCCATAAAGGCAACATACACCTTCTGTTTCTTCTCCAGATACGTCTCCACAACACAATTCAGGGTAAAAATCTGATCTACACATCCTCTTCCCTTCCTAAAACCTCCCTGCTCGTTGCCTATCCATTTCTCCGTTCTCACTCTCACTCTCTCAATCACTACCGGTACCCTACTGTATACCTTCCCTACTACGCTTAGAAGACATATTCCTCGGTGGTTACCACACACTCCTCTTTCCACTTTGCCCTTATATAGGAGGACTATTATGCCAGTCTTCCAGTCATCGGGTGCATGCTAGTTTGTACATTTTCCATACCCATTCTATCACTATCTCACCACCATACCTCAACATTTCCCCACACACTCCATCTGTTCCTGGTGCTTTCCTCAACTTCACTCTTTTCATGGCTTCCCACACTTCTGACCTCCTGATCCCCACCTCCTCCTCCACTACTTCTCTTCTTCTCCCTCCCATACCATATCCAGCTATGTTTGCTGGCTCTTCATTCCTTACATTTAGCAACTCACTGAAGTACTCCCTCCATCTTTCGACTCTCTCTTGCTTCTCGGCTAGCATTCTCTCATTCTTATCTTTCACGCCCTTACTGTTTCCCTTGCTACCTTCCCTAACTTTCTTGACTTCTTTCCAGAACAGTTTCTTACTCTCCCTCCATTTTACACTCAGGTGCTCGTTTCTGTCTCTCGGAATCTTCATTCCTTCTACTACCCAACCACTCTCTATATGCTTTCTTCTTTTCTTCCACAGCTATTCTTACCTCTTCTGTCCACCATTCTGTACCTTTCACTCCCCTCCCTCTTCTCCTCACTCCACACACCTCCTCACATGCTGCACAGATCTCATCCTTAAACACCTTGCTCATCTCCTCCACTTCCTCCATAACTTCCAGGTCGAACCCACCTAGTCGTCTTTCCACTGCTCTCCTGTACTCCTCCCTGACTTCCTCCTCCTGCAACCTCTCCACCCTCCTCACCATTCCACCCTCCTCTCGCCTCCCTCCAGCTCTCCTCACCCACTTCTTTTGTATCCTAACCTTAGCTACCACTACATAAT
Source organism: Paralithodes platypus (assembly GCA_032716605.1). NCBI lineage: Eukaryota > Metazoa > Arthropoda > Malacostraca > Decapoda > Lithodidae > Paralithodes > Paralithodes platypus. Next base: position 32,625,893 of record CM064572.1, on the reverse strand, counting down.
GATCAGACAGACCCCCTCCAATACCCCTATACACCCTAGCATCCATCACAGATTTCTTCATTCGTTCATCCACACATACATAATCAATCAATGACTTTCGTTCCACCACTGTCTTATCCTTCATCGTCAACATCCGTTTCCACGTGTACCTGTGGATCATTCTGTGTCGGAAGAAGGTGTTGGCTATCCACTGCCTCGTCCCCACACATACGTCCACAAGTGCACTACCATTCCCATTCACCTCTGATGGTACCCCCCACCCTCCCACCACTCCCTCAACTTTCCTATCACCCACCTTACCATTCATATCCCCAATCAGAAATATTCTTTCGTTCTTGTCAAACTTCTCCAGGCACGCCTCCACATTCATCCAGAACTCCTCTTTCTTTCTTTCAAGTATATCCTCTGTCGGGGCATACATGCATACAATCAATACAATAGTTTTAACATGAGGTTGCTTATAATAATTTGTACCTCTGCAGTTTCTCCATGGCTAACGAAAAAGGTCACATTCCTAAGAAGCCCCAACCAAAAAGGCCAAGCTTCTGTACAGAAAAAATGCCACACCATTACCCTTATGGTGACCCTATCAAATAATCAAAACAACCACACTTCTTAACCCAATTCCCGCGGGGCCCCTCATATGACGGAGACAATTTTCTGGCTATTTTGTAGCCTGTGAGCCAGGCCAGCTTTTGCAAGCAGCACGGATGGACGTCAGCCGGAGCCTACAGGCCCCGCCATGACACTGAGGTTTGTGTGGGCGAGAGTTCACTTATGTGCAGCGTCACACATAGCGAATACAGAAAATAATTGGTAATTTTTAGCGATTTCGCCTAGGCCTATCGGATTTGGTCATTTTTAGCAATTTTGCCCTTCGTTTGCAAGATCCTTACAAGAAAACCAGACGTCGTACAGGGATGATTCAGGAGTAATTTGAAAGCTATTACCGTACTTTCACGAATACATAATTGTATTACGCTCTGGCTTTTGCTTATGCATGAAAATGAGCGGGGAATGAAGGCAATTTCGGGCAATTATGCCTACTCGTACAGGAGTCCTTGGAGCGGCTTCGGTCGCGCTGGGAATTTCCACACACACACATTACACAGTTTTTCCTACACCGAGAAATGACTCTCCGGCTGTCATTTCTCGAAGACTTCTTCTAGCCGGAGACATTGAGAGCAACCCAGGACCCACCTACACATACATATGTCCAACTTGCTCAAAACCCATCACTTCGAGTCGCCACACTAATGGTTCAGTTCTCTGCAATTCATGCAGGAACTGGACCCACTTCACCTGCACAACACTTGCCTCCAAGAAACACTACACGAACACCTGGACCTGTTCCTCATGCCCCTCCCTCTCCCAGTCAAATCCCTCACCTAAAACCCGTCCACCTCTCCTCCCCAACCCACCTAACCTTCCCATATCATCCACCCCCCCCCTAAAACCTGTCCACCTCTCCTCCCTAACCCACCTAACCTTCCCATACCATCCACATCCTCAACTCAACATACCACACCCCATCCTAATCCATTCCAACCCCCATCTCCTGCTCCCCAATCCCCACCCCCACCTCATCCATCCCAACCCCCAGCCCCTCCCTCACCCCCACCCCCACCCTCTCCCTCACCCCCACCCCATCCTCGTTCAGCAGCACCCAACATACATCGTGCACATAACATTAACATTCTCCAATTGAACATAGATGGCATCAACACAAAGAAACACACACTCTCACACTTAATCAAACAACACAACATACACATTGCCATCTTACAAGAAACAAAACTCCACACAACACAAAAAACACCCACATTTCATGGTTTCACCACCATCAGACAAGACCGGGCTGTCGGCGGAGGCGGTGGACTCATCACCCTGGTACACAAAGAAATATCATACATAGTTACCAGTGTACAAACCAAATCCCTCCTCCCCCCAAATGATAACACAACAGAAAGACAATCAATTAAAATACGCACTGGCAACAACTCCAACATAACCATCATAAACACATACATCCCCTACAGTACCAAATGAATACAGACCACACTTACAACACATCACAAACACCCCACACATCATCCTGGGTGGTGACTTCAACGCCAAGACGTCGGCCTGGTTTGTCGACAACCCCGACACAGACAGAGGGCTGGTACTACAAAACCAAACTGTTAACCTCATCATCCTTAACGACATCCACCAACATACCCATATTCCTCACCAAGCCCTCTATAACCCATCATCTCCATACATCACCTTTTGCTCCCCAGAACTCGCCCCCACAACATCCTGGAGGGTGGACAGAACCTTAGGCTCTGACCACCTCCCGATCATTATCACCACCAAAACCAGACTCACCCCAGCTAACCACAAACACACATACACCAATTATAAAAGACCTAACTGGGAAGCATTCACAAATGAGACAGAACAACACTTCACAACTCTAAACAGTACACCCATCACTAACATCAACAATGCTGTACACAGACTCAAAAAAACTATCCAAAACACTGACATGAAACACATTCCAAGAGGTAACAGAAAAAGACACAACCCCAACTTCACACCAGAAATTCAAAACCTCATCAGACAACGCGACATACTGAAACACTCCCCAGCACCCCACACACAAGACATCACACAACAAATCCAAGCACTCAACACCCAAGCTAACAACAAAATACAAGAACAACAAAAACTAAATTGGAATAACTTCCTACAAATACTTGATCACAAAACAAACCCCAAAAAACTCTACAAAACACAAAACAGCATCACACTTTCCAACAGCAACACAACACAATCACATGCTGCAATCACAACAACAGACTCTACTCATTCATGTAAACAACAAGCAAACACTCTCATCAATCACTTCTCACATGTCAAGTCACCTAAAACCTCACAAAGACGACCGACGTGTCATCCGACGTAAGAGACAATTCCCCACAGACCCTAACTATACACCCTTCACCAAACAAACAGACATCACCAGAAAAAGCATATCATCAACAATCTCAAGCACTCACCCACTTGTGGCCTAGACAACATAAGCAACATACACCTCAGACACCTGGGACCACAAGGCATACAAACACTCACTAACATATCAAACTACAGTTATTCACACAACACAATACCAGACATTTGGAAGCATGGTCTCATCACCACATTCCCCAAACCCAACAAAGACCCCACGCTACCCTCCTCGCACCGCCCCATCACACTCCTTTGCTCCCCCTCCAAAGTCATGGAACGCCTAGTATTACAACTAATTACACCCGACCTACCCCTAGCTCCAACACAACATGGCTTTAGGCCACTGCACTCCACAAACACTCTTCTCACAGACCTTACACAAAGAGCTTTTGACGGCATCAACTCAGCTAGACCACCACACAGATCACTATTAGCCACACTCGACATTAGTAAAGCCTTCGATGCCATCCCCCGCCACAACCTAACAAACAAAATCTACAACACAAACATGCACAACAACACAAAAAGGTGGCTGGCCAACTTCCTAGCAGGCAGATGTGCACACGTATCTTTTGCCGGTCAGTCATCTAAAATCAGAAACTTTCCAAACGGAGTCCCACAAGGATCCGTCCTATCGCCCGCACTCTTCAATCTGTACATGCACGATATAACTACACCCAATATGCCCCAAATAAACTTAGCCTCCTATGCAGATGACATAACACTCACATGCACACACCATGACCCAAAAAGAGCAACGGATCTCCTTCAACCCTATCTCAACACACTACATGGCTGGTGCACTACAAACAGACTTAATCTACCCCCAGCCAAATCCACCGCAACCCTGCTCACAAGCTGGACAGGAGAACACAAATACATCCCTCAACTCACCATAAACAACACACCCCTAACACATACACACACACCCCAAATCCCAGGAGTAACATATGATACTCATATGACATTTAAACAGCACACCACAAACATTAAAAAGAAACTGACACCCAGACTTAACGCCCTCAGGTCACTAGCTCATACAAAATTTGGACACAACAAAGAAACTACCACCACAGTATATAAACAATACATAAGATCAGTGATGGAATACGCAAGCCCAGCCTGGGCTTCTAACCTAGGTGAAACACATCATAAGACCTTACAGACTATTCAAAACAAAGCCCTGAAGATCATTACAGGCTGCACAGCTACTGCACCCACAGATCACCTACATCAAGAAACCAAAATCCTCAAAGTCAAAGACCATCTGGGCATGAGAGGCACTCAATTCCTGGCAGCAGCCTCCACGAACCAAGACCACCCACTAAACTACATGGCAACACACCCACAGACACCAAGAAATATCAAAACAACACCCAGCACACGGTATCACACACAATTACTGTCCTCTCTCCCTCCCCGAACCACCTTCCAGAAGCACATCCATACTCATATCTCTCGCCGATCCATCCACTCACTCACAGACAACACGCAGCTTCAAGCACGACCTCCTGAAATCCATCCTTCCGAATCCTCCCTTCCTCGCGAGGACAGAGTCCACATGGCCAGGCTGAGATGCGGACACCATCCAGCTCTCCTGAGCTATCAGAAGAGACTGGATGACTCCGTTGTCGATGCCTGCCCGGGATGTAACACAGCACCCCATACCATTAAACACATAATAGAAGACTGCATTTCACACACCCACTTACGCCAACAACACAATCTACACTCAATGAGAGCTATGTGGGAAAGCCCGATTGTGGCCATGGCCTTCCTCAGGGACTCGGGGCTGTTCAGCCAGGTAGCTTAGGGAACAACAACAACAACTCGTACAGGATTAATAGCTTTAACCAAAATGGTCACACTTCTTAATGGTCTAAGTGGACATAGCCAAAATGGCTACACTATATTCCTTCTGTACTTTCTCCATGCCCGATGAGATACATGATATTTTGATATATGTGGCACAGCCCTTGTATCCAACACAATACCCTGCGTGCAACCCCACTCGAACCCCGCACAACGTTGCTTGCATTTATTGTAATTATTATTATTATTATTATTATTATTATTATTATTCATTGGATCAGGGGTTTTAAAAGGAAATATGTGATATATCTGTTGATATTCTCAAAACCAATATTCAAATTGTGAGATTGGACTCCCGTGTTGTGTGTGTGTGTGTGAGAGAGAGAGAGATGCTTTTAATTTAAATATTATTTCCTCATCAACAGTAACAAAAAAATTCAATTATATATTTTATTATCATTGATAACATTATTGAATGCTATGTCTATTACAGTTTCTTTGTGATAGTGTGTGTTTGTGTGTGTGTGTGTGAATAGGTTGGTGTGGGAGTGACCGATAAAATGAATGAGTGAAAGAGCAAACAAGGAATGTGGGCGCTGAAGTAAATAATCGCAGGAAGGAAAGTAAGAAAGTATGTAGAGTAGTTGAGCAATAGCATTGTTGGCACTCTTTCCACTTAAGGGAAGGTTTTTATTTTTATCCCTAGACCTCCATCAAACTTAAAATTACACCCCCTTGACCTCCTTTCAAGATAAATGTGTACATTTTTCGGTAGAAAATTGTCTCCGTCGAAGGCCGCTTCCTTTTATATTACAGGCTCTCTATCGCTAGACAGGAAAATATCGACACCTAAATGGCACGAAAGTTCTTAAAATTAACAGAAATGGGGCGAAAGTTCTTATAATTACCAAACTAATGGGGCGACCGTCTTAAAATTTCAAAAGCAATGGGGCAGAACATGAGGGAGAAAGAGGTCAAGAAACAAATCCCTCAAGTGGAAATCTCCATTTGCCACCTACCACCAGCCGCCCGTGGTCTGGGCTTTAGGTTCATATTTACCTTACTTTTATATTTTACCACTTGACTCATACCTTAGTTAACCTTTTCTATGCTAAAACAAACTAATGGTGGTAGGTAGAGTACATTATTTAAAACATAATTGACATAAGATTTTATCCAAATTATGTGAAGTTGATGAGAATGGCGTTAACCCCTTTTGTACCGGCGAGCGTATTTTGTATTTGATTTCAGTACATTTAGACGATTTTATGAAGCTCAGGAAGGATATATGGCAGCAAGACTAATTGAAAGAGTATATAGCCTTTTAATTGGTATATGTACTTCCAAAGCTGAATAGAATCGTGTAATGGTTGCCAGAATATATTGAAAAGTACATCACCGGCACAGAAGGGGTTTAGGGGGGTCACCTGCTTTTTTTTATCTTTCTCTCCTTTTCTCTCTTTTCCTGGGTTGTATCCATTCGGCCCTATTGAGCCAACTGTTTTAAGACGTTTATCCCCATCCAGGGGTCGATTTCTTCCTGGCCAGCGATAGCGAGCCATCATTGTATGGAAAAATCCGGCTTCGCCGGAGTAATTTTTCTATCGAAAAATGTACAAATTTAGCTAGCTGTCAATACAAAAATACATATATGGTGGCTCGCTACCGCTCGCCAGGAAAATATTAACACCTGGATGGGGTAAACGTCTTAAAACAGTAGGCTGAATGGGGCCGAATGGATACAAGACAGAGAAAGAGAGAAGAAAAACAGGTGACCCCCCTTAATATACTATTGATGATGAGGGTGATGTGTAAGGTGAAAGTAATGATGATGAAGTATTAGAGAGAGAGATACAGATAAAGGGTTATTGTTAGATGATATAGGAGTACAGACCAGATCAAGATAAAAGAGGAAGGGAAGAAGAGAGAAACATGAGAGAGAAGGAAAGTGAAAGCGAAGAAGACACGAGAGAAGGAGAAAATATAGGACAGAGCAGGGCGATAAACAAATATGAAGTTATACTTACGACAAGAGAGAGAGCGAGGTAAAGAATTTTGAAATGCACACACACACACACACACAATAAAGCCTACATCATACAGAGAACCGACAATTATTATCAAGGTATTGTTGGGATAGAATTTGTGCTGTACCTAGTATCAGTGCATTACCACAAGCCCACCGAAACGTCAATAAAATACCCTCATTGTTCCCTGATTAAATAGCACTGTATGAATATTCCCATATTCAAAATATGCTATAGGGGTGCAATGCCTGGTGAGTTATCTGATCAACAGGTGGCGTTGTGTGTGTGTAAGTGTGAGAGTCCGAGTGTAGGGAGTGAGACAGTGAAGCACGGGAACGAGGTGGCTTCAGAGATGGGGTCGTTTCGGGCCATGAGTGAGCACCGTGCCTCATGTGAAGGCAAGATGGCAGGTGCTCGTTGTACTCTACGTGCTTCACATGTCTCACTCCCTAGGCTGGAACAAGACCTCACGGGCTTCACTGTTCATTGTAAAGCGGTGAATGTTAAGGCTTTCAGCCTATGCCCTAGAGGAAGTAAGTTGGAATATAGAAAAAAGAAAAAAAAATGCACACACACACACAATAAAGCCCACATCATACAGAGAACCGACAAATCGGATTAAACCGGCTGCGCTAAAAGAGAAAGAGAATCAATACACGAAAAAGCGAAGCAGAGCGTTAACGGAGAGAGACGAAAACAATAAAAGTGAGACAGGAGAAAATTGGTGGACGAAGAGAGAATTGGGAACAGAGGAGGGGGGGGGGGGGTTGTAGGAATCTTTAAGGAGAGACACAGCAGGGAAAGAGGATTGGAGGCAAATAATTATCTGATATAGTATATTGGAGACTGGAAATAAATAATAATAATATATACAATACTACAATACTATTACTACTACTACTACTACTACTAATAATAATAATAATAATAATAATAATAATAACAATAATTATAATAATAATAATAATAACAATAATACTAATAATAACAAAAATAATAATAATTAAAGTTGCAAGCAACGTTGTGCGGGGTTCGAGCGGGGTTGCACGCAGGGTATTGTGTTGGATACAAGGGCTGTGCCACACATACCAAAATATCATGTATCTTATCGGGCATGGAGAAACTACAGAAGGAATATAGTGTAGCCATTTTGGCTATGGCCACTTAGACCATTAACCCGGCAAGCGCGATAGGCCTCACGGAAGGCTTCCTATAGGGAACGCGATGGGCCTCACGGAAGCATGACCATAAAAAAAGCTTTCCAAAAAAAAAAAGGGCCTATCAAAACAAAGGATTTTGTCTCTAGGTGAGATAATTCCCCTCTAGTACTCATCCATGTGTTTCTCACCCCTCCCCCTCCCCTCCTTCCCCACCTTATTCCCCCCTCCCCCCCCCTCCTCAATTATCACCTATTTTTCCTCTTATTATCATCATTTATCGGTTATTTTTCTCTCCCGCGATAATGTAGCACAAGTGGGTTGCATAAAAGATCGTTATGCAACACCCAGACACCGGCACACACCGCCCCGCTCGTCTCAGTTGACTCCCAGACAGCGAGAGGGGAGGGCTGCCTGTGGCTCTCTCTCGCCTGAGATTATGACCGGGTGGCCAATATCTTCGTTTTTCACCACCCAAATGCTTTTCCCACTTATTTTAGCACTCTTGAAGGTTCATATATACATCATATATGTAAAATAAAAGCATACCGAAAACAAATAATGCTTTATATTGTAAATATAACAAATTCTGTCAGAATCCAGGGCTAGAAATGCACAAATAACTACCCTAGCACCTAGGTCTATATCGCGCTTGTCAGGTTAAGGAGTGTGACCATTTTGGTTAAAGCTATTAATCCTGTACGAGTTGTTGTTGTTGTTGTTCCCTAAGCTGCCTGGCCGAACTGCCCCGAGTCCCTGAGGAAGGCCATGGCCACGATCGGGCTTTCCCACAGAGCTCTCATTGAGTGTAGATTGTGTTGTTGGCGTAAGTGGTTGTGTGAAATGCAGTCTTCTATGATGTGTTTAATGGTATGGGGTGCTGTGTTACATCCCGCGCAGGTGTCGACAACAGAGTCATCCAGTCTCTTCTGATAGCTCAGGAGAGCTGGATGGTGTCCGCATCTCAGCCTGGCCAGGTGGACTCTGTCCTCGCGAGGAAGAGAGGATTCGGAAGGATGGATTTCGGGAGGTCGTGCTTGCAGCTGCGTGTTGTCTGTGAGTGAGTGGATCGATCGGCGAGAGATATGAGTATGGATGTGCTTCTGGAAGTTGGTTCGGGGTGGGCAGGGAGGGAGAGAGGACAGTAATTGTGTGTGATACCGTGTGCTGGATGTTGTTTTGATATTTCTTGGTGTCTGTGGGTGTGTTGCCATGTAGTTTAGTGGGTGGTCTTGGTTCGTGGAGGCTGCTGCCTGGAATTGAGTGCCTCTCATGTCCAGATGGTCTTTGACTTTGAGGATTTTGGTTTCTTGATGTAGGTGATCTGTGGGTGCAGTAGCTGTGCAGCCTGTAATGATCTTCAGGGCTTTGTTTTGAATAGTCTGTAAGGTCTTATGATGTGTTTCAGCTAGGTTAGAAGCCCAGGCTGGGCTTGCGTATTCCATCACTGATCTTATGTATTGTTTATATACTGTGGTGGTAGTTTCTTTGTTGTGTCCAAATTGTGTGTGAGCAAGTGACCTGAGGGCGTTAAGTCTTGGTGTCTGTTTCTTTTTACTGTTTGTGGTGTGCTGTTTGAATGTCATATGAGTATCATATGTTACTCCTAGGATTTTGGGTGTGTGTTAGGGGTGCGTTGTTTATGGTGAGTTGAGGGATGTATTTGTGTTCTCCTGTGCAGCTTGTGAGCAGGGTTGCGGTGGATTTGGCTGGGGCTAGATTAAGTCTGTTTGTAGTGCACCAGCCATGTAGTGTGTTGAGATAGGGTTGAAGGAGATCTGTTGCTCTTTTTGGGTCATGGTGTGTGCATGTGAATGTTATGTCATCTGCATAGGAGGCTAAGTTTATTTGGGGCGTATTGGGTGTAGTTATATCGTGCATGTACTGATTGAAGAGTGCGGGCGATAGGACGGATCCTTGTGGGACTCGGTTTGGAAAGTTTCTGATTTTAGATGACTGACCGGCAAAAGATACGTGTGCACATCTGCCTGCTAGGAAGTTGGCCAGCCACCTTTCTGTGTTGTTGTGCATGTTTGTGTTGTAGATTTTGTTTGGCAGGTTGTGGCAGGGGATGGCATCGAAGGCTTTACTAATGTTGAGTGTGGCTAATAGTGATCTGTGTGGTGGTCTAGCTGAGTTGATACCGTCAAAAGCTCTTTGTGTAAGGTCTGTGAGAAGAGTGTTTGTGGAGTGCAGTGGCCTAAAGCCAAGTTGTGTCGGAGCTATGGGTAGGTCGGGTGTAATTAGTTGTAATACTAGGCGTTCCATGACTTTGGAGGGGGAGCAAAGGAGTGTGATGGGGCGGTGCGAGAAGGGTAGCGTGGGGTCTTTGTTGGGTTTGGGGAATGTGGTGATGAGACCATGCTTCCAAATGTCTGGTATTGTGTTGTGTGAATAACTGTAGTTTGATATGTTAGTGAGTGCTTGTATGCCTTGTGGTCCCAGGTGTCTGAGGTGTATGTTGCTTATGTTGTCTAGGCCACAAGCGGGTGAGTGCTTGAGATTGTTGATGATATGCTTTGTCTGGTGATTGGTGAAGGGTGTATAGTCAGGGTCTGTGGGGAATTGTCTCTTACGTCGGATGACACGTCGGTCGTCTTTGTGAGGTTTTAGGTGGCTGACATGTGAGAAGTGATTGATGAGAGTGTTTGCTTGTTGTTTACATGAAGGAGTAGAGTCTGTTGTTGTGATTGCAGCATGTGATTGTGTTGTGTTGCTGTTGGAAAGTGTGATGCTGTTTAGTGTTTTGTAGAGTTTTTTGGGGTTTGTTTTGTGATCAAGTGTTTGTAGGAAGTTATTCCAATTTAGTTTTTGTTGTTCTTGTATTTTGTTGTTAGTTTGGGTGTTGAGTGCTTGGATTTGTTGTGTGATGTCTTGTGTGTGGGGTGCTGGGGAGTGTTTCAGTATGTCGCGTTGTCTGATGAGGTTTTGAATTTCTGGTGTGAAGTTGTGGTTGTGTCTTTTTCTGTTACCTCTTGGAATGTGTTTCTTGTCAGCGTTTTGGATAGTTTTAATGAGTATATGTACAACATTGTTGATGTTAGTGATGGGTGTACTGTTTAGAGTTGTGAAGTGTTGTTCTGTCTCATTTGTGAATGCTTCCCAGTTAGCTCTTTTATAATTGGTGTATGTGTGTTTGTGGTTAGCTGGGGTGAGTCTGGTTTTGGTGGTGATAATGATAGGGAGGTGGTCAGAGCCTAAGGTTCTGACCACCCTTCAGGATGTTGTGGGGGCGAGTTCTGGGGAGCAAAAGGTGATGTATGGAGATGATGAGGTTATCAGTTTGGTTTTGTAGTACCAGCCCTCTGTCTGTATCGGGGTTGTCGACAAACCAGGCCGACGTCTTGGCGTTGAAGTCACCACCCAGGATGATGTGTGGGGTGTTTGTGATGTGTTGTAAGTGTGGTCTGTATTCATTTGGTACTGTAGGGGATGTATGTGTTTATGATGGTTATGTTGGAGTTGTTGCCAGTGCGTATTTTAATTGATTGTATTTCTGTTGTGTTATCATTTGGGGGGAGGAGGGATTTGGTTTGTACACTGGTAACTAAAATTACATCAAAAGACAACTATAAACCTATTGCCCTTGCCAGTATTGTAAGTAAGATACTAGAGTTAATCATTTTAGACAGAATCTCAGTGTATATCTCAACTAATAGTAATCAATTTGGTTTTAAAAAGAATCATGGTACGGACCAGTGCATCTACACTCTGAAGGAGCTAGTGGATGGGTACATCAAAATGAACAGCTCTATTTTTGCATGCTTTCTTGATGCTAGTAAGGCATTTGACAGAGTCTGCCACAATATCCTGTTTGATAAATTAGCAACAAGGGGAGTGCCATCCTATATACTGAGAATCTTGAAGTACTGGTACGCCAATCAAACATTTAATGTAAGATGGGGTAACATTATTTCGGATTCCTTTACAGTAACCAATGGAGTGAGACAGGGTAGTATTCTCTCACCTTACTTATTCAATGTATATATGGATGAATTAAGTGATAAATTGAATAAAGAGCAGATTGGATGTTATGGTGGGAATAAAATCATCAACCATCTCATGTATGCTGATGATCTGGTCATTATTGCACCGTCTTCTGCGGGTCTGAGCAAACTTCTTGATATATGTGAATCTTTTGGTAGTAAACATTGTGTTAAATTCAACCCACTGAAAAGTGCTGTTCTTATATTTAGATCAAAATTACTGTATAAAAGTAAACTGCCAAATTTCTCACTCAATAATCAAATTATTCAAGAAGTAAACAAAATAAAATACCTGGGACACATTATCTCAAACGATTGCTCAGATGATGCAGATATCGGCCGTCAGCGCAGACAGCTATATTTACGTGGTAACACCATCTTGAGAAAATTCCACATGTGTAATTGGGAAACTAAAGTCACTTTGTTCCGGACATATTGTTCCTCTATGTGCACAGCCCATTTGTGGTGGAAGTATAAGAGAGCCACCATAAATGGTCTGTGTACATCCTATCATAATATACTCAAGATGTTCATTGGTCTCTCTAAATATGAAAGCACTAGTATGGTGTGCACACTGTTGGATGTGCAGTGCTGTCGGGCTGTCATCAGGAGACTGGTGTACAGCTTTTCGCAGCGACTGCAATCCTCCAGTAACACGCTGATTGTAGCTCTTTGGTCTAGTGATCATATCTATGAATCCCGTATTATATCTCACTGGCAGAAGCTGCTGCACACATAGTATGTACTGTAATGTAATATATAGGTCTAATTGAACTATGAGCAATGATCTGTGCAATAGGTGTTAACCAACATTGAGCAATAGCCTTAGTTAGCCTATCTGTGTTATATTGTGACAAAATGTGATATGTGCTTTATTCTGTAAATAGGCCTACTGTATTTTTTATTTTATTGTGTCTTTATTAATATATCTTTGTGTATAATTATTATCTGTGCTCTGACGAGAAGTGTATGTGATATGGACCATTAGGTCGTACTGTATTTATACTGTATCTATCTTATGTGTCTGGAATAAAGAATTATTATTATTATTATTATTATGATATTTCTTTGTGTGTACCAGGGTGACGAGTCCACCACCTCCGCCGACAGCCCGGTCTTGTCTGATGGTGGTGAAATAATGAAATGTGGGTGTTTTTTGTGTTGTGCGGAGTTTTGTTTCTTGTAAGATGGCAATGTGTATGTTGTGTTGTTTGATGAAGTGTTAGAGTTCGTGTTTCTTTGTTGTTACGATCCAGGTTCTCAAAGACACAGGGCTCTTCAACATTGGACTAGATAATGGCAAAATGCAACAACGGTAACACTAGATCCTTAAACACTGGAAAACAAAACACCATTACCGCCCTGAGTCGTGCCTGGACAACGAGGTATCCTATGACTCGGTAACTGGTGCACACACACTAGGCTGACGCTCGATGAAACAGCCTATTCTCAAACAGTAAAAGATTACTCGATTAGGTTACACAAAGAAAAGATAGTTAACGTGATTAATTAACGTTACGGTAGATACTTAAATAACTGGCACTCCTGTATTAAAGAAAGTGCAATGCTAGTCCTGCAACATCAACTGGAAACTTCTGAAATAAGTCTGATGCTGGGAAGATGTTCGTAAAGAATCTTGAACAATTATAATGCAGAATACGGGTCACAATAAATGCTAGGACATATAGTAATAATAGGCAGGCGAATAATAAAGATTGCGCAAAGGTAGTAATGCTCGACAACTAAAGAAATGCTTCGTGACACAACGCAACAGCCTACTAGGGTTGTGCAACTCAACAACATCCTTGGCTCAAAAGTGCAGTGAATAATAATGTTGCATACATATAATAATGGGGGCTTATCTCTAACCAGTGTCTGCTCAGTTAATAAAGTCTAGCTGGGGTATCAAGGCAGGGCAACAATGGGCGAGCATGCGGCTCGTAGCCTAACGTTGTCCGAAGGTGGTATAATGAAGATTACGTTATATGACGGGGATGCTCTCTTGATAAATCTAGGTCTCTAGTACCTAGTTCTATCCTGGCGATCCCTCAGAAGTCAACACAAAGAGGCAGCACTATGTTGTGAGGGATAGGCTATGGCCCTCTCACACCACAGCGCTGTGCTCGCAAAGTAAACCCACCCGAAGACAACTTAGGCTCCCAGAGTACCTGTCGATGTCGTGCAGGGCTTAGCTAACACTGCACACATCGGAGACAACGACACAGTAACCTTACCCCTAGTCTAGCTTTAGATAACCAAGCAGAATCACTCAACACCTTGCCAGGGAGACATATACCGATCTACAACCTTCCCGAGAGAGGACACACACGGAAAAGTCCGTCTCTCCAACCTCAATAAAGCATAGTACCTCCTTAATCTAATACATGGAAATATCTGAGAGCTTCGCGTACAATACGACTGGCCGACGGTGAACGTCTATGCTGAAACCAGAAGGGATGTTGAGTTTAATAAAGATTAGAGAATGAGAAAGGAGAAGTCGAGAGAGAGAAATAGTATGCAAAGTGGCGAGTATGGGGGACAGAATTGCAAAGGATGTAGACGATACGCGTGTCAGGCAAGCTCTGAGCTGGTAAAGAACACGCGGCCGCGATGGGCAGGGACTAGACCACCCGGCCGCCAACGCCGTCAGCGCCCAAGCGAGCCGGGCCACAGCTCACCCCGCTGCCAGGTGTACTCCCTCACCCTCTCTCGCTCGCCTCCCACACAAGCAACATTTATATTATAGCGAATATAAAATATAAGGCGCGGTCAGAGACCAAAACAAAGACCATTTCTAGACTGTCTGTGGCAACACGACCCTAATGAAATAAAGCAGATCATTATAGGACAACTGTAGCCCATCCCCCCATCCTGGTGAGCGCTAGCGAGCTGCAATGCCCCACGCAACCATTCTGTCAACGCCGGGAGGCGTCATACCCCCCCCAAGATATGGGATACTCAACCATGGGCCCATATCTGAACAGACAGAATGTCGCTAGAATCTGCCACTCCTAACCACTCTGCCACTCATGGAATGCAAGCTTAGTCTCCTCAAAAAAAATACAACATTTATATATAAAAAACAAAATCTTATCACCCTTCCCAAACATAATACATTAATTCATAACATTGTGCTCCCAGAGCGAGCTTTAAGAAGCACAGCCTACTGAGGGAAAATCATCTGCACTCAGTACTCAGCTACAATATTATCTTAAAATTAATTATTAAAAAGAAAGAGTTTTTATTTAATTTTTCATATTTTATTTTAATGTTGTTTTTGGCGGCTACTATAGATGTAGCCTAATTTTCTTCTAATCAAAGCCAACAACTCCTGCCCTGCGACCCTACGCTGATGCTACACACGCGAGCCAACAAGCACCAGCGCAAAAATACACCGCGAGCCAAGACAGGAGGCTATACCAACATACTGTGGTAGCCTACCCCGGATCCTCCACCCGCGACAAACAGTCCGCAATCACATTCTCACAACCGGCAATATGGCGAATGTCTAAGTTGTACTCTTGCAACATGAGCGACCATCTGGTCAGCCTCATATTCCGGTTGTGGAATTGATTGAGGAATTTAAGCGCGTGGTGGTCGGTATACACTACCACGACTGGCCCATAGGCAGGAACATAGACCTCAATGTGTCTGAGCGCTAACACGATTGCCAGCAGTTCCTTTTCAACAACCGAACAGTTTTTCTGTGCTGAATTAAATTTCTTTGAAAAGAAACTGACTGGATGCTCAAGACCTTCCTCGTCTGTCTGCAAAAGTACGGCACCAGCCCCTACTCCGCTGGCATCAGTCGCCAACTGAAATGGTCGTTCAAAGTCCGGGGCCCTGAGGATAGGGTGAGTGCATAAAAGGTGTTTAACTACTCGAAACGCCTGCTCACACTCAGGTGCCCAGCGGAACTTTTTATCTTTAGCTAGTAGATCTGTCAAAGGAGCTAACACAGTAGAATAACCTCTTATAAAGCGGCGGTAATACCCAATCATGCCCAAAAATCTCATGATCTGCCGCTTGGTGGTCGGCCTGGGGAACAAGTCGATAGCCTGTATCTTCTGTTGGGGCGGGCTCACCTGCCCTAACCCAACAACAAACCCCAGATACTGCACCGTGGCTTGCACAAAGTCACACTTGCCCAGATTAACCACCAAGCCTGCTTTACTTAGTTGACTAAATAAGGATTCTATGTGCTCACAGTGACTTTGGAAATCGTTGTCATAAATGATCACGTCATCAAGGTAGACAGTACAGTTTGTGATGTCTGCTACGATGTCGTTCATTAAGCTCTGGAATGTGGCCGGTGCATTTTTCAGACCATATGGCATCACGTTGCAACGGTAAGTACTGCCATCCACCACAAACCCGCACACCTCTTTAGCCCGCTCAGACAGTGGTACTTGCCAGTAGCCTTTGACGAGGTCTACCTTGGTCAAGTACCTTGCTTTCCCGATCTTATCCACACTGTCATCCACCCGGGGAAGAGGATATGCATTGGTGGGGGTCAACCCGTTCAACCGCCTAAAGTCAATGCAGAACCGAACTTTTCCATCAGGTTTGGGCTGCAGAGTGACAGGAGAAGTCCACCGTACTGCCCCCTTCTCGATCAAGCCTCTCGCCAGCATATACTCCAGCTCATCCCTGAGCGCTGGGAGTTTAATGGGTGGCACCCGATAAGGTATCGACTTGAAGGGGGGGTGCTCTCCTACATCGACATCATGCACCGCTTGAGTAGTGAGGCCTGGGTGCTCGGCAAATACAGTGGGGTATGAATCGAACAGGCGCTGCACTGCCACCTGCTGTTCCTCCGGCAGGTGCGCCAGAGCATCATGCGCACATTGGCTCGAATTCCCCGCCCACTGATCAGCCGAGACATGACAATCCCAGTTATCATCCACCTGATCATTGCTGCCCCCTCTCCTTCTCCACCATGACCGCAGCAGGTCAACACAGGGACAGCTAGTGACTCAGGTGGACGCCTCAGATACTCCTTCAACAAATTAATGTGGCATAGTTGGTTACGCTTCTTCCGGTCTGGAGTGGCAACGAGGTAATCCAGATCGGAGATCTTTGACACCACCCGATAAGGCCCAGCGTACTTGGCAGCCAGAGGATGACCTGCCAAAGGCAACAGGACCAACACCTCTTGACCTACCTGAAACTCCCGGAGTTTCACCTTAGTATCGTACCTGTCCTTCATACGGGCCTGCGAACTCACCAAATTACGCCCGGCCAGCTCCAGACTTCTAAGCATTCTCTCTCTGCTCTCGAGGACGTATCTCAACATAGAACATGGCTTAGCGGTACCCTCCCAAATCTCCTTCACCATGTGGAGAGGGCCCCTCACCTGATGCCCGAAAACAAGCTCATTCGGACTGAAACCGAGACTCTCTCCAGGTACTTCTCTTGCCGCGAACAAAACATACGGCAGACCAAGGTCCCAATCCTCTGCGCAATAACATCGAAGCATGCTTTTCAGCGTGGCGTGCCACCTCTCCAACACCCCTTGACTCTCCGGGTGATACGCAGAAGAGACGACAGTGCTGATGCCATGCTGAATCATAGTTTGTTTGAACAGATTAGAGGTAAAATTAGAACCTTGGTCCGATTGCACCTCTTGCGGGTAACCATACCGCGAGCAATACAAGAGCAGGTTCCGGACAACAGTTTTCGCCGTGCCATTTCTCATTGGATATGCATCAGGATAACGAGTGGCCACATTCATGATAGTTAATAGAAATTTATTACCGGCACTAGTAGGGGTTAGGGGTCCGACCATATCAATGATGACCTTACTGAAGGGCGGTCCACTGATAGGAATGGGGTGCAACGGGGCTCTCGGAATTGTTTGGTTAGGTTTTCCAACCCTCTGGCACGTATGACACCTTGCTATCCAGGTTACCACCTGCCCCTTCAACCTCGGCCACCAAAACAATTTTTCTACAGCCGCCACCGTTTTTCTCACCCCTAGATGTCCTGCCAGTGGTATGTCGTGCGCCAACCTCAGTAGGCTATCCCTGCACTCCCGTGGCACCACCAACTGGTCCACTACTCCGGACCCCTCTTGCCAACTACGTTTAGGGTCTTGAAAACGCCTATAGAGGATGCCTTCTAAATAAAAAAAATCTCCTGGCTGTGCATCACCGTCCTCGTCGAGCTCTACAGCTCCATTAGCACACGTTTGGAGCTCAGGGTCCTCTAGTTGCAACCGACGTATATCTGAGGGTGCCAAGCGATCTAACTGCTCCCGGAGCAATGCATGACCTTCCCCGATACTGGGCTGCTCCCTCTGTCTCTCTCGATGTACATAACGTTGCTGTCGTAGAGACTCGTCATGCCCAGCCTCGTCACTCTCGATGACAGGCCCAGGGGCTACTCCAGCATTAAGTAATGGTGCTAATACTGAATCACCAAGGAGAGCCGCCGAGTCAAAACTCTTAAAACCAACTCCAGCTTTAGCCTCCTCCTGTTGATCGTTCCTCCGCTGGTCTGAAGACGGAGGACTAGGCTGTGACACTTTAGCTGCCCGAGCTCGGGTGACAACACACGCCATGGGTTGTGTCTGGCACCGCTCGACCCACTCTTGCTCTTCCCTACGCACGTCGGCCGGCCTCTCGGCAACGACTAAGGGTAGAACCTCAGAAGCGGGCATTGCAAAGTCGTTGCCGAGAAGAAGGTCGACGCCCTCCACTGGCAGTTTCTCCACAATCCCGACATCCAATACACGTGCCACACCATCCACCTCCAACTCCAACCGCACCAGCGGGTATGGCCGAGTTGCATTAATACCCTGCACCACCACCACCCGAGCCGCGTTTATAGGGTAGCCAGTCAAGTTTTTCATCAGAGTCTGGGAAGCACCTGTATCACGCAAGACCTCTACTCCATGCTTGCATGGAGTAGCATGGAGTAACATCACGCAACCCCGCCCTCTATGGTCGCAAAAAACATCCTGAGCAGGGTTCGAGCCTCCCAGGTGCTTCTGCATTGGCTGTGCCTCAGCCTCTGACGAACTGCCCCGGGCAAACTCAGACGACTTCGGAGACACACCAATGTTGCAGGCCAAAGACACAGCTGCTGTAGGTGGTTTGCTAGGACAGACTCTTGCAAAGTGCCCCTTTTTATGACAATGATAACACTCCAACTCCCCTTTGGGCTTCCCTTGGTACTGGGAAGGGCCCGGCCCCTTCTTAAATGGGACGGTGCTAGTCTTGTGGTCAGTCTTGGTATCATGGCTCTTGTACTTGTTTGCATAAGGTATATCACTAACTCGGGGGGGTGGGGCGTCACGCCCCTTGTTACCTGCCTCACTACGCTGGGCAGACCCGCACCCACGAATTAGTGATAGCCGGAGGTCAGCCATCTCAGCTGCCTCCTGTAGAGTTTTTGGTTGCTTTTCTTTCAGGTTTAACGTCAGGTCGCCGCCCGTGCATTTGAAAAACTGCTCTAAAAGCACCAACTGTTTAATGTCGTCAAACGTAGTAGCTTTCTCCGACCTCAGCCAATTCCCAAAAGCATCGGACAGCTCCCGGGCATGCTCCAAAAAGGTGCTCTCCCGACCCTTGGTAACACCCCGGAACTTCAACCTGTACGTCTCTGGTTGTAGTTCGTATGCTCTCAGGACAGCCTCCTTGAGTTCCTCATAGATAATACAAGACTCTATAGGCAATGAATCATAAGCCCTGAGTCCCTTGCCCACAAGTCTAGAGGAAACAAGGGCTGCCCACTTCTCCCTAGGCCACTGGTGGATCTGGCACTTCTTCTCGAATCGTGTGAAAAATTCTGTTACACCAATCTCATCAAACACCGGAACCAGTTTCAATAAGTGCGAGAGAGACTGCTCATGAACACGGTTACCAGCCCCAAGTCGCTGTCCCGTTGTCTCTACTCGCGACTTCTCTACGTCCATGTCGGCACAGTACCTAGTCGACTCAGCTTGGATTTTTGCTTGACTGATAGTTTTTCTCTCTTCTATCTTGGCTAATTCTAATTGCTGCTGATGCTGAAGCTTAGCTAATTCGAGCTTAAACAATAATTCTGGAGATAACCCTTGAGGAGGTGAAGGTGCTACAATGTTTGAAATTACCGGTGGTCCCCCCAGGGGCAACCCACCTTGCCAGTCACCACCCAACTGCGGAAGCGTACCCGGGGTCGGCAAACTACTGGGATGGCTGGGAGTCGAGTGTAGGGGAAGCATGGCCGAAGGGCTCTGAGCACTCAACCCATCTCGCTCACCAGTCACCCTGCCCAGTACACACGTTATAAAGTTATCCTTGGTCATGCTGCTAGTAACCGCATGACCGATAGCTGTGGCCAGGCATTGAAGACCGTACCGATCCATACCCTCCAACCGCTCGGCAGTAACAGGCCATTGCAAAAATATCCTAGCATCCTCCTCACAGTTCACCCGATTAACCCTTTCATCATGCTGCTGTTCCTCAGTTTCGACATTACGTACTGTGTCTCCATTCTCCTCTGACCCGGTATAAGACATGATGCTCACAAAAATTTCTCACCACAATATTCAGAAAAGAAGTACCCCAAACTCTTATGTAGCACTATTCACTTGCCAAAAATGTCTGAAGACTCTCAAGTGCTATACTACTTTGCCAAAAAAAAATTAACGTGCCCACTATATTCCTCAATAAAACAAATGACCACAACAATCCTGCAATTATCTCTTAGTTCACAAGATCCTGAGCTAGATCGCCATTTGTTATGATCCAGGTTCTCAAAGACACAGGGCTCTTCAACATTGGACTAGATAATGGCAAAATGCAACAACGGTAACACTAGATCCAACCCCTGCCTTAAACACTGGAAAACAAAACACCATTACCGCCCTGAGTCGTGCCTGGACAACGAGGTATCCTATGACTCGGTAACTGGTGCACACACACTAGGCTGACGCTCGATGAAACAGCCTATTCTCAAACAGTAAAAGATTACTCGATTAGGTTACACAAAGAAAAGATAGTTAACGTGATTAATTAACGTTACGGTAGATACTCAAATAACTGGCACTCCTGTATTAAAGAAAGTGCAATGCTAGTCCTGCAACATCAACTGGAAACTTCTGAAATAAGTCTGATGCTGGGAAGATGTTCGTAAAGAATCTTGAACAATTATAATGCAGAATACGGGTCACAATAAATGCTAGGACATATAGTAATAATAGGCAGGCGAATAATAAAGACTGCGCAAAGGTAGTAATGCTCGACAACTAAAGAAATGCTTCATGACACAATGCAACAGCCTACTAGGGTTGTGCAACTCAACAACAACCTCGGCTCAAAAGTGCAGTGAATAATAATGTTGCATACGTATAATAATGGGGGCTTATCTCTAACCAGTGTCGGAGAGCACAGTGAGAGCACAGTGAGAGCACACGGGTCGGTTGAGCTCCTCAAAAGAGGGGATTTTCGGAGGGGTATCGTGGGACTGAGTGACCCATATACGTATCAGAAGATCGGCGATGATACGGTGTTTCGGCACATAGTAAACAGAACTGGTTTCTTGTTTAAACATCGCCCACAAAGCATATTTAGTTTAATCTTGAGAGTGTTATTACCAGTATCAGTGAGGGGACAAGGAGCCGTCAGGCACTAGCCCAGCCCTGCCCAGGCACCATAAACCTCCAGCAGTGACCACAAGGTGAGTGAGGTGACCGTTTATAGGGCAGGCAGTTTCACCCTTATGGTTCCCCACCATAGGCCTCATCTTCCATCTACCCCAAGGACCTGACCCTCGGTCCTTCAACTTCTCAAACAATTCTAACCTTTATGAAGTATTTGCTATAAGGTCCATTTTCATTTCCCTCTCTCTAACCATTTAGGAAATACTTGCTACAAGGTCCATTTTCATTTTATCTCTCTCTCTCTCTCTCTCTCTCTCTCTCTCTCTCTCTCTTTTATCCTTAACATCTTTCCATCCACTTTCAATCACCGCACTTAACCGCCTCATTGCTATTATTTTTTTGGTTATCTATAACTTCAGATCGCTTTTTATCATTTTAGTTATTTGTTTTCCTCTAACATCTTTCATACCCAACCAGGCCAGCCCCCTCTCCAGCTCGCTTTCTTTCTCCCTCGCCCCCGCCCCTGCTCTCTCTCTCTCTCTCTCTCTCTCTCTCTTAACATTTTGTACAATTTAATAATTTTTCCATAACGGCTGCCCTAGATCCGGTTACCCACTCAGATCCTGGCTCTCGCTCACTCTCTGGCTCTCTCCCTATCTTGATGTTGACAGCATTATTAATATCCTAAGCATTCATTAATATTCAACATCAGGGTGGCGTCGCCAGTGTAAGTAATCATAGGATATAATTGGCGTGCTTCCTTTCAATCAGTTAGATCTTTTAGTTGTACCGGTGCCCAATGCCGAGGATTTATACATTTAACCACTTAGCTTTAGGAGAAGCAGGCCAATTGCCCATCAGAAAGGTTGACTATGATATGTGATGTTTTTTGTTTTGTTTTTGTTTTTTACATATCCCATCAGAAAGGTCGACTATGATAAGTGAATTGATATGCATCCAGCCAATTATACATTAATAACAACAGCAATAATCTAGATATGTGCCAGGAGAGATTTCCCGGGGTTTCTGAAACAAGGGAGACATGGTAGAGATGGAAGCACCACGGGAAGATCAGGAGGACGGCTTGGTAGAGGCAGAGGAACGGATAATCTTGGAAGACTATGGCCTAGCAGATACTAAGTGTCTTAAGTGCGGAACAACCAATGCAAGAAAGAATTCGCGAAAATGTTCCGGCTGTCTTAGATCTATTCATTTATCTTGTGCTAAGCTGACAAAGAAAACATCAGGAGAACAACCAAACTGGAAATGTCTCGCATGCCCAGGGCCCACTGCAGAGCCAACCGGGGCAACACCGGCAACACCGGTCGCCGACTTGACCCAACTGGTGACCAAATGGAAAGCGCGGATCCAGGTCCTTGCCCGGGTACCTAAAGGAGCCAGAATCCAAGTGGCGGAGGCCCTTACAACCATCATAAAGCAGGCCCTACAGCTCAAGACACCCCTCGCATGGGCACGGCTCCTGGGTTTCTCCTATGGGGCCCTCCGAAAACCACCCAGAACCAACATACAAGACCATCTTCAGGTTTCACTAGCCACCAGAGTGAAACGTCAAGTAGCACAGTATATGGATGGAAACAAACTGGTGGAACCCCCCGAACAGCAACCAAACAGGGCCCAGAAGCACCAGGAGAAGGAAGAGGAAGAGGCTGAACAGCTACGTAAGAGGGTCGCTGCGAAGCTGGCGGATAGTGACATCAAAGGGGCCGTCAGACTGTTGTCCTCTTCAGAAGGTTTTGCTGGTCAAGGCACCGAAGTTGTTGAAGCCCTACAAGAAAAGCACCCACCTACACCTAGGGACCTAAACCTCCCCCCTGCCCCAAATGACCAGATGCGCCAACCTTTAGTTGTCACGAAGGAGCAGGTGGTCGCCGCAGTGACTTCATTCCCAGCAGGCTCAGCCGCGGGCCCAGATGGTATCCGACCCGCCCACCTCAAAGGCCTCTTGGGTCAGGGATCAGGAGCTGCTGGGGAGGCACTCTTGGAAACCCTCACCAAATTCATCAACATGGTTTTAAGAGGGGAAGTACCCGACTGTGCCACACCCCTATTTTTTGGGGCATCACTCTGTGCACTGGCAAAAAAAGATGGCGGCGTGCGCCCAATAGCAGTAGGGAACACCTTCCGCCGCCTTGCCACAAAGGTGGGTTTGAAACCATTCTCGAATGGCCTAGGTCAACACTTAAGACCAGTTCAACTAGGTTTCGGAACTCCAGGGGGGTGTGAAGCTGCTGTACACGCAACCCGCACCTACCTCAGCCAAGCCCAAGAAAAACGAGTGCTTCTAAAGATTGACATGCGGAACGCATTCAACAGCATTCGCAGGGATGTCTTCCTCCGTGCAGCTCAAGAACACATCCCCACTCTGTACCCCCTACTTTGGCAGGCTTATTCCAAACCTTCAATCCTGATTTTTGGCGAGACGGTAATCCCATCAGAGACCGGGTTACAGCAGGGAGATCCAGGTGGTCCTGCTCTTTTCTCAATAGGGGTGGATGCAGCAGCTAACAAAGTAAGGTCAGAGCTGAATGTATGGTACCTGGACGATGCAACCTTGGGTGGGTCAGTAGAGAACGTTCTAACCGACCTAAATAACATCATAACTGACCTCGGCCTGGCCGGGCTAGTGATAAATGACACCAAATGTGAACTTGTTCTCCTCAACCACACACGTGAACAAGGAGAAGAGACTCAGGCCCTGTTCCGAAACATATTGCCAGATGTAAAGATCCTTCAGGAGCACCAGCAAACCCTATTAGGTTCCCCACTAACTCTGGCAGCAATCCCACCAGCACTTCAAGTTAAAAAGGAGGAGCTTCAACGTCTCGTGAGTCGCCTGATACACATCGATGCCCACTCAGCTCTGGCCCTGCTCAAGAACTGTTTCTCCATCCCAAAACTCCAATACCTCCTGCGCACATCGATGACTTACACGAACAATGGCGGCCTCCAAGAATTAGACAGCATAATCCGAGAAGCAGTGACCAGCATCACCAACGTGGAATTTAAAGAACGGGCCTGGACACAAGCCACCCTTCCTGTCCGCCTCGGGGGCTTGGGCATACGGAGAGCCTCGGATATTGCCTGCCCAGCCTTTATCTCTTCCCTCATCGCGACCAACGACCTCGTATTGTCCATCCTTTATTCTAAACCCGGAATGACACTTAATGGGGACGTAACAGCAGCGATTAACACCTGGAAGGGAAGTACAGGAGTAGAGGAGGAGCCTCAGGGTACCTCCAGGAGCAAGCAGAAAGCGTGGGATACCATCTCGGCGAAGAAAACTCAAGAAAATCTCCTAACCAATGCAGACCAGGTTGCAAAAGCACGCCTCCAGGCAGCCGCCCGTTCGGAGAGTGGCTTGTGGTTACACGCCATCCCCATCCCACCTCTTGGAACTCACTTGGATGCTGAAGCGCTCCGGGTCGCCATCGCGCTCAGAGTGGGTGCGGCAGTTTGTCACCCACACACTTGCAAGTGTGATGGGAGGATGGATGCTCAAGGTCACCATGCCTTGTCATGTAATTACAACGCAGGCCGCCTGCCAAGACACTCTGCACTAAATGATGTCATAAAACGGGCCCTGCAGAGTGCTAACTGTGCATCAATCCTCGAACCACATGGACTTCACAGAGAAGACGGCAAACGGCCAGATGGGATGACCACTTTCTCTTACAAGAATGGCCGGTGCCTCGTGTGGGATGCCACATGTGTTGACACTTTCTCCACAACCAACGCCGCCAGAAACGCCGACGAAGCAGGTGAAGCCGCCCGGATAGCAGAAAATAAAAAGCGAGAAAAATATCAAGCCATCGCCAGAATTCATCAGTTCGAGCCCCTGGCATTCGAAACTTCAGGAGTCTTCGGCCCTACCACCCTTAAGATGGTGAATGAAATAGGCCGTAAAATCAGAGAAGTTTCAGGAGAACCCCGGGAAACCCTCTGGCTCAAGCAAAGACTAGGGATGGCTATCCTCCGGGGCAATGCCACCAGCGTCATGAGCTCAGTTCGACAGGACTGAGTCATGCCACTGCGTGAGGCCCCGGCAGGAGTGGTGTATCCGTAGTCTTTCCACAGTAGGGTAAAACAAAACATAAACCTTATTTATATGTAACATGTGTGATGCACATTAATAAAAGGGGATGTGTCGGATGGATGAAAGCCACAGTTGCTCGCGCATTTGGGGCTAGCAACACGTATTATGAAAAACATGCATCCTCCTTCATTCACTGTCCCCCCCCTTCACTCACTCAACCCCACAATTTGCCGGAGGATAACAGGTTTTTCACAATACGTAGACGGAGGTCTTTTTAAAAAAAAAAAAAAAAGTGTCTGCTCAGTTAATAAAGTCTAGCTGGGGTATCAAGGCAGGGCAACAATGGGCGAGCATGCGGCTCGTAGCCTAACGTTGTCCGAAGGTGGTATAATGAAGATTACGTTATATGACGGGGATGCTCTCTTGATAAATCTAGGTCTCTAGTACCTAGTTCTATCCTGGCGATCCCTCAGAAGTCAACACAAAGAGGCAGCACTATGTTGTGAGGGATAGGCTATGGCCCTCTCACACCACAGCGCTGTGCTCGCAAAGTAAACCCACCCGAAGACAACTTAGGCTCCCACAGTACCTGTCGATGTCATGCAGGGCTTAGATAACACTGCACACATCGGAGACAACGACACAGTAACCTTACCCCTAGTCTAGCTTTAGATAACCAAGCAGAATCACTCAACACCTTGCCAGAGAGACATATACCGGTCTACAACCTTCCCGAGAGAGGACACACACGGAAAAGTCCGTCTCTCCAACCTCAATAAAGCATAATACCTCCTTAACCCTTATTTAGCGGGTGGTAAGGTATTTTACACTGTACCGCTCAGCGGGCATAATCCCGAAATATTCGCTCAATTTCACTCGCCCTAGCGCCGTTACTATGGCTCCAATGCGAACGAAACTATCATTTTTGGAAAGAGCAACTCTTCGTCTCCCCATATAAGTCTATGAATGGATGTTATGAATGAGTGTGGAGGGTGGGAAGAGGTGAGGAAGAGGAGGTACTTTTTGGTCTATTTCCCGGGCGCGTTCGGTTGCGTTCGCTTTGGCCTGACTTCGGCCTCTCGCGCGTCTACTATTCCTTCGGTAATCGGTCTTATTTTTCTCTTATTTCTCCTTATTTCTGTATTCTCTCTCTCTCTCTTTCTTTCTCTCTCTCTCACTCCTATCTGTCTGTCTGTCTCTCTCTCTCTCTGGCTCGCTCGCTTTCCCTCTCTCGCGCGCTCTGTCTCTCTCTCTCTTCCTCATCCGTATATGTAATTCTCATTATTATTTTCTCTAATCTCTCTCACTCCTCCTGTCTGTCTGTCTCTCTGGCTCGCTCGCTTTCCCTCTCTTGTGATCCCTTTCTCTCTTCCTCATCCGTATAATTATGTATTTCTCATTATTATTTTCTCTAACTAATCCCTCTATTTCATTTATTTGCATGTAATATTTCTGTATTATTATATCTTTTTCACTCTTTCTTCAGTTCAGTTTCTGTATTCTCTCTATACGGTGGGAATGGTATTTCGTATGAGGGATGTGCAGCACAAATATTCAATCTTTCGTTGTTTGGTTGTTTGTATTACCGTAAGAAATTTACTGAACGCCTGCAAATAATACGCTATAAAATGCTTGCAATCAAACTCTCAAGCAATTTCAAGGTCACATGCAATTATAAATGCAGGCTATAGGTAGACCCAGAGAGGAAGAGACAAGAGAGAGAGAGAGTGTCGTGATAATATAACAATGTTACATATGTATCATATATATATGAAAAAATAATATATACGGTAGGCCTACATCTGTTCCCCACAATCATATAATGCCAAGCACAAATATTCAATCTTTCATTGTTTGTATTACCGTAAGAAATGTACTGAACGCCTGCAAATAATACGCTATAAAATGCTTGCAATCTCTCTATTTTCTCTAATCTCTCTCACTCCTGTATCTCTCTCTCTCTCTCTCTCTCTGGCTCGCTCGCTTCCCCTCTTCCTCATCCGTATTATGTATTTCTCATTATTATTTTCTCTAACTAATCCCTCTATTTAATTTATTTGCTTGTAATATTTCTGTATTATTATATCTTTTTCACTCTTTCTTCAGTTAAATTTCTGCATTCTCTCTCTCTCTCTCTCTGTTTCGCTTGCTTTGCAGGAATTTTGTTTTTGTTTTATATATAATATATACTAATTTACTTATCATTACTTACTATATCGTATAAACAATAGTAGGTAGCCAACTTACCATAATACCGATACACCAAACCGATCCGCATGCGTTTTTGTTTATCACCTGTTTACTAAAGTGCCACCATTATCGATTTTCTTGGAGCCGACTCGAGTGGGAGGGTTACCAATTGAAGTTAAATCCGCTAGCATATATTGTTAGATGTAAGACATGATAAATACCACTAGAAATATGAATTGGCAAAATCCATATAATATCACTTCGAAATTGTTCTGAAATTTCAAAACAAAACCGCTAGTGTAAGTCATTGCTGCTAGATCGAAGTAAAGGTCTCTAGATCTAGCGGAAGTCGCTATACGTATTGGCAGTACTGCACACTCATTCATTTCATTCATTCATTTTCTATTGAGCTCGTTCTGGAATCTTTACGACTCTGAATCTTACGATTGCCGACGGTGATACGTTGTTGACATTGTTGTTGATGTTCCAGTGGAGGGATGAACAAAATATTGTCCTTGTCCAATAATAGCTATTTCATAGTCCCACAGGACTTATTTTGATATATTTATCAAATTTATTGAACGCCTGAAAATAATACGCTATAAAATGCTTGCAATCAAACTTTCAAGCAATTACAAGGTCACATGCAATTATAAAAAGGTATATTGTAGACCACAATCTTCGCCAAGCTTCGTTGTTGCTTGTATTATCGTGAGAAATGTACCATACACCCTGGTTATCGTGAGAAATTTACCGAACGCCTGCAAATAATACGCTATAAAATGCTTGCAATCAAACTCTCAAGCAATTTCAATGTCAAATGCAGTATATGTAGACCCAGAGAGGAAGATAATGACAGAGAGAGAGGGGAAGTCAAAAACATCTGCTAGGTGTGATTTCCCCTGAGAGGGAAGAGATTAGTTAGGGGCGTGCCCTGGCCTACATCAGACAAAGGAGTACAAACAAAGAGAGTGAGACAGAGAGAGAGAGAGAGAGAGTCGTGATAATATAAAAATGTTACACATGTATCATATATATGAAAACATAATATATACGGTAGGCCTACATCTGTTCCCCACAATCATATAATGCCAAGCACAAATATTCAATCTTTCGTTGTTTGTATTACCGTAAGAAATTTACCGAACGGCCTACAAATAATACGCTATAAAATGCAAAGGAAATTTCTTGTAGAGTGCAATTTTCAGGACGTAATGTGCTCTGAGAGAGAGCGGAGCGGTGATTAGGAGCATAAATTACCTCAAGACCGCTCGCCACACAGGGAATTATATAAGGAAATTACCGTATTTTAGGGTTTTTTCACTCGTGTTTTACGATCGTTGAAAGACAACCAGTGATCGTAAAAGGATGGTTCGGGTGTCATTGGAAAGCTCAATTTACGCACTTTCAGGATACATACTTGTATTACGCTCTGGGTCTTGTTTATGCATGAAAAAGAGCACGGAACAACCCCATTTAGGGTAAAAAAATAGGGCGGCACAGTGAAATATACTCCACCAGCCGCTCGTAAGGTGATAAAATGCTTGCAATCACATTTTCAAGCAATTATAAAGTATAAATTGTACTTACCAACACCCACACCAGTATGTTCTTCGTCAGGAACGTCTCCAATTTGCTCAAGGGTCTGTCCAATATCAACCACAACATCCACCCCACGCAAATTATGCTTGGGGTGAAAGCCTATGATCGGGTTATTTTCGTCTTCCGAGTCATCCACACTACCAAAACTCTCACCCAGACCTTCGATGGTTTCATCCAACAGCTTATTAGAAAGTTCTGAAGAGTTCAGCATGATATCTAGTTCCTGGGTGGTAAGCCGGGCGTGGTTAGTAGGGTGGCGCGACGCACTAGGGATGGCGGCCACCGAATCGAACACGGGCAAATCTTGACCTTCCATTATGGCTGCTTGAGGGTCACTTAGTCACGGTCACGCAGTGGGGATGTGTGGGTGGGCCCTTGTAGTACACCGCCTGACCACCAAGTTTCGCTTTCCACCTAAATTAGGGCGGGAATACGCCCACGGACTTAAGTCCGACCCCGCCATTTAGTCCAATTTTTTCGTATCGGACTTAAGTCCGACCCCGCTAAATAAGGGTTAATCTAATACATGGAAATATCTGAGAGCTTCGCGTACAATACGACTGGCCGATGGTGAACGTCTATGCTGAAACCAGAAGGGATGTTGAGTTTAATAAAGATTAGAGAATGAGAAAGGAGAAGTCGAGAGAGAGAAATAGTATGCAAAGTGGCGAGTATGGGGGACAGAATTGCAAAGGATGTAGACGATACGCGTGTCAGGCAAGCTCTGAGCTGGTAAAGAACACGCGGCCGCGATGGGCAGGGACTAGTTGACCACCCGGCCGCCAACGCCGTCAGCGCCCAAGCGAGCCGGGCCACAGCTCACCCCGCTGCCAGGTGTACTCCCTCACCCTCTCTCGCTCGCCTCCCACACAAGCAACATTTATATTATAGCGAATATAAAATCTAAGGCGCGGTCACAGACCAAAACAAAGACCATTTCTAGACTGTCTGTGGCAACACGACACTAATGAAATAAAGCAGATCATTCTCGGACAACTGTAGCCCATCCCCCCATCCTGGCGAGCGCTAGCGATCTGCAATGCCCCACGCAACCATTCTGTCAACGCCGGGAGGCGTCACATTGTGTTGATGCCATCTATGTTCAATTGGAGAATGTTCATGTTATGTGCACGATGTATGTTGGGTGCTGCTGCACGAGGATGGAGTGGGGGTGAGGGAGGGGCTGGGGGTTGGGATGGGTGAGGTGGGGGTGGGGATTGGGGAGCAGGAGATGGGGGTTGGAATGGATTAGGATGGGGTGTGGTGTGTTGAGTTGAGGATGTGGATGGTATGGGAAGGTTAGGGACGAGAGGTGGACGGGTTTTAGGGGGGGGGAGTGGATGATATGGGAAGGTTAGGTGGATTGGGGAGGAAAGGTAGATGGGTTTTAGGCGAGGGATTTGACTGGGAGAGGGATGGGCATGAGGAACAGGTCCAGGTGTTCGTGTAGTGTTTCTTGGAGGCAAGTGTTGTGCAGGTGAAATGGGTCCAGTTCCTGCATGAATTGCAGAGAACTGAACCCTTAGTGTGGCAACTCGAAGTGATGGATTTTGAGCAAGTTGGACATATGTATGTGTAGGTGGGTCCTGGGTTGCTCTCAATGTCTCCGGCTAGAAGAAGTCTTCGAGAAATGACAGCCGGAGAGTCATTTCTCGGTGTAGGAAAAACTGTGTGATGTGTGTGTGGTGTGAGAGGTGTGGAAATTCCCGGCGCGACCGAAGCCGCTCCAAGGACTCCTCTACGAGTAGGCATAATTGCCCGAAATTGCCTTCATTCCCTGCTCATTTTCATGCATAAGCAAAAGCCAGAGTGTAATACAATTATGTATTCATGAAAGTACGGTAATAGCTTTCAAATTCCTCCTGAATCATCCCTGTACGACGTCTGGTTTTCTTGTAAGGATCTTGCAAACGAAGGGCAAAATTGCTAAAAATTACCAAATCCGATAGGCGAAATCGCTAAAAATTACCAATTATTTTCTGTTTTCGCTATGTGTGACGCTGCACATAAGTGAGCTTTCTCACACAAACCTCAGTGTCATGGCGGGGCCTGTAGGCTCCGGCTGACGTCCATCCGTGCTGCTTGCAAAAGCTGGCCTGGCTCACAGGCTACAAAATAGCCGGAAAATCATCTCCGTCATATGAGGGGCCCCGCGGGAATTGGGTTAAGAAGTGTGGTTGTTTTGATTATTTGATAGGGTCATCATAAGGGTAATGGTGTGGCATTTTTTCTGTACAGAAGCTTGGCCTTTTTGGTTGGGGCTTCTTAGGAATGTGACCTTTTTCGTTAGCCATGGAGAAACTGCAGAGGTACAAATTATTATAAGCAACCTCATGTTAAAAATATCTTATATATTTTGTTTAGCTTTACTTGGCATTCCTCTTCCTCTATGTATCTAGCAATTTAACCCCCTCAAACTCCTTATGACGCGATGGTGTGGTAATTACCCCGGGCCAAAAAGCTCTAAAAGACGATCGAGTGATAACTCAAGCGAGCTTGAAATACGCAGGCATTTCGTTCATGGTCACCCCTTCGGGGATCAAGGTGTCCGGCAATATATACCGGTAGGCTATAGATAAATTCATTTTTGGGCTATTTCTTCCATTTTATTTATCCTGTTAAAGTGCTTGATTGATTTTTGTGCTAATGTAGTTAGTAGTTGGTGTAATTTTACATATTTCAGCTAAATCTGAAGAGCACATGCAATTTATTTGTGCATGTTCAGTAAGTATTGCTGGGGAAAGGGTAAACGTATTCATCTTTTGGGGTATTTATTCTATGTTTTTATCCTGTTTCTGTGATTGATTGAGTTTTGTGCTAATGTAGTTGGTATTTGGTATAATTTTACATATTTTAGATACATCAGAAGAGCACATGCAATATATTTGGGCATTTTCAGTCAGTAATGCTGGGGAAACGGTTAACATACAGTATTCATCATAGGAAGGGAAGAGGATGTGTAGCTCAGATCTTTGCCCTGAAATATGTTGTGGAGAAATATCTTGAGAAGGGACAAAAGTTGTATGCTGCCTTCATGGACTTGGAGAAGGCCTAAGACAGAGTTGATAGAGAAGGTACCGGTATGTAGAAAGTACTTGGAATATACGGAGCAGATAGCAGGTTGCTGAAAGCAGTGAAAAGCATGTATGAGGGTGCAAAGGTGTCAGTATGTGTTGAGAATGAACAGAGCGAGTTCTTTGATCTGAATTTTGGGTTAAAGAAAGGGTGTGTGATGTCCCCGTGGTTGTCCAATATATACTGAACTGTATATGGATGGAGTCATAAAAGAAATGCAAGGATGAGCAGTGGATGTTGGTGTACCACTAATAAGGGAAGGCAACGAGTGGAATGACAGAGTTGATAGAGAAGGTATGTGGAAAGTACTGAGAATATATGGAGTAGATGGCAAGTTTCTGAAAGCAGTGAAGAGTATGTATGAGAGTGCAAAGGTATCAGTACGTGTGAAGAATGAACAGAGGGAGTTCTTTGATCTGAATGTTTGGTAAAGCAAGGGTGTGTGATGTCCCGATGGTTGTTCTATATATACAGTATATGGATGGAGTCATAAAAGAAATACAAGGAAGAGCAGTGGATGTTTGTGTACTGCTGTTTGCTGACGATATGAATGGGAGTTGCAGGGTCTGGTAAATATGTTTGGAACAGTGTGCGAAAAATGGAATCTGAAGGTAAATGAGGGGAAGAGTAAGGTTATGGTCTTCGAAAGGGGTGAAGCCACAGAGTGTGAGGTGAAGTTGAACGGTCAGGCTATGGAGATTGTCAGCTCATTTAAGTATCTTAAGTACAGAGTAAAGATGGGAGTATGGATGAAGAACAGTGGGAGAGGGTGCAACAGGGGAAGAGGATTGTAGGAATGCTGAAAGCAATAACATGAAATAGGGTGGTCAGCATGGAACTGAAGAAGTCATTGCATGACAGTGTGGTAATCCCGACACTGACTTACGGAAGCGAAGCATGGATGTTGTTGGAGAGATTCAAACCAAGAGTGAAAGGGATGGAAATGAGTTACTTGAGAAGTGTGTGCAGAGTTACATGGAGGGATAGACATACGAATGAGGAAGTACGAGAGAGGTGTGGTGTGAATGTACTGGAAAGTGCGAAAAAGAACACCTTGAGATGGTTCGGCCATGTGGAACGTATGGGAAGCGAGAGAATGACTAAGAGCGTGTACGAGTGAGGTGGAAGGACAGAGGGAGAAATATACCGAGAGAGGTGGAAGGATGGAGTTAAGAAGTATATGCGTGAAAGCGGTGCTGGATGGGAGGAGGGGCGTCGACTGACTGGGGACAGAGGTGCATAGGGGTGTTTCGTTCGTGGCCAATCCTTCGGGGATAAAGGCGTCCGTCAATAGATAGATAGATAAATTCATCTTTAGGGCTATTTCTTACATTTTCTTTATCCTGTTTGTGTACTTTATTAAATGTTTTGGTAATGTAGTTGGTAATTGGTGTAATTTTACATATTTCAGATAAAGGATGTCAACAGAATAACAAATGATGAGCTAAAGAGACGTTTAGGTATAAAGAGTATTAGCGAGGAGATGCGTACAAGTAAACTGGGATGGTATGGACATGTGGAGAGAATGGATGAACAAAATTGGGTGAAAAGATGCAGGTCTGCGATTGTGGAGGGAGCTGCACCAAGGGGTGGACCAAGTAAGACCTGGGATCGGACTATAAGTGCCGATCTCAAATCCAAAAACTTGACAAGTAAAGCATCCCTTAACAGGGTTGCCTGGAACGCCGCCATTAGTAAAAGAGACTGAAACTGCACATCTGTGTGGAGCACTCAGTCTTAAAATGTTATGTACGTATGTATGTATAAATCTGAAGAGCACATGCAATCTATTTAGGCATTTTCAGTCAGTATTGCTGGGTAAAGGGTTAACATATTAATCTTTGGAGTATTTCTTCTATTTATTTATCCTGTTAGTGAGTTTTATTGATTTCAGTGCTACTGTAGTGGTATTTGGTGTAATTTTACATATTTTAGATAAATCTGAAGAGGACATGCAATATATTTGGGCATTTTCAGTCAGTATTGCTGGGGAAACGGTTAGCATACTGTAGTCATCTTAGGAAGGGAAGAGGATGTGTAGCTCAGATTTTTGCCCGGAAATGTGTTGTGGAGAAATATCTGGAGAAGCGACAAAAGTTGTATGCTGCATTTATGGAGTTGGAGAAGGCCTATGACAGAATTGATAGAGAAGGTATATGGAAAGTACCGGTACTGAGAATATACGGAGTAGATGGCAAGTTGCTGAAAGCAATGAAGAGCATGTATGAGGGTGCAAAGGTGTCAGTATGTGTGGATAATTAACAGAGCGAGTTCTTTAATCTGAATGTTGGGTTAAAGCAAGGGTGTGTGTGATGTCCCCATGGTTGTTCAATATATACCGGTACAGTATATGGATGGAGTCATGAAAGAAATACAAGGAAGAGCAGCGGATGTTGGTGTACCGCTGATAAGGGAAGGAAACGAGTGGAAGTTGCCTCAACAGTACAGTACCGGTACTACTGTTGCTGACAACACAGTTCTGATGAGCGATAGTGAATGGGAGTTGCAGGGTCAGGTAAATATGTTTGGAACAGTGTGTGAAAAACGGAATCTGGAGGTAAATGCTAGGAAGAGCAATATTATGGTCATTGAAAGGGGTGCAACCATAGAGTGTGAAGTGAGGTTGAACAGCTATGAAGAATGTTAGCTCATTTAAGTATTTGGGCAGTGTGTTGAGTAAAGATGTGAGTAGGCCTATGGATGAAGAAGTGTGGGAGAAAGTGTAACAGGGGAAGAGCGTTGAACTCTGAACGCAGTATGAAGAAAATAGGGTGGTCAGCATGGAAGTAAAGAAGTCCTTGCATGACAGTGTGGTAGTCCCGACATTGACTTATGGGAGGGAAGCATGGACGTTTCTGACTGGGATTGATCATTGATAAATCATCGGTTATGCTAGTTGGAAAATTAGTGGGGTAGACTGTAGAGTTCGGGTGTACCGCCAGCCTTGTTTACACTACGCGGAGCGGCGGCGGACGCTGGCCATCATGTTCCCGTCTATTTGACTGCTTTTGGATACAATAATAGGTTGAGGGGGGTCACCCCCCCATGACATATTGTCATCATCATATATATTGCCAGCAGGAGGCAAATAACCGAAAAAAACGCCTTCAAAATAGACGCGAACTAAAGGCTGGTTCACACATAGCCGAGTCGGTGCGCGAGTCCAACACGAGTGATGAAATTTTTGCTATTCAGCAATGACTCGTCGATACTCCTAACACTCGTATAGACTCATGCTACGCTCATGTATACTCTTTGTTTACTCAACACACTCTTGGGTACTCGCCACGGGGTCCAAAAATTTCATGCATGCATGACATTTTTGGGTCCCGTGGCGAGTACCCATGAGTGTGGCCTAAATACGTGTAGACTCGTGTACATACGTGTTAACTCGTGTTTGACTCTGAATAACTCTTCGTTATTCGTGATAACTCGTGTTGACTCGTGTAAACCCGTGTAACACATTTTGGTGATTCGTCGCTTTTCGTCATCAAATCGACGTTGACGAAGCAACACGTGTCTACACGCAACAACACGTATGTAACACACATGCAACACGTATCAACAAGAGTAGAAAGCGCGAATGTGAGTGCCAAAATTTGGTGCCCCCATGATACCAGAGTTTACACGATTCAAACACGAGTGAAAACACGAGTAAACAAGAATAAACACGATCCACTGAGGAAAAAACACGAGTGTAACACGAAAAAGCAAGTGTCATTTGAAATACCGTTATTTCAAAAATGTAGGACGAATCAACGAGTTTACACGAGATTACACAGATGTAACACGAGTCAACACGTGTGCAACAGAGATCCAACGAGAGTCAACGCGTTGTCTTTCGTGTTGATCCGTATAACAATCGTGTTGATCCGTGTAACAATCGCGTTGACTCGTGTTAGACTCGTCCATACTCTTTGTTTACGTGCCCTGGAATGTGGCCATTATTTTTCAAATTTTTGACACTCGTGTTGGGTTCGTGTTACACTCGTTTTGACTCTGTTACTCGTACAGACTCTTGCATGAACACGTGTTGACTCGTATTGACTCGAGTTAACTCGTGTTACACTCTCCTTGACTCGGGAGAAATTGCTACTCGCGGCCGACTCAGCCTCCAGCGACGGCGATAATTGACGAGTGTGACTCGTGTTGGACTCGCGCACCGACTCGGCTATGTGTGAACCAGCCTTTAACCACGATGATCGACATATGTAAACATGACGGCGGCGGTGTCGGCGTCGGACACTTGCGATAATGTTCCCGTCTATTTTGAATGCCATTGGATACAATAATATGTTGAGGGGGGCCTTTGCCCCCATGACGTGTTGTCATCATCATATATATTGCCAGTAGGGGCCAAACAACCAACAAAATTACCGCAAAGCCCTCCCCTCAACATATTACTGTATCCAATGGCAGTCAAAATAGACGGGAACATGATCGCAAGCGTCCACCGCCGCCGCCGCCATCATGTTTATATGGTCGATCGCCGCAGTTACTGTAAGTTCGCGTTTATTTTGAGTTTTTGACGACGATTTTTTTTGGTTAGGCCTATTTGCCCCCTGCTAGCAAATTATATGATGGTGACAATATGTCATGGGGGGTGCTTGCCCCCCTCAACATATTATCGTATCCAACGGCATTCAAAATGGACGGGAACATGATGGCAAGCTTCCGTCGCCGCTCTGCGCAGTGTAAACAATGGTGGCGGTACGCCCGAACTCTACATTCTACCCGGCTAGGCCTATATTATAGGCTACAATAAATAAGTAGGCTAGGCTATTTTATCTATAGGCTATGCCTAGTCTAACATTACAATTTAAGGTAGCATTCAAGTTGACTACAGCAGGACTTACCCTTGACAAGGTATAGGCTATCCTAGTGTTTACTAGGCCTATACCCCTTTGAAAGGACATTAGCCTAGCCTAACCTAACAACCTTACCTAACCTATTATAGTAGGCTATTATGGGTGGGGGCTGCCGCCCCCACACCCCGATTTTTGGTGTATTTGTCTATTTTGTCTGTGAAGTGGGAATTTTTTCAATTTGTCGATAACGAAAATCCTCCATGCGGACTATAGCCTATGGAGAAAAATATGGCGAATCTATTGTTGCCTATTATCTCTAATAAATTGTTTCTCATAATGCTGAAGTAGTGTCGTTTAAACTACCAACCATTTAATTGTGTGCCTTTAAAAATTACCTATATTAGGCTACAGGCTACTGGAAGATTAGAAGA
Organism: Paralithodes platypus; assembly: GCA_032716605.1. Taxonomy (NCBI): domain Eukaryota; kingdom Metazoa; phylum Arthropoda; class Malacostraca; order Decapoda; family Lithodidae; genus Paralithodes; species Paralithodes platypus. The sequence continues at coordinate 32,588,171 of CM064572.1, read as the reverse complement.
ATCTTTAAGAAAGACTAGGTTAGGATTATTGTCGTGCCAAAGCTAGATTATAGCCTAAATATAAAACGAACTGAATAAAATTAAATATGCCGAAAAAAATCGCCGTCAAAATAGACGCGAAGTTAACCATGGCGATCGCCCTATGTATACATGACGACTGTACACCCGGTAACTACATCCATCCCATTAAAAGTTACTGTGGACCACAAAATATGTTTAGGGGGTCTCTGCGGCTCTGCCCCCCCACGTCGGCCCGTCACGTATTATGATGTACGGTAAGTCATCATCATCTGTGCTAATTCATAGGATCCCCAATTAAGGACAAAGTCAATCAACAGACGAAATAAGCTCCCAAATTACAATAACATAGCGGCCCGCCGTTTATGGGAGACTTTTTACACGTCATTTTAAATGTTACTTTCCTGCCCTGGTCTAGGTCTAATAGATTTTTCCAAAGAATCAAACTTAAATTAAAAGGAAGTAGCCTAGCCTACAGTTTATAGGAAGGCTATTCCAACATGCATTCCAGAACTTAGGCTAGCCTAGGCCTAGGCTATATGAAACTTTGTGGGTGGTCTGCCAAAAGAGAATCACTAGGCCTATTAGGCTATGGGTAGGCTAGTATGGGGTGCATTTTGAAAATCTTCTGAACTCTTAGGCCTAGGCTAGGCTAAATTAAAACTCACAAAATCTGAGTTAAACCAGCACTAGAATTTTGTCTTGTCTTGTCTTGGGGGTTAAATGCAACCTCAGGCGAATACTCGCCCGCTCCGTCCCTACCGTAGTCGCGGAGATCCTATGTCACGATTAAATTAGTTTATAGTTAAGGTTAAAATTCACCACCGTGTCACTTTCACTCTAGGTCATTTGTAGAACCGTAACACTGTAAAGGCAACAACCCAATAGCAGGTCATCAGGTGGCGAACCAGAGACCTACAAACCGCGGTACTAGGGCCAGAGCAATGTCTTGAAGCGAGGTGCCCTTATCAACCAACCCCAGACAATCCAGTAGGAGCTGTCGGAAGGAATCCATCTTTGAAGCCAGAAAGGGACGCCCATCCACATGCTCAGTGACGGGACGAGGCGAGGCTTAGGAGGCATATGTAGGACGACCAGATGTAGGATGTGGAGGGGAAGAGGTACCGTACGACGATACATGGGATGCGGAGACTGCGGAGGGAAGAGCTCGTCAAAGTCATACGGTTCCTCAGGACCTCAACAATAACCGGGGGACGGCCGGTGCGGGCAATGGTCGATCGCCGTAGTTAATATAAGTTCGCGTCTATTTTGACGGCGATTTTTGTTGTAGTTAGGCTAGGCCTAGGCTATTTGCCCCCTGCTGGCAATATATATGATGATGACTATATGTCATGGGGGGTGATTGACCCCCTCAACATATTATTGTATCCAACATCTCTAACCTCTGTATCTCAAAAAGGGCTAGAGCAAATTGGCTGTAAATTTCCACATCTAGGCTATTCCTTGACAGATTTGCCAGTTCACAATGAAACCTATTGCTAACTTCCTTGTTCTTCAGCAGCTGCGGCGGTGTCGGCGTTGGACACTTGGGATAATGTTCCCATCTATTTTGTATGCCATTGGATACAAAAATATGTTGAAAGCCCCCCTCACCCCCCCATGACATGTTATCATCATCATATATTATATTGCCAGTAGGGGGCAAACAACCAAAAAAATTGCTGCAAAGCCCTTCCCTAAACATATTATTGTATCCAATGGCAGTCAAAATAGATGGAACATGATCGCAAGCGTCCACTGCCGCCGCCGCCGTCATGTTTACATGGTCGATCGCCGCAGTTTGGTTAGGCCTATTTGCCCTCTGCTGGCAAATTATATGATGATGACAATATGTCATGGGGGTGTTTGCCCCCCTCAACATATTATTGTATCCAACGGCATTCAAAATGGACGTGAACATGATGGCAAGATTTCGTCGCCGCTCTGCGTAGTGTTAACATTGGTGGCGGTACGCCCGAACTCTACATTCTGCCCGGCTAGGCCTATATTATAGGCTACAATAAATGAGTAGGCTAAGCTATTTTATCTATAGGCTAGGCCTAGTCTAATATTACAATTTAAGGTAGCATTCAAGGAGACTACAGCAGGACTTACCTTTGACCGGGTATAGGCTATCCTAGTGTTTACTAGGCCTATACCCCTTTGAAAAGACATTAGCCTAGCCTAACCTAACAACCTTACCTAACCTATCTTAGTAGGCTATTATGGGTGGGGCCCCCCACACCCCGATTTTTGGTGTATTTGTCTATTTTGCCCCCTGCTGGCAATATGACGATGACATGACAAGTGTTTCATTCCTCTTTCTATGTTTTTCCCCTTCTGTTCTTATTCTGTCTCATTCCGGTTGTCCTCCGGACGGCCTATATCATATGCCACCCTGGCCTGGCTAGGTTATTAGCTCCTGACCTTATTTGTGTCGGTCGCTGATGCGGTCGAGCTGACTCGATTTCCCTCGGTGTGTGTATTTTTTGTGCATTTCGGTGCGATATATTTTTTCCATAGAACTGATCTCTCATTCTTCGCTTTTGATCACTTCTTAATTGGTGCTGTGCTGAAGTGTAGCAGTTCTTGCCTCATCTTTCGGCTCTACCCTATAAGAGTTCTGCTGTGGAACTCATGTTTCTTACAGTACAGTTTCTTACAGTAGATCCTCTGGAAAAAGGCAAACTATGCCTGTGTATCCAGCTCAGTACCAGTACTTGCACTGCTGCGGTCGTTCACGGTGTTGGCGGCGGCGGTAGCAGACGCAAATTTTTTACTATTCGGTATTTTTGTTTTATAATCAAACTTCAAATCTTGTCTTCCCCATGCTTTATCTAGATTACTTTCAAACTCCCTTATTGATTCGGAATCGACTACATACTGGGGCAGTGCGTTCCACTCATTTACCACTCTATCACAAAATGAGTTCTTTGCCTTCTCAAGCCTATTTCTTTCTTTGTAAATTTTCTTAGAGTGTCCTCTCGTTCTTGTTCCCTCCCGCATCAAGAAGATACCTTCACACACATCCTCATCGTACTTTCCCGACACTATCTTAAAAGTCTCTATCATATCCCCTCTCTTTCTCCTATATGCCAGTGTCGGAAGCCCCAGTGTCCTCAACCTCTGCTCATAGCCCGCGTTCTTCAATGTTGGTACCAGCTTGCTAGCTCTCCTCTTCACTTTCTCCACTGCTTCTATATCCTTTACCATATATGGAGCCCACACCTGGTTCGCATATTCCAGGTGCGGCCTAACCAGCGCTGTATAGAGATTCCTGAAGATTTCTTCGTCAAGTGACACAAATGTCCTCCTTATCAGCCCTACAATTCTATTGGCTTTGTTTATCTTTTCCGCTAAATGTTCTGAGAAATTTAACTTATTGTCTATCACTACTCCTATATCCTTTTCTGCACTCACTTCCTCCATCGCTTCATACATACTGTATCCTACCTTGTCTATCTTGCTGGTCCCAATCCGCATGTACTTGCATTTTTTTGGATGAAAAGGCATTAACCAATGCTCAGACCATCCCTTCATGCCCTCCACATCTCCTTGAAGCAAACCCATATCTTCCTTACTCCTCACTCTTCTATACAGTTTAGTGTCATCCGCATACAGGTATACCTCACTTCCATTAGTTATAACTTCAGGCAAGTCGTTGATAAATATAACGAACAGCAGTGGTCCCAACACAGATCCCTGAGGTACCCCACTTGTAATTTCCCTCCACCCCGAGCCTATTCCATTCACCAGTACCCTCTGTCTCCGATCTTTCAGGAAGGCTTCTATCCATTTCACACATTTCTCCTCTATATTATAGCTTCTAACTTTCTCTATTAACCTTTTATGTGGGACCTTATCGAAGGCCTTCATAAAATCGCAATATACCACGTCTATTACATCACCATCTTCTAGAATTTGCATCCAATCATCTACCACCTTAATTAGCTGTAGTACCGTCGACCTCCCCGGCAAGAATCCGAACTGTCTCCCACTGAAAAGTTGGTTTGACTTCATATGATCCATTATTCCTTCTCTAATTACCGTTTCCATTAGTTTACACACAACACTTGTCAAACTGACTGGTCTATAATTCCCTGGGTCATTTCTCTTTCCCTTCTTAAATATAGTTGTTATGTTCGCCTCTCTCCAGTCCATCGGGATTTGTCCTGTATTAAACGATACCTCAAATAACATTTACAATGGCTCTACTAACATCTCCCCTCCTTCCTTTATGATTCTTGGGTGTATCCCATCCGGTCCCGGTGACTTACTTCTGTTCATTTTTTCTATAGCCCTTCTTATTCTAGCATGGGAAAACTCTATTAGTTCTAGTGCCGGTGCCTGTTTGATGGGAATAGTAGGCACTGCATCCTCCGACTCCACTGTTAGTACCCCCCCAAAGTATTTCCCCAGCACCTCTGCTTTCTCCTTATCAGTCTCCGCTCTACTCCCATCATTCAACCCCCCTACCAGCTCTGGGATCCCTACTCTTCTTGTTAACTTTTCCTGAATGTACTTCCAGAATATTTTTGGATTATCCTTCACATTTCTAGCTATCTCTCTCTCCCTCTCCTTCACCCCCCTCCTTGTTTCCCACCTTATTTTATTGTTTATTTGTCTGCGTTCCAGATCCACTTCCTTAGCCTCTATACTAGACCCCCAGTTCTTTTTTAACAATTTTAATCTTTCCCACAATCGTTTCTTTCTTCTAATCAATATCCAAAGCTTTCTTTTCATTGGCAATTCTGGGTTAGTTCTTTTCCTCAATTTTGTTTTATCCTTATATTCCCTTACTGGTACACTTTTGGATACAGCATTCTCCAGTTTGACTCTAATTTTCCTCCACATTCCTTCAGCGTCTTCACCGTTCAAGTATTCCCCCCAGTCAATGTCCAAACACCGTCTCAGCAGCTCATAATCTGCTCTATAATACATGTATATTTTTCTATTGCTTCTATTATCTCTCTCTGATTTAATATTACAACTAAAGCTTATACAGGCATGGTCACTACGACTTATAGGGCTATCCACATTAACATGTTCCACTATATCCTCTTCATTGCTAAAAATCAAATCAAGTACACTCCCCTGCGTCCCATCTCTATATCTTGTCATCTCTACAATATGTTGCGTTAAAAAACAATCTCTCACTTTCTCTATAAACTTATTTTCCAGGCTATCCTGTCCCGCTGGAGTAGTACAATTTGCCCAGTTGATCCTTGGCAAATTGAAATCTCCAATCAAAATTTTATATTTGTTCTCTCTATTATCTATCTCCTCCATTGCTTTCAGTAGGTTATCATCTTCTCCCCTGCTATTATTTAGGCTTCTATATATAGAGGCAATTAGAATTGATCCTCTTACACATTTTACTTCAATACACAAATACTCACAATACTGCTGTCTCATATCCACCTCATTAACCTTGAGCTCTTTTCTTACATAAATAAACAGTCCTCTTCCAACCTCTGCTCTAATAGCATTTCTCTCATATAACTCAAAACCCTCCAAACTATATTCCACCAGTTCCCTTTCAATTCTAAAATTGTTTGGTCTTACTTCCTGCAGGGCTATGACATCAGGTTTTTCCTCTTCATCCTGCAACCTACATATCAGTTCTCTTTTCTTGTCCTGGGTAAACACATCCACATTACTAAACATAATCCTTAATCCATCTACCATTCCTTCAGCAATTACACCATCCCGCTCCTCCAGTCCGTACCCTACTTCCCTGTTAGCACTACTGGGTCTGCCTCTTTGTCTCCTGTCTCTCCCTGTGACATCTCCACCCCGTTCTCCTCCTCCGTCACAATTCCCATCACATTCTCTCCCCTCCCTGATCTCCCCCTCCCTTCTACTCTTATAAACCACTTCCTCACTTTTCCGTCCCTCACTCTCCAGTAAAAATTTATCTTATCCTCCTCATCCAACTTTCCATTATTTTCATCAGCCTTTTCTTGTAATTCCTTAATTTTTGTCCTTTGTTCTATACTCAAATCCTTCTTTAGTCTTATGTGTTTCAGTTTATCATTTTATTTAGCCTCCATCTAAAATTTGTCACAGTCTCCACCACTACCCTAGTTTTAAACTGTACCCTTATAGGTCTCATCTCTCCCCTTTTATATCTACCTATCCTACTGACCTCCTCCACCTGCCCTTCCCATCCATATTCGTCCTCATCCACACCTTTCAAGACCTCCTTCACTGTCTCCATATCCCTCACTTTTCTCACTCCATTATCATTCATATGAGTCTCTATATCTCCATACAAGATTACACCCCTATCCCTGTCCATGGCCTCCCTCACAACACTCTCCTTGTTCTTCATGACCCCTACAACTGCACTCTCAAAACTGTTTTTGGTCATATTCATTTCTTCCTTTTGCTCTTTCATAATATCCTCCAAATCCTTGACTTTTTGTTTACCTACCACCGTCCATGCAGTCGACTCCTTTACTTCCGTGAAACGTCCTTCGCATTCCTTCAGCTGCTCCTTCAATGCCATATTCTCTGCTCCCAGTTCATCTACCCTTTTCAATACCATCTCTAGGCTCTCATTAACTGCCAAAATAGGCCTGCATTCACTTCCTTCGCTAGGCCTATTCCCTTCCCCACCTGTCACACCACACATTACACACAGTGCCTTAACTTTCTCACCAATATCCCCCTTCCATTTCTCCGTATCACTCATCCACTTTTCCAAATCCTTCACAACAATACTAACCTCTTCTAACTTCTTATCTGTGCTCTTAAATCCCCGAAAACGTTGTAACCTTCCTTCCGCCTCCGTCATACCCGAAATTCCCTCTGCCATGTTTGTTTACAAACTCAACAACTCACAACCCTACCGCTGTCCCGTCACTACACACTCTTGTTACACTATATATCACCCATCCACCACACCAATATATCCTCCAAACACTTCACTAAATCCTTCCTCTTCTTGTTAGCCCCGTATGCACTCGATATCCGTGAGTTAATTGACCATTCCCATAACATTCATGTGGTGCAGCTGAATGGGTGAAATGGCGAGAAATGTCTGCATATCTTCACCGTCCTAGATTTGTTCACCTGCCCTTCCCTACCTATCATGTCTTGATTGGTTGTCCATCTTGATCTAATTCTTCAGGCCAGCCCTATTAGAGTATTTTGGGGGAACTCAGTGGTGTGGTTAAACTATTTTGAATATATATTTGTTTAACTATGTAAGATATGCAATAAATTATGTAAAATATATTGTTTTTACTTTATACCTATACATATAATTGTCATTATTAAGGAAATTCCATTGACTATTTACATCGCTAGGCCTAGCTTCCTTATTTCTATTAATTTCCTCCAGTTCACAATGAAACCTATTGCTAACTTCCTTGTTCTTCAGCAGCCGCGGCGGTGTCGGCGTTGGACGCTTGGGATAATGTTCCCTTCTACAGTATTTTGAATGCCATTGGATACAATAATATGTTGAAAGGGGCCTCACCCCCCCCCCATGACATGTTATCATCATCATATATAATATTGCCAGTAGGGGGCAAACAACCAAAAAAATTTCCGCAAAGCCCTTCCCTCAACATATTATTGTATCCAATGGCAGTCAAAATAGACGGAACATGATCGCAAACGTCCACCGCCGCCGCCGCCGTCATGTTTACATGGTTGATCGCCACAGTTTGGTTAGGCCTATTTGCCCCCTGCTGGCAAATTATATGATTATGACAATATGTCATTGGGGTGTTTGCCCCCCTCAACATATTATTGTATCCAACGGCATTCAAAATGGACGGGAACATGATGGCAAGCTTTCGTCGCCGCTCTGCGTAGTGTAAACATTGGTGGAGGTACGCCCGAACTCTACATTCTGCCCGGCTAGGCTTATATTATAGGCTACAATAAATGAGTAGGCTAAGCTATTTTATCTATAGGCTAGGCCTAGTCTAATATTACAATTTAAGGTAGCATTCAAGGAGACTACAGCAGGACTTACCTTTGACCGGATATAGACTATCCTAGTGTTTACTAGGCCTATACCCCTTTGAAAGGAAATTAGCCTAGCCTAACCTAACAACCTTACCTAACCTATCATAGGAGGCTATTATGGGTGGGGGCTGCCGCCCCCACACCTAATTTTTGGTGTATTTGTCCATTTTGTCCCCTGCTGGCAATATGACGATGACATGACATGGTGGGTGGCAAAGCCACCCCTCAACATATTATTGTATCCATTGGCATTCAAAATAGACGGGAACATGATTGCAGACGTCCGCCGCCTCCGTCATGTTTACATTTGTCGATCGGCGTTGTTAAGTTCGCGTGTATTTTGACGGAGATTTATTTTGGTTATTTGCCCCCTGCCGGAAATATATATTATGATGACAATATGTCATGGGGGGGGGTGAAGGGGGGCAAAGCCCAACTTCAACATATTATTGTATCCAAAGGCAGTCTAAATAGACAGGAAAAGGATGGCAAGCGTCCGACGCCACTACGCGTATGCGTAGTGTAAACAAGGCTGGCGATACACCCGGTAACTACATCCTATAACGGCTAATGTCCTTTCAAAGGGGTAGCCTATAAATTAGTAAACACTAGGATAGCCTATACAACGCAACTCTTGCCGATAGGCCTAGCATAAAGGCTAACCTATTCATAAAGGTGTCTATTTTGACGGCAATTTTTTCGGTTATATGCCCCCTGCTGGCAATATATATGATGGTGAAAATATGTCATGGGGGGGGGGGGAAAACCCCCCCTCAATATATTATTGTAGCCAATGTCATTCAAAATAGACAGAAACTTTATTGCAAACGTCCGATACCTCTCCAGCCACCGCCATGTTTACATGTGTCGATCGCCGTGGTTAAGTTCGCGTATATTTTGACTGCGATTTTTTTCGGTTATTTGCCCCCTGCTGGCAATATATAAGATGATAACAATATGTCATGAGGGGGGGCCTCAACAATGACCTCTAACCTCTGTATCTCAAATAGGGCTAGAGCAAATTGGCTGCAAATTTCCAAATCTAGGCTTGGCCTATTCCTTGACTGACTCTTCCCAAATGGTAGACATATTAGCTTGATCACTCTAGGCCTAGTTGTTTTTTAGTTACAGAGGTTATAGCCTAGGTCATGATTTCTTGCCTACTTACAGCGAATAGACTAGGCCTATTGTAGATTGGTAAAATATTTGCTTAATAGGCCTAGGCTATGTTGGCTGTGCAATTGTCTCGATTTGACTATTTTTTCCTAATTAGGCCTAAAGCAGCCGGAGTCTATTCCCAACCCCCAAACAGTATCCCATGTTAAGCTCTAGGCTAGGCCTAGGCCTAATCCCACTCTCAATCAAAATTCGAACTGATAAATTCGTACCTACCGGTAGCGCTGCCTAGGCTAGGCCTATATTTTTCGTGAATAGATATAGAAAATAGTTTAAAGGAAAGAGCATCCTATATTATGTTCAAATACTATGTAATAGCACTGTGTATGGTTGTATTAAATATAAATAGTGATAGATGTGTATATTAATGGGATAAATACTCCGAAGTTTGCATACGTTCAGAAAATTATATTGCAACACTGTTGCCAGATACTAATCAATCCCATTATCATTATATCATAATGGATTTTACTCATTTGCATAATTTCAAATACCTAGGACATTAATATAATATTTTCCTATCTTTTTTGTAGTGATATTTGTCTGATTTAGTGGTATATTGGTGTCTATCTAGGGTTATAATGCATTGTGAAAGTTACCTCTGCATCTCTGACTTGCTAACAGTTCGGTATGGGCCGGCTTAAGTACCCCTGCTTTCTTTGAGTACTACACGGCAAGAGAAGCTTTCGGTTCAGTCATTACTGTTCAAGGTAAACAGCAACTGATAAATTCGACATCATGTTCAAATAATATGTAATCGCATTGTCTATGGTTGTATTAGACAACAATCGTGATAGGTTTCTATTTTATGTGGATAAATAGTATTAAGCTGAATAAACTAAATACCGAAAGTTCACTAGAGTGGTTGTTGATACATTTGCTAGATATGAAGGGTTAGGCAGTGTTGCCAGTTGTATTGCTACATATTACCGCTAGATGTAGAGCTATTTACTTCAATTTAGAAGCCATTTTTTCATATCTAGAGAGATTTACTAGGGATAATTTAAAATTTTCAGACATTCTAGTCATATTACATGGTAAAATTTGCAAAACAAACAAACCAAAACTCTTTAGAAATTGCAGCATTATTCAAACATTGTTTGACTATGTAGCAACATGCTAGCGACTTTTGAGAAAGGATCTAGCGGCATTTTGTGGAGACATACTGGGAGGGTGGGAGGGAGGCGGTGGTTGCAGTGTTGCCAGTTGTAAACCTACATATTACCGCTAAATGTAGAGCTATTTACTTCAATCTAGCAGCCATTTCTTTTATATCTAGAGACATTTACTAGGGATAATTTGAAAATTTCAGACATTCTAGTCATACTACATTGTAACATTTGCAAAACAAACAAACCAAAACTCTTTAGAAATTGCAGCATTATCCTAACATTGTTTGGCTATGTAGCAACATGGTAGCGACTTTTGAGAAAGGATCTAGCGGTATTTCGTGGTAACACTTTAGGAGGGTTAAAATACTAGTCACACGGGCAATTGCCAAAACTTTAAAGGTCCATATCATTGTTATTAAACTAAGCATTTGGCAAAGGGAGGAATTGTTAAAAACTTTAGCCAATACTCTGTCATTCGCCAAAAATAAATTTGAATTTATCATTATTATTTGGTAGGGTAGGTATGTATAGGTAGGTTGGCTAAATAATTGCTGGAATTCGTAGGGACTCGAACTGTTTTGAGAGAGTTAAATAAAAAAAAAAATTATAGATCTGAATAATAAAGAGATTATGTTATTAAGCAAAACTGGGGGATGCGTGGAAGCCTATAGACTGTAGACGGTAAACTTTGTGTGGGTAGCGAATGCGGTTTTAAAGTAATTTAATAATAGACAGTTTTCAATGCTGCGTCCAAACTATTCCACCCATTTATCTTTTTTTGGTATCATAACGTTCGGAATTGCGAGCCTCACCCAACTACGCAAGCATGGCTTTGATCATCGGCGTAGTTTTCAAGATGTGGAATTTTAAGTGGAATTCAAGTTTTTTCAAGATTGCCGGAAAAAACCCCACATGCAAAAGCAAAACCTTCTCTATAAAATTTGCGGAGCATTAGTAGGGGAGTGCGTATGCCAAAGCCCAGTTGTTTCCTGTGAGTGGGAGAGACGGTATTTAGGCGTCAAGTTTTTCGGGAAATCGGGTGCCATGGACCTGTTTGGCCGCCATGCCGGATGTTTAGCATATCAAAAGTTGCCCAATACAAAAACGCACCTCTTGTGAAAGTTTGATCCCGATCCAAAAAGCGGTTCTGGAGTTATTGCGTCGAAACCGGCGCGTAAGAAGAATTTGGATGAAAACCCAGGTTTAATGATTACAATAGGGGTTCCCCGTAGGGGACGAACCCCTAATAATAAAATTAATAATAATAATAATAATAATAATCATAATTTTAATGCTTACTTTTTTCTCGAATTTATGTAGTCTCGCTACACTGTTTTACCAAAGTGAGATAACTGTTGCTATGTTATTATTGCTGAATCATTTTAATTTTATATTATGGTTATATATTGTATCTCGATCAATGAGTATTGCATTGTACAGTATAACTATTTATATTCTGAGATTCAACTAATTTTGTATCATCTAAGACAATCGGTGGTGATTCATATTTGATATATTTTTCCTCTCCTACAGCGTTGGTTATGCAGTTTCAATTCCCTTTAACATATGAAGCTGAATTTAACTACATTACACTATTAATTAGTAATTTATCTATCTATTCGTTTATTCGGCTCTCTATCTATCCACTACCAATCCAGCCAAGCCCCAGAAGGCCACATACTCTAAGTTAGTTGGACCAAGCTAAGAGGCCGAACTTGACGCCTTTGTGGTGTGGACGATTAGTGTTGGAACTTGGTATCAATAGCAACTTAACCCTTTGACTGAGAGAGACCTTTATTAAGCTTGATATAATGGTCCAGTGTGTCCTATAATACAATGGCACCATCAATAGTCGTCACCCGCTTACACAACATAATATACATACATATTATATAATAACTAACATTTCTCTCGCTCTCTCTCTTAAGAGGGGTGACCTGCTTTTTGTTATTTCTGTCCTTTTCTCTCTTTCTCTGGCTTGTATCCATTCGGCCCCATTCAGCCAACTATTTTAAGACGTTTATCACCATCTAGGTGTCGATTTCTTTCTGGCGAGCGATAGCGAGCAAGCATTATATGAAGAAATCCGGCTTCGCCGGAGACATTTTTCTATCAAAAAAATTACAAATTTAGCCTGCTGTCAAACAAAAATTAAAAATATGCTGGCTCGCTACTGCTCAGCAGTAAAAATTTGACACCTGGATGGGGATAAACGTCTTAAAACAGTAGGCTGAATGGGGTCAAATGGATACAAGCCAGAGAAAGATGGAAAAGGACAGAACAAAAACAGGTCACCCCCCTTTATCAGGTTATTTCGGTCGTAACCATAGTGTTATTTTCATACTCATATTCTCCATTGTAACTTGTGCATTAAACATTTATCAATATGTTTCGCTCTCCTAACATAACAAAGTACTATTTTTACCTCTCCCAGTCTGTTTCGTTTAGTCACATCATACTGTACCCATTACCTGTTATAGTGCCTATTATTTGGTTGTGTCAACCAATCTCTGTAAATCCGAGCCAAGCTGTAATTTTATCTCTCCAACCATTACCCCACCATCTACACTTCCCCTCTCTCGCTCAATATGTTCCCTCCAGCAGTAACAGTATACTTACCTTTCCCTAACATTGTACTACACGCATTTTCTCGTTTGCAATCTGTTAATTTCACTTGTAATAATACTTTAAAATCTCCCGACTTAATTTTATAGCACTTACCCCTTTCCTAATCTATTTCGTTCAGTTGCAATTGTTTTAGAATGTTGTAAAATGCTGCAGGGTCCAAGCACTTCAATATTGCTTAGATAGATTTCCCTTCTGGCTGCGTTTGAGCCATAATATTACAGGTATGTCTTAATGTCTCCTGAGTTGAAGCCCTTAAGTTGATTTGTTTACATTCGTACATTTCCTATTACTGTCTTCTGTCATCAAGCAGCCTAGTAGGGCCGTAGAAATGTATGTTGGTTGCTTCCCTTTGCAATCCTCTGTATCATCCTTTTTTGTTTGATATACTGTATACTCCAGTCTTACCTTTTCTCAAAATCGGTTCATTCCTAACCAGAACTGTAACCCGTTTAGTACCAGTTCTGTTTCTTTCATTTTTTCTGGCAAATTATTGATTATTTGATTAAGCTTAGGAAGGACCTCCAGCAATTAACAGGCTTCTAACACTCTTACTAAACCCTTCTTACTACCACAGATCCCTCTTAAGCTGCATACAATCGTCTAAATATAGCTAAATATGCTGTTTGGTGCTATACAGAAACTTTCCTCCTTTTTCCTGCAATCTCCTGTTTTTTTTCCCCACGGTGGTTAGCAGGCCAATGAGGAAAACTTTTGAGTCTGGTGGATTTTCAGGAGATTTGGCATATTTTTTCTGTTTCTCGTCTTTTCTAAAAAAAATAAATCCACCGCTACTGCTCCCCCCTTGATATGGTGTCTTTGGGGCTTGTTTTATTCGTTACCCAGATGTGATGGCTCCGTCTGGGTGGATCTGTTTATATCCATCTTTGTGTATGGATTGCTTTCAACTTTTTCTGCTTTTGTTTTTACTTTTGTCCAGGGATATAGAAATTAATCCCGGTCCTCACAGACAACCTGTTACAAGTTGTCGTGTATTTTATTCCAATATTCGTGGTCTCTATAAGAACATCAAGGATCTTACATTGGCATCTGTTGATTATGATATTGTCTTTTGTTCGGAAACCCTTGTCTCTGGTTATAGAGATTATTCTGAACTTCTTATACCTAACTTCAGTAAACCAGTTCTTATTCGGCGTGATTCTATTCCTCGTGCTCGTGGAATGAGCTTGTATATTAGATCTGGGTATAATGCTCAGCACTTAACTAAGCATATTTGTAAATGCCATGAGATGCAGTTAGTTAAAGTTTCCAGCAAGTATTATAATCATTATATACATTTTTAGCCTGTACAGAAATCCTGATGACTGTCTCTTAACCCTTAATTAGCGGCTCACCACATAAGTCGAGTTAAATAAAGCTGGACTATGTGGCGGCGCTCGACATAACTCGAGTGGCAATTTCAGCACGTAATGTTGCTGAGAGAGAGAGACAAGTGGTGGCAGGAGAGTAGCGAGCGTATGACTGCTCCAGACCACCGCGGCGAACATACTGACACGAATCCCAGCTCCCTCCTCCCTCTCTCACTCGCTATATAAGGAATTGTATCGGGAAAGTGGCTAATTACATGCTTTTTGCACTCGCGTTGCACGGTTATTGCAAGAAAACTAGCCATCATAAAAGGATCGTTATGGTGTCATTCGAAAGCTCTGTTTATGCCCTTTCAGGGATAGGTACTTGTTTTACGTTCTGGGTCTTATTTAGGCATGAAAATGATCACGTAAACAGCCCTATTTTGGCTAAAAACACCCCGCTGGGCGGTACATATAAATAAACCGCATAGGCCGCTCGTAAGGTGTTAACAGCCATGTCTTCAATGCAGTCTGTAGATGTCAAATCATCCTTTATTTTTGTTGGTGATATCCATGCGCATCATCAAGAGTGGTTGAACTCGGTCTCTCCAACTAATAGAAATGGTCTTGCTGCCTTGGATTTTGCAAACTTATCTGGTTGTGAACAGCTAATCCAAGGACCTACTCATATGTCTGGAAATTGTCTTGATCTAGTACTAACAGATATTCCTGGCATTGTAGAAACCTCCATTCTTGTACCTGTTGGCACTTCCGACCACAATGCCATCATGTGTAAAATTAATCTTGATTTTTCTGTTCCTGATATTACTCTCTCACGTAAAGTCTACCTTAAATCCCGGGTTAACTGGGACAACGTTTGTTATGATGTTTGTAATATTGAGTGGAATCTCATACTAAGATCTAATGACCCGGTTTCAGCTCTCAACAATTCCCTTCTTGGTATCCTTCGCAAACGAGTTCCACCAAAAACAATTAAGTCTCGTATGAGGGATAAAGCATGGTTTAATGATGACTGCAAGCGTGCATTTGATGACAAACAGGCTGCATATCGTCTATGGAGGCGTAATCAAACCCCCTTGCATTGGGAAAATTATGTTTTTAAAAGGGCAGCTGTGCAGAGAGTTTATGATAGTGCTGAGAGGGATTATAACTCCCATCTTCAGGATGTTCTGGCAGGAGTACACAGCCTAATAAATGGTGGTTCGCTTTGAAGTCCTCTTTATTTGGAATAGATTCCTCCATGCCTCCTCTTTGTGATTCTGATGGCTCCATCTCTGTTGATCCTTTATCGAAGGCCAATATTCTATCTAATATTTGTATTAAGCAGAGTAATCAGGAATTGTCTTTGCCATTGACATGTTTCCCTAGACCCAACCTCAATTCAATGGCATTCAAATCAGCTGAACTGAAAAGGTACTTGCTGGATCTTGATACCTATGGTGGCACAGACCCGGATGGGTTTTTCCCTCTCTTTTTTAAAAAGGTTGCAGTGGTTTTGGCACCTAATTGGCCGTGGTGTTTAGGTTGCCTTTGAAATCAGGTAGTTTTCCTCTTTGTTGGCGTAAGGCTAGTATCACTCCTATTCCAAAGGGAAATACTGCCTCATCATCTCCTTATGACTATCGCCCTATCTCCATTACGCCTATCCTATCCAAGCTCTATGAGAGGCTTTTGTCCAGATGCCTTTCCTCTTATTGTAATAGTCATAATTTGATACGAAACTCACAGTTTGGTTTTCGTAAGGGACTGGGTACATGTGATGCGCTTCTGACACTCACCCATGACTTGCAATCTTCATTGGACCAGGGACATGAGTCTTGTGTCGTGGCTATTGACTTTAGTTCTGCTTCTGACTTAGTCAACCATAAAGCACTTCTGTATAAGTTACAGCTCATCGGTATTGGTGGCAATTTTTTAAGGAT
The DNA here is from genome assembly GCA_032716605.1 of Paralithodes platypus. NCBI lineage: Eukaryota > Metazoa > Arthropoda > Malacostraca > Decapoda > Lithodidae > Paralithodes > Paralithodes platypus. Next base: position 32,572,004 of record CM064572.1, on the reverse strand, counting down.
CTTTGAAGATTTTTTGACGAAAAGATCTCAGTCTGTGGTCATTGATGGGTGTCATTCCCCTTCTGTTACTGTTGTTTCTGGTGTTCCACAAGGCAGTGTCCTTGGGCCTTTGCTTTTTATTATTTTTTCTGCTGACCTGTGTTCCGAGCTTGAAAATAAACTAATCTCCTATGCCGATGATACAACTTTATATGCATCAATTCCAGTCACCAGTCTGATCACCAATCACCAGTTGATCGACACAAAATTGCTACTGCTCTGAATAGGGACTTAGCCAAAATTACATCATGGTGTGAACTTTGGGGTATGAAACTTAATGCTAATAAAACACACTCCATTATCATCAGCAGATCTCGTACCTTGGATCCTCCCCATCCTTATCTACAAGTTACTGGCGAGCAAATTGAGAATGTGGATACTCTGTGTTTGTTAGGAGTTACTCTGGATCCCAAACTTACTTTTGAAAAGCATATTCGTTCTTTCTCCTCTTCCATTTCCCCCAAAATTGGTCTGCTTCGCAAGTGTTATAAAACGTTTGCTTGTGACGCCACAGTTATAAAGTCTTTTTATGCTTTTATTTTGCCATAATTTGAGTACTGCTCACCTGTCTGGTTGTCAGCAGCTGACTGCCATCTCAAGTTGCTTGACAGGTGTCGGGAATAGTGAGATGATCCCGACAGTTTTGAGTCCAATTGGGTATTTGAATTTGGCGGTATTGTATAGCAAGTACAATTTCGGCTAGTTCTGTATGTACTATAGTTTATTATTAAGTGTAGGTTAAATATTAACTGTAATGCATAAATATTTACATCAGCTCTAGATGTATCATGAAACCAAATCATAGGTTATAATTATTATGAGCCGGCAGTCATTATGTAACTTCGCGAAGCGATAGAACGCCGGCGGATAGTCTCTCAAAAACCACCATACAGCCAACATCTCCCCCCGACCCTGACTCAACCTATAGTTCACCATGTGCTACCATTATTAATCCATATCAACAGTCCTACATCACCAGTCCTCTAAGCTAAGTTCATTGTATCGATATTGTATTATGTGAACATCCTACATGTCATGCAAATGAATTAGCCGTGTGTAGAGGACCGAATTCCACTCATTGAATTCTTCATTTGGTAATTATTAAATAACTATTTGTTGGGATAATTTTATGTACCAGTGAGTTAGGAAATTAACCTATCTATCTAAATTCCCTACAACAGGTCACTAAATTCTATCAGTTTTATTCTACCTCATTTGTCTCTTGATCTGTGTCATCGACGTAAAGTTGGTGCCCTTAGTCTTGTATTTAATTTGTTAACAACCAACAGCATCCCTTACATGGGGTTCTGCCAGGGCCCTATGTCCGGGCTCGTGCAACTAGATTCACAAGCAAACTTAATGATCTTGCCATGAGCCGTGTCAATATTTCTACTACACAGTTTTCAGTGTTTTGTGCCAGTCATGGTTGACTTGTGGAATAAGTTGCCAAATGACCTAGTCAATTCAGCTCATATCTCCATCTTTAAGTCTAGAGTTAATGTTTTTTTGCAGTATTAAGTCTAATTTTTAAACTTATTTTATCATATTTTATTGTTTTTTATTTATATTTGATATCCTCCACTGCACAATATGTTATTATTCATGTTATCTGTGTTTAATATATGTATATAATTATACAGTACAGTATATATGTTTTTGTTTTTTTGTTTTTTTCCTAAGGATGCCGTAGTCTCTTTTCAGTGCCTCCGGGTGTTTTGTGTGGATTCATCTTGCTGGTGTTTCTGCACCCTGGTTGGAGACTTCGGCATCTCATATAATAATAATAATAAAATGAGATATAACACACGTCGCAAGTACTCAAAAGGTTAAATTAAGCCTCTTACCAGTACCCAATACTATTACCCTTTCTGCCAATCTGTGGCCTCCAGTCCTAACAGTTCTTATCTTGTTCCGCTTCCCTCCTCACCTGTTAATCTATACTCTCCCCTGACCTCTCCCCTCTCACACTCTTAGTTTCCCCTCTCTCATACCACCTTACTTTCTTTCCTCTTCCTCGCACACTCTCCTGCTCATACAAGTCCTACCCCTCTCTTTCGCTCTCTCCCACACACACACACACACACACATACACACATACATACATACACACACACACATACATACACACACACACACACTCATACCAACATTAACACATATTCCCCTCCCCTCCCCTCACACCACTTAAGTAAGGACAATCGACGAAAGCAAAACATTCATCACTTCAACATTGCATTTACCACTTATGCTTGACCAATTTTCAGTGCCCCCACCCCCGTCTCCCCCTCGCCGTGCACCGAGACTTAGCCTAATGGAAGAGAAACAAAGCTGAGTGTTTGGGTCGGGGTGGGTGCGTATGGCTGAAAAGTGGTTTCCCCGACCGTAGAGTTTACACCGTATTTTGGTCAAGCTATAACGTGCCTTAGCAATATTTGTGGATGCCACACAAGTACGGTGAGGAAGATATTTTTTACTTTTATTAGCGAGGATTCACTCTCTCTCTCTCTCTCTCACACACACACACACACACACACACACACACACACACACACATACACACACACACACCAACACATTCAACTCAATCACACCCCAACGTCAACTGTCAACAATATAACGCTTGCAGTAGCCACTTCAGCAGATGCTTCCAATGCACAAGAAACAAATAATGACTCTGTTCCCCCTCAAAACAACTTCTGTGTTGTGAGTAACTACATTCGCCCCAAGACCAGGAAAATCATACCGGTTACTGAGTGTCACAACCGTTTCCAGATACTCAGTCTCAGATGGTGAAGAGAAAACTGAATAAGTTAAGCTAGTGGGTGACTCGATGGTATGTGATCAGCTCACAGAGTTTTGTGCCAGGGCACCTAAGACCAGGAAGTGTTTTTGTATCCCTGGTGGTGGTGTGGACGACGTAGTTGCTGCAGTTGACGAAGTATCAAAGCTGGCCCCGGCTAATACAATGTACGTCATTCACGTTGGATCCAATGATGTACAGCAAACCCTGTCGGAAGATTTGCTTCTCAAGTACCAGCAGCTGATCAAGTCATTTAAGGAGAAGTCGTCAAGGATCATCGTCTCAGGAATCGTCCCTCGGCTCAGTGTAGAGAGTCGATTTTACAACATAGCCACCAGCACAAATCGTCGTCTAGCTAACCTCTGCAGAAAGAAGAACGTGGGATTCGTATACACCTGGGCCAATTCTTACTATGATGACTATTTGTTTTAAGACGATGGAGTTCATCTGAACTAGGTGGGAGCAGCACGTTTTGGACGTCTTCTCAACGATGCGGTGAAGGATTTTCGGAGAAGAAATTGACTCCACACAAGACAACCAGGAAGGAGTATCAAAGACAGCGAGGACGGCGACCTGCGAAGGACTTACATGCTAATCCGTTAAGAACCATTAATTTGGATAATGCTCCATCAACAAGACCAAAATCCCAAACTGCCAGGGATGAGGACAGAGGACAGCGAGGACCGAGGACAGCCATGAACGTAAATGTAGATCCGACCAGAACCAATTACGATTAAAGAGCATTCTGTGAGTTCAAAACTATAAAGGTTTTCTATGCAAACGCTTGTAGTATACGCAATAAATTTTCAGAATTAGAGGAACTAGTGTTTACAGAAAATGATGATGTAATTGGCATAACAGAATCTTTGCTCAAAACAGAAGACAAAGACATTTTAGCAGAGGATTCACTTCCCGGTTATGAAATGTTTGAGAAAAGCCGAATTAATAGAAATGGAGATGGCGTTTTATTTTTTATCAAAGAAAGTCGTACCCCGATCCTCTTGTCAAGACCCCAAATTGTTAACGTCGACACATCCTTTGTGCTTAACCCGTACAGCCCCAGCGACGCGCCTGACGCGTCGGCGATGTATGTAACGCACAGCCCCAGAGACGCGCCTGGCGCGTCACCCTAATTGCGCCGACCGTAACCTCAGGTGTAGCCACTCAAGAGGGCTCAGATTTGTATGGGAACTGTGTATGTATCCCACGCAACCGTGCCGATGATTGAAAACTCTGAAAGTCCACGTGCGTGCGCGCGAGCGCGCAATAACCTGTTTTTTTGGGATAATTGCCTTCAATTTTTTACTCTTGTAAAATCCGTTTTCGGGGGCTCTGTAGGACCATTTTTTAAGCTTTTTGAGCGTTTTTTCGTGGTTTTTCCTTCATTCCTAACCCTTTCGCTATTGTTTCTGGAATAAAACCATTTTTTGAAAACCAGCCGGGTTCTGGTGCGCAAACATTACAAAACTAGCCGGGGCTCCACGGGTTAAATAATAATAAAGGTACAAAAATAATACTTGCATAAATTTACAGACCTCCAGCTCCATTGGTGCAAACTGACCGAGAAATGTACGAACAAATTGCAGACTGGAGTTCTATGATTAACAATGATGATCTAAACCAATCATGGAGATGTTTCACCTCCACTTATTTGAATGCAGTACTTGAGTGTATACCAAAAAAAAAAAACGAAGACCATTGCATAGTTATAGGCTTACGTGGTGGAATATAGACATTGCGGTTCGTCTGCTTGCTAAAAAAAAAATGCTCATGATAAATTAAAGATATCTGACACCCATGAACATATAGTGATATTTTTATATCTACGACGCAAAGCCAAAACGTTAATCAAACAAAGCCAAAACACGCTAGAATTACATGTTGCAAATCAAAGTAAGACAAACCCGAAAGAATTTTATAGTTATATCAGAAAGAAGAAAGTAGTGACTTCAACGTTGGACCGTTAGTCGATGAGAAAAGAGATACGCTAAAGATGAAGCATATATATATATATTTGTATACTGAATATATATACATATATATATATATATATATATATATATATATATATATATATATATATATATATATATATATATCTATCTATTGCCTGACGCCATGATCCCCGAAGAAGTGGCCACGAACGAACCGCCCCCAAGCACCTCTGTCCCCAGTCAATCGACGCCCCTCCTCCCAACCAGCACCGCCTTCATTCATATACTTCCTCACTCCATCCTTCCACCTCTCCTTCAGTCTACCTCTCCCTTTCTGTCCTTCCACCTCGCTCTCGTACACCCTCTTATGCCCCTTTCCTACTGGTGAGACAAGTCACGATTTCGTCGCCGAAACCAATAAATTGGCACATTCGTGACATGTCTCAACACCTCTCATAAAAAATTGTTTGACTCTCAAGGCCTCTCAGGCCTGGCAAGGGCCCTCGCGGGTCGTCGCACAATGTTCGCACAGTTCAAAATTTTGGACGAGGACTCACGATGATCGGTTACCCTCGCAAGCATCGTCGAACATCGCCGAAGGGTTTCTGCGATCATCTGCGACATCGGCGAGACATCGCGGATGGTTTCGCTAGAGTAACTGAACAAAAAGCAATAGCCTACAATGCATACACAAGATCAAAAATACATGAAGCCTTTAATTACTTTAGAAACATCAGAAATCATGCCAAAACTGTATTAAACCTAACTAAATCAAACTTTCTCCACAAGCAGGCAAATAAACTTCTAAATAATCCAAATGATAACAAAATATTTTGGTCTACTCTTAACTCTTTCAAATCCACCTTCACTACTGCTTCATCCAGTCCACCATTAAAATCTCCGACTGGCAATCTTGTAAGTGACCCAAGAGGTAAAGCTAACCTTCTTGCGGATATTTTCTCCACCAACTCAACCTTAGATGAAATAAATCAAGATGTCCCTGTACTTAATTTTAATTCGCCTGAAATTCCCTCACTTAAGATCCACACCAGACATGTCAAAACTATTTTGCAGAATCTCTCAGTAGATAAGGCTCCTGGTCCAGATGAAATTCCTCCAATAGTACTTAAGAATTGCTCCTTGGTGCTCGCTCCTGTATTGGCAAAATTTGTCCGTCTGTGTACTCATACCTCATGCTTCCCAGTACCCTGGAAAGAAGCAAACATCCATCCAGTTCCTAAAAAAGGTGCCTCATCAGATCCATCAAACTACAGACCAATAGCTATATCTTCCACTCTTGGTAAAGTCTTTGAAATTTATTAAATAATCACATAATTAAGCATCTTGAGAATAATAAATTAATCAGTGATAGGCAATATGGTTTTAGACGATGTCGATCAACTGCAGACATTCTTTGCCTTCTTACGCATCAAATCAACCAAGCTACAGACCAACATGGTGAAACACATACAACAGCACTGGATATATCAAAGGCATTTGATAGAGTCTGGCATCAATCCTTATTGTCGAAGATGTCACACTACGGCCTTGCATCATTAGTTCCACTAATTTCTTCTTATCTTCATAACAGAAAAATATGTGTAATGGTAGATGGCCTTTATTCTCAATTTCACTCAATAAATGCTGGTGTTCCCCAGGGATCAGTTTTGGCCCCAATTCTGTTCCTCATTCATATCAATGATCTCATATCTACCACTCATAATCCAATACATTCCTACGCAGATGACTCAACACTCCACAGTTCCTTCACATTTACCAATTCTTTCACCTAACCCGATCTTATAAATTCAAAAATAAACACTGCAATTTCTCTGAACCAGGACCTTTCTAGAATTAATGGATGGGGACAAAAGAATCTAGAGTCCTTTAATGCACAGAAAACCAAGTACATTCAATTTTCTAACCGACAGAATCTCACTGACTCCCATATATTTTTTAATGATGTAAATATTCCCACTTCCCCTAGTATTGACATTCTCGGTGTAACATTAACTACTAACTTGAGCTGGACACATTATGTTAGAAGCATTGCTAAGAATGCCTCTAAAAAACTGGGACTCCTGTACAGAGTTCGAGAATTCTTCACTGACGAGCAGTTGGCCGTAATATATAAAAGTCATGTGCGTTCTCAGATGGATTACTGTTCACCTCTGTGGGGTGGAAGTGGAGTGGTTGCATTGAGGCAGTTGGACAAAATTCAAAATAAAGCTATTAGATTAATCAATAACCCTGCAATCACACAGGACCTTCCTACATTATCCATACGAAGAAACGTTGCATCCCTTGCATTATTCTACAGATATTTTCACCGCAATTGTTCCGAGGAACTTGCTTCAATTGTGCCGCCTCTCCACATCTTTCCCCGTAGAACTAGGGCAGCTGAGAGAGCCCATGAATTTACACTTTCTCCTCCACAATGCAGAACTTCTGCTTATCAGAATTCATTTATCCCCAGAGCTACTACTCTTTGGAATTCACTTCCCTCGAATTGCTTTCCACAAACTTACAATTTACAAATGTTTGAATCCAATTGTTACAAACATTTTATGAATGGAGGATGCCTTTAGGCACATGGACCTTTTTGTTTTATCTGTGTTTTTCCTTCCTCCGTTCATTGTCTCTTTAAAAAAAAAAAAAAAAAAAAAAAAAAAATTGCAACCTGCATGGATACTCACCCATACTCACCATCGCCGATGCTCCCAGATGTTCCGGGAACATCGTCGATGCCAAAGAGCACCTTCGGCCGATGCTCTCAGATGTTCCGGGAACATCGACGATGCCAAAGAGCACCTTCGGCAGGTGGGTAAAAAAAACTTATTAGGCCTATAGTGAGATATCTTTCACCTACGGTGAAATTCCACATATTGTTATTTTTGTTGTTGTTGTTGTTGATGAAATCTTATAGAATATCATTTCCTTTTGCCATTCATGAAAACAAAACAATATAAAACACAAATATTATTGGTGAAAACCGACTGAGAGTTAGGGCAAATACGGGCGGACTGATGATTTACGTTCACCTACGGTGAAATTCCACATATTGTTATTTTTGTTGTTGTTATTGATGAAATCTTATAGAATAACCTTTCCTCTTGCCGTTCATGAAAACAAAAAAATATAAAAAGTAGTTAATATTGGTGAAAACAGACAGAGTTAATATTTTGCTGCGGAATAGATTCTATAAGAGCGAAAAACTATCGTTATAGATTTATTTCTATAAAATCCAATAATGATGATAGAATAATCTAAACACCGCCATCATGTTCAGCGGACATATATATAAATTTTTGATTTGAGAGTAAGCTAAATTTGTATATTTTTCGATAGAAAAATGTCTCCGGCGAAGCCGGATTTCTCCATACAATGCTGGCTCCCTATCGCTCGCCAGGAAGAAATCGACACCTGGATGGGGATAAACGTCTTAAAACAGTAGGCTGAACGGGGCCGAACGGATACAAGGCAAAGAGAGAGGGAGAGAAATAGAAAAAAAATAAAAAAACGAGGAGAGGGAGTGAAAGAGAAAACAACAAACAGCAGGAGGGTTCAATGTTTGCGTTATGGCTTAACAATTGAGCCCACCTCGCTTTTTTTAGTTACTCTTTCTCTCTCTCTCTCCTCGTTTTTTTGTTTTTATTTCTATTTCTCTCCCTCTCTCTTTGCCTTGTATCCGTTCGGCCCCGTTCAGCCTACTGTTTTAAGACTTTTACCCCCATCCAGGTTTCAATATTTTCCTGGTGAGCGGTAGCGAGCCAACATATACAGTATATTTTTTGTTTTGAAAGCAAGCTAAATTTGTACATTATTTGATAGAAAAATGTCTCCGGCGAAGCATTGCCAACCTCCGAATTAATGGGAGATGGGTCGTGTTTATGGTCCCATTTCTTCCTCATGGTTAACCCCATTAGTTTTCATATTTTATGACGTTCTGCCCTTTAGTTTGGCATGATATGCTAATTCCACTCTGCAATTAGCACATTCATGTTACATTCGCTCAGCTGCGCACACCTCGCCGATCTCGCCGACGTATGTGCGATGCCAACGCCGATGATCGACGATAAATCGCAAGAATTTGTGCCTTAAAAAAATGCCTCGCAGAGGTTACATCGGCGAAACATCGCTCACTTCCCCGATAACATCGCCGATGTCAGCGATTGCGTCGCCGACATCGGCGACATCTTCGCCCAGTATAATTTGTCAACTGTTTGTAACGGTCGAAATCGTGAAGGTCGCACGTATTCTTGCGAATTTGACAAAACGAAGGCATCGGCGACGAAAATCGTGACTTGTCTCACCAGTGGGAAAGGGGCATTAGCCATTCTCTCGCTTCCCATGCGTTCCATATGGCCGAACCATCTAAAGTTGTTCCTTTTCACACTATCCAGCACATCTACCTCCACACCACACCTCCTTCTTACTTCCTCATTCGTCTGTCTATCCCTCCATGTAACTCCGCACGCACTTCTCAAGTAACTCATTTCTACCGCTCTCACTCTTGGTTTGAGTCTCTCCACGAACGTCCATGCTTTGCTTCCGTAAGTCAGTGTCAGGATTACCACACTGTCATGCAAGGACTTCTTCACTTCCATACTGACCACTCTATTTCTTGTTACTGCTTTCAACGTTCCTACAACCCTCTTCCCGTTATATATATATATATATATATATATATATATATATATTTATATATATACAGTATATATATATATATATATATATATATATATATATATATATATATATGTGTTTGTATGTGCGTGTGTGTGGATGAAAAAGACAAAATTCAAAGCTACCTGCAACAAGTGTCTCTCCCAAAGTTGAAGGAGTGATAGATAGCTAAATTCAAGGTACGTTACAGTCAAAATATTTGGACACACGGAGCTTGAAACAGATTTAGTCATAGTATGAGGGAAAGACAGATTGAAGGACATGTTCCTGCTCTCTCTCTCTCTCTCTCTCTCTCTCTCTCTCTCTCTCTCTCTCTCTCTCTCTCTCTCTCATTATATATTGATGGTAGTGATAGTAAAACTGTACAATGCAAACCAACTCGTAAGAACAAACATATATATAATAAAAGACATAATTTAAATATCACTGACAAATGGAGGAGGAATGATACACGAGAAAGGTGTCAACATATTTTTGTGGAATGAAAAAGGAGTTATATTGCAAATGTTCATGCAGTCTCTTACTCTCACTCACTCTATCTCACTCTCACACACACACACACACTCTCTCTCTCTCTCTCTCTCTCTCCCTCCCTCCTTTCTCTCTCTCTCTCTCTCTCTCGCTCTCTCTCGTCAATCTCCTGGGAGGTATCCAAAGCCCCATTATCTCCTATATGGCGTCTTACCCCAATCCATTCCTTCTCTTCCAGAATGTGTACAAAAACGTCACAGAAGGAAGCTCTGACCATGGTCCAACTCTACCTGCTATTTCGTCACTAAACACTGAAATTGTTTTCAAATTATTTAGCTTAGTTATTAGTTTAGTTTTGCTTATGGAAGGTTTGGTTAATGTTTTGTAATGTTATGTTAATGTTATGTTAGTATGTTATGTTATTATATGACCGGTATATGATGTTGATGTGAAGAGACCTTGTCCGGAAGTATAGCATCTGAGGTGAAGTAATTGATATCGGGGGCTGGTGAGTGATTGGTGCTTCTGAATGCTTGTGTGCTTGCTTTTTGTGGACGAACTGTTATATGTGTTCTTCTCCTGTCACCTCTTTTTCCTTTCTCGTTTCTCTTGCTGATCCTCCCTATCCCTTGTGGATGACTACTGACTGACTGACTGATGTTATTATATGATAAGGTTGTTTATAGGGTCAGCACTGTACATTCATGCGTAATATTACCCTAATTCGACCTGTAATCTCTCTCACGCTATCTTTCTCTATTTGTATCTTATTTATTTATATATTGTCTTTAATCCAGGTATATATAAGATGGTTTATAAGTAAAATGTCATAAACCTTACACACCCAAACATTTCACCAGGTACACCCTTAACCCGTTCAGTACCGGTGACGTCTATCTCAACCAACCCTTTTAACTACCACAGATCCTTCTTAAGTTGCATAATATCATCTAAATATGCGTAGAATAAACTATAACACGCGTCGCTGGTACTGAAAGGGTTAACGCGGCTTTAAACCTATGGGTCGTTCGGGTCATAACATAGAAGCCACATTACCATATAGAGTGATGGGAATATATCGCGGTTGACTGAGTGCTATGTTTATGGGTTGGCTACATAGATCAGGCAAGCTATAGTATATATATATATATATATATATATATATATATATATATATATATATATACTGTATATATATATATATATAAAATTATATATATATATATATATATATATATATATATATATATATATATATATATATATATATATATATATATATCATAGACTCCTTTAAAGAAGGACTGAAACCTCCCATGCTCGGGGTTTGTAACTTGAGTATGAAGGATTAACTTGAGTCCTGGGCTAAAATTACTTCTAGAAGGGCTAGAGACACGATCTCGGGGTCCAAATAGTTTTTTTTGAGAACGGTGAGTTCACTAGCAACATTTTCAACACCACCTGGGTTCATCATCAAGGACAAAAGGTCATATTTCAAGGTCAAATTAGTGAATTTTGGTATCCATCTGCACGACCAATCCAGACAGCCTTGGACAGCAGACTGTACAAGTTTCACTAGGCTGGAGGAGGCCTGCCAAATTATATCTACCTGCACATGGCAAGGAGGTGGTGGTCGTAAGCTGAAGCTAACTCAGCAAACTGCTGAAGCCTTCACTGTGTCCACACGTAATAATGTGGATGCTGCCAAATTGCTTCTGGCAGAGAAAGACTTTGACTACGTTCTTCCTGCTATATTCGCGGATGAAGCTCTGGACAAGTTTTTCGGCCAAGCCAGGCAAAGAAGCGGTGGAAACTTCTACACTGACGTAGTTGACATTATGGCTGCAGCTAAAATTGCAAATTTGCAGACACTCATTAAGCATGACATTATGCCAGAATCTAGTTCTCGTGTGCTTGATTGCGACAAGAATTGTACTACTTCCATAAATCCAGATGAGCGAAGTGAACTCATTGACGAGATCACTCCTCAAGACACTCAGGAACTCTTGAGGTCTGATGATACCCTTAAGCATAAAGTTGTTTATTTGGCCGGACACCTTGTTCATAAATATGGTGATAGCACTAGTATGGAGGAGATCATTGATGATGATGGTAACGAGGTGTCATCTGAGTTCCTAGATAATTTGAATAGAGGTGGACTGAGTGTGCCGATATGTCAACCGTCTTTTTTGTACATAATGCCTATAATTTGCATGACAAGACTAAAATGCGTTGCCGCTTTCATTTTGCTGAGATGTTATCCTTTGTAGATGCACCTGTATCTAGTAGTAATGCTGCATGTACTACTTTAGCTAACATTCTATTGAAAGCTCATGTCCTCAATGTAAGTGACAAAGAAAAGGCTGTGGGATGCCTCAGGAGGCAAGAAAATCTCTCCAACTAGCGATAGCTCTCCAACTAGTGATAGACATAGACATAGTTGTAATAGACATAGTGATGTGATATGCATATAATGTTTATGTAATACGATATATGATAATAAATATCAAATTTTTGACAGCTCTACAAACTTGCCTCCTATTACAATCAGCCATCTCTCACCGTTTATGAGTTAGACACAAAAAACGGGCAAAAATTACCAAAATTCACTAATTTGACCTTGAAATATGACCTTTTGACCTTGAAGATGACCCCAGGTGGTGTTGAACATTTCGCTAGTGAACTCGCCGTCCTCAAAAACCCCTATTTGGACCCCGAGATAGTGTCTCTAGCCCTTCTAGAAGTCATTTTAGCCCAGGACTCAAGTTAATCCTTCAGACTGAAGTTAAAAACCCCGAGGTCTTGACATTCCAGTCCTTCTTTAAAGGAGTCTATGATATATATATATATATATATATATTAGGGTGGCCCTTATTTTCGAAAGTAAGAAATCCTAACCTCTCACCCCCTGGCTTTGTTCCATTCCTAATGAGACATATTGTGATCAAATTTTGTGACGATTGGAGCATATTTATTGGTAGTCCAGCAAAGTCTGTTTGGCTGTTTTTGTGCTGGTTGGCGGAACTTACCTGGCACGCACCAAAACCCAGACACAGCAACAAGACTCCTTCAAGACTATCTCGACACATTACATGAAGGGTGCACTACAAATAGACTCAATTTAGCCCCAGCTAAATCCACTGCAACCCTCCTCACAAGCTGGACAGGAGATCACGATTACATCCCGGGACTCAACATAAACAACACACCCCTAACACACACACACACACACAAAATCCTAGGAGTAACATACGACACCCAAATGACATTCAAACAGCACACCACAAACACAAAAAAGAAACTGACATCCAGACTTAATGCCCTCAGATCACTTGCCCACACGAAATTTGGACACAACAAAGAAACCACCACCACAGTCTACAAACAATACATAAGATCAGTTATGGAATACGCAAGCCCGGCCTGGGCTTCTAACCTAGCTGAAACACATCATAAGATCTTACAGACTATTCAAAATAAAGCCCTGAAAATCATCACAGGATGCACAGCTACTACACCCACAGATCACCTACATCAAGAAACCAAAGTCCTCAAAGTCAAAGATCATCTAGACATGAGAGGCACTCAATTCCTGGCAGCATCCTCCACGAATCAACACCACTCATATCACTCGCCGTTCCATCCACTCACTCATAGACAACACGCAGCTGCAAGCACGACCTCCCGAAATCCATCCTTCTGAATCCTCCCTTCCTCGCGAGGACAGAGTCCACCTGGCCAGGCTGAGATGCGGACACCATCCAGCTCTTCTGAGCTATCAGAAGAGACTGGATGAATCCGTCGTCGACACCTACCCAGGCTGTAACACAGCACCCCATACCATTAAACACATCATAGAAGACTGCATTTCACACAACCACTTACGCCAACAACACAATTTACACTCTTTGAGAGCTCTGTGGGAAAGCCCGACCGTGGCCATGACCCCCATATGGGTCGGAAAGGCCAGGATCCCTGTTAGGGGGGAGCAACACATTATAACAAAGCTGGAAGGTCTATTCCAAACCTGGAAAGACCTAAAACGCTTGAGGGAGGAAGCTTTCCGGGACTCAATGGACGACCTCTTTGATATCGCTCACGCGGACGCCCTGTCTCTCATTGTCCTTCAAGAGGACAAGGATTTTTTCCTTGCTCAGTGAGAGAAGGGCCGTAGAGCCTTCTTGGGGTCCGCGGACAATTCTCTGGCCTCCAAAGAACGGAGAGCTGCAGAGAAGAAAGAGGCTGAGGAAAGGCGTCGGGAGCAGGCCCGTGAAGAAATGAAGACATCCACCTCAGCGGCCATCTTTGCTTCTTCAAGCAGCAGTGCTGAAGGAGAGGACAGCAGCAGTGCTGAGGGAGAGGACAGCAGCAGTGCTCAGGAGGCAAAATCCTGCTCTCCACACAAGCGGCCACGAAGAGCTACAAAAAACATAGATTCACCATCTCTCGCAGCTGCACTGGATTGTACTCAGCTTTCCGACCGAAAAGCCACCATCGTGCTGACAGAAGCTGCAAAAAGCCTCGGCCATGACACTACGGACCTGGCCATCAACCGCACAACCATTGCCCGGTCTCGACATCAAGCCAGGAGACGTTTCGCGGAAAACCTCAAAAAGGACTTCCAAGCGGATGTCCCCTTGACTGTCCATTGGGATGGAAAACTCCTTCAAGCCCTGACAACCAAGGAGCATGTGGATCGTCTGCCTATCTTGATATCCTGAGTAGGAGTCAGCCAGCTCCTCGGCGTCTCTAAACTCCCTTCGGGGACCGGTGAAGTGCAAGCTCAAGCTGTTATCCATGCTTTGGAGGAGTGGGGAGTGACCGAGAAAGTGGTCACCATGTCTTTTGACACGGCCGCTGCAAACACGGGACATCGGACCAGCGCATGCGTCCTTCTGGAACAGAAGATCGGAAGGGATCTTCTTTACTTGGCCTGCCACCACCATATCATGGAAGTCATCATGGCTGCTGCTTTCGGAGCTGTGATGGGAGGAGGGACTTCCGGGCCCGAAGCGCTCCTATTCAAGAGGTTTCAAAGCCAGTGGGATTTAATCAACAAGGAAGCATTTCAACCTGGGACTACGGATGATGCGGTGAATGCGGCGATAACTCCAACTCATCGAGATGAAGCAGTCGCCTTTGCGATGGAGCAACTGACAATCCACCACCCTCGAGACGACTACAGGGAGCTGTTGGAGCTCCTGATCTTGTTCCTCGGGCATATACCTCCTCGTGGAGTTCGATTCCGAGCTCCTGGTCCCATGCACCATGCACGATGGATGAGCAAGATTGTTTACGCTTTCAAGGTTTGGATGTTCAAGAACCAATTCCGACTGACAAACCGTGAGAAGGCTTTGAGGGATCTCTGCATCTTCGGAGCTCTTCTCTACGTCGAGGCATGGATCACCTCTCCTTCTTCAGTCCAAGCTCCTAGGAGGGACTTGCACCTTATCAAGGCTCTCGTCGACCTCCCTAACCAAGAGATCAGCAAGGCTACATCAGAGAAGATTAAAAGACACCTCTGGTACCTTGGAGAAGAAACTACAGTCCTGGCCCTTTTTGATGATGCCGTATTCGTTCGAACGAAGAAGAATTTGGTCAAGGCAATGTTGGGAGAAATGGACGATGAGGAAGAGCCTCCCAAGCGAGCTCAGCACGATCTCGGATTCTTGAAAGATGCCAACCTCGAAGACTTCGTGTCACCAAGAAGTCGGGGTTTCTTCGAGAAGGTGCGACTTCCAACGGATTTTCTCCACTATGATCCTGAGGAGTGGCCAAATCGCGGTGATTATCAGGAGGCCTGCCGTCTCGTTAATGGTTTGGAGGTTGTGAATGATCATGCTGAACGAGGGGTCTCTCTCGTCAAAACATACAACCGGCTCCTCATGAAGGATGAAGAACAGCTGCAGTTTCTCCTCCAAGTTGTGAGCGAGCACCGGAAGCTATACCCGGACACCCGGAAGAAAACCCTGGCACAAACCAGGCAACAATGAATGGAGTGGTGCCCGTGATACCCCTGTCCTTGAGCAGCTAATACCCACTAAGTTTACTGTTTTAGATTGGGGGGGAACTGGATGACCAGAGCCAAAGTATACTTCCATACGTAGAGGCCACCCAAAGAGTGGCCTTCAAACGCCGTGGACTACCAGTAAATATTAAACAAGCTTCGCGAACATTTTACTGAATCATTTTTGGACCAAACTGACTCGATGAGAACCCTGAGAGCGGTAAAAAGAGCAATTTTAAAATTTTGCCTATAGCATAAGGGCCACCCTAATATATATATATATATATATATATATATATATATATATATAACATAAATTTAAATAACAAAAATAGAAAACAATAATGAATAACCTTTAAAATACCACACCTGTCAGAGAGGGACTAAAGGTACAACGAGCTGTGGGTTCTGCTTCTGAATGTAAAAACTCCGTCCCCACACCGGGCCTCAGAACAGCTGGGAAATCCTTGGCTCTAAAGCTCTAGGCTGCTGTTTGAGAACAACGTTTAGAGTTATATATTGTAGTGTTGCTAATTAATTTCAATAGCTGTGTGGGTGACTCATTACTAAAGTGTCATATCTTTATCTCTCTCTTTCTCTTTCTCTCTGTCTCTGTCTCTCTCCCTCTTTTTCTCTCTGTCTCTCTGTCTCTCTCTATCTCTCTCTCTCAAAACAAACTCACCTCATTTAGCCATGTCCAGAATATTAAGATATATATAATGCCCACTCTACAAGGTCAAAAGAAGTAAAAGATAATAGATGAAAGTGATGTTATGCTAATTAGGGAGAGAGAGAGAGAGAGAGAGAGAGAGAGAGAGAGAGAGAGAGAGAGAGAGAAAGAGAGAGAGAGAGAGAGAGAGAGAGAATACAGTTGCCTGGGAGACCATTGTGATGTCTGTTCCTTTCTACAATTTAATGTAGAATATGCGTCCCATATCATTAATGTCACCCTCATTCTTTACACACATAATATATATATATATATATTTATATATATATAATACTTAAATAGAATAGAATAATTAATTTCAAACATACAACATCATACTCTTTATTGCACTATTATCATCCATTAAAACATCTGGGTTGATTGTCTTCGTCATGTTTTGTACCAGTTGCTTTCACATTGAATATAACATTCTCAATAACTGCTTTCGTAAAGCTTTGGATTCAAAGTCTTCACTTTAATATATTTCTATTTTGAGATTTATTTTGTAAGACATCTATATATGCATAACTAATGTCTTCCTCTTATAACTTCAATATCAATCTCATTAACCTATTTTTGTTGCATGTTTGTGTTCTTCATATTATCCTTTTATTAGCCTTATTCAATGTTGATTTTTTCAACGTGAAAAATGAGATAACAGTCAAGAGTGTTCCAAATCTCTTCCTTCCATATCCATTCCTTGTCTCTCGTTCCTTCTACATTCTTTTATTCCTTATCTCTTGTATTCCATGTCCTCATCTCTCTTCACTTCTACATAATTTCTCCATTATATCTTCTTTAATTATATCATTCATGTTTTTACCTAATATCTCCATCATATGTATATCCATCACGTCATGATTTCACATAATTTCTCCCCCTCATTTGTTCACTTATATACATCATCTGCTCTCCCTATCTCTGAATTAATGTTGTCTCCCCAGCAATCAATCATCGCTCTATCACTCCCTCATAACTGTCTTGATGGTGTAATGGTTAGGGCGTGTAAGTTCTGTATGTGATATCCTAGGTTCGAATCCATTACATATCAAATTCAATTCAATTCAAAAGAGTTTATTGTCACAGACATTATACATTGCATACAGTATAATTCAGTTCATACAATATACAAAGTGTGACAATGAGGATCAGATACCATGTTTTCATTAACTTCATTTGGGGTGTTATTGGTGTTAAGTACAATGTTAACTATGTCTTTTACACATCTCACTTTTCCATCATCAAGTTAGTGACCTTCCTCGTTATTCCTCTCTCTCTCTCTTTTCTCTCCCTCTCTTTCTCTCACTCTCTCTCCCCCCACCCCTCCCCCCGTGTGACACAATAAGAGCCCTGCCTTTGAAGTCTTCACTTGTTCACTTCCTTCCTCGTATCTCTCCTCCTGTCCGGTTTCTCTCCCCTCCTCCTCCACCTTCTTTCCTCATGTCCGGTTTCTCTCTCCTCCTCCACCTTCTTTCCTCCTCTCCGGTTTCTCTCCCCTCCTCCTCCACCCTCTTTCCTCCTCTCCGGTTTCTCTCCCCTCCTCCTCCACCCTCTTTCCTCCTCTCCGGTTTCTCTCCCCTCCTCCTCCACCCTCTTTCCTCCTCTCCGGTTTCTCACTCCTCCTCCTCCTCCACCTTCTTTCCTCCTCTCCGGTTTCTCTCCCCTCCTCCTCCACCCTCTTTCCTCCTCTCCGGTTTCTCTCCCCTCCTCTCCCTCCACCTTCTGTTTCGTCTGTATCTTGATAACTTTGACAGGTGTTTGTTACTCTGTATTTGTATTATTTGTGTTACTACAGTATTTTAGTATTACTAATTCATGTTTTCTGGCTTACCTATTTGAAACAGGGTATAGTAGTTTGAAGTTTTGGAATTTGTTACTGTATTTTTTGTTTTTAATATTGTTACTGCAGTATTTTAGTATTACTTGAATTATGGTAGATTATGAAGTACAAGGTTTATCATAGTCGTACTGGATTTTACATCGGAGTTCTGTTTCTCCTACATTGCAGGCTCGCTATCACTTGCCATGGAAAATTCGACACCTAAATTGCACGAAAGTTCTTAATATTGGCAAAGAAGTGAGCGAAACGTCTTAAAATTGCCAGATTAGTGGTGCGAACGTCATAAAATCTCAAAACGTAAACCACCCGCTAAAGGCGATCGTGTGAATCTAATTTAGAAGGAATTTACCCCCCCCCCCACCCACACACACACAGACACACACACACACACCCACATACAGTCGCACACACATACACTCCCCCAACCCCCTCCTCTTTGTTACTAATAAGCCAGCCGTGAAGGAAATAAGTCAGGTTACGTAAGCTCTTAATTAACCTCTCCGCGGCGCACAGGGGGTTTTCTACAGGGTAAGACTGTGCGCACCTATGATGATTTTGGGACCTATTGCCAATTTCGATAAAAAGTACATCATCGTGTAGGGAATGTTTGCGTGCATCGGCCCATATATATTTGACCCCCCAAAAAATGTCTGGGGGGGGTAGGGGAACGGTCCGTAGTTGAAAAATGTGGAGCGAATGGCACCGCGCGGCTAGATTGTCATCGAGCGGCGAGATTTCCCTGCCGAATATTTACGCGCGCAGGGGATAGAAGGAGAGGGAGGAGGGGGTGGGTTACCGCGTATTATCACGTATATCTCCTTTTTCGAGCCCTTTTAGGCTATTTAGAGTATGTATACATGTGTAGGGCACCCATATAACAATGAATATGCCTCATAGTGACCAAAAATTGCAATATATAAGGGAATTATAAGAGAATATTTAGGCGGGAATGAAGATGTGTTGGAGGTTTGGCGGCAATTTATGAGCTGAGAGTGTGGTTTACGCCATACATATCACGTATATCTTGTACGTAGAGCACTGTCACGCTATAATACAGACTTGTACGTATGTATACGTGCCATATATCAAAATATATACCGCATATAAACCAATTCATGCGATATTTACGCACATTATCAATGAGTTTCTATGCGTGAACCAAGGTGTGAGTGAGTTGTGGTGGGAATGAAAGGGGGAGAGGGTGTGTTACGCCATAAATATCACGTCAATCTTGTATTTAGAGCACTCTCATGCTATAATAAAGACGTGTACATATGTAGGCGTCCCATATAACAAGGAATATACCGCATATAGCCCAATTGATGCGATATTTACGCAAATTGTGAATGTGTTTCTAGCAGACGGAAGCCTGAAAGGGGGGGTTGGGGGTGGGTGGGTGGGTGGGAGGGAGGCATGCAGGGGTGCAGTGAGTGAGTGAGTCGTGGAGAGATGGAAGTCAGGCAGATCTCTAGATAGATAACCAGCTTAGTGATAATTGTGGAGGCGCCCCAGGCGTATTGATGTTTGGTATTTTGACCCTTATGTCTACCAGATGGCTGGTGTTCGTTGCCATCAACAGGTCTACAATAACATGAGTCAGGAATGGAGAGAGAGAGAGAGAGAGAGAGAGAGAGAGAGAGAGAGAAACTGAGACATGCGTATGTCGTACATATAAATGGACTTCAGAATTGCATTTTTATGCAAGCAGACATTGCATTTTAGACACATGTGAAGTACCACAGAAACATGTAGGCCATTGACTGTAAATAAAGTACTATATTTATAGACCACCAGCGACGGTGCTGAGTCAACACAGGCAGATTGCCTGTTGTGATAGAGGGCTAAATATAGACTGGTGTCTCCTTACACCTGCGAAAGGGTAGATTGCCACCAGAGAAACGTTTACTTATTTATTTCGAAGTAATATGCAATCTAAATGTATATTCGAGACCTACTGCAATTATTTGTATGACAGTCATGACTATGTATAATCCAATATACGCGCGTAGGCGAGACATAAGAAAGCTGGTTGAGCAATTTTCGACACCCACACAGTTATTATTCATTTTTATTTACAATATTATACAATACAAATGTATTTGTGAAGAGTATTTTATCCATTATTGTATTTATACCAATTTTGTTCCCAGACAGAGCTGCTGTAGCTGGAGAATCAAGGAGCGGCAAGGGTCACCTCGTGACCGCCTGACCGTGTGAAAATGAGTGGAGTCACACTGAGAGGGGCAATTTTGCTGAGTGTTTGGGCAATTTTTGACAGAATAAAGTTATATAATTACTAATTCTTGACAGAGACAAACTATTATAAACCTTGGCATGATATAATTGATAATCCCATCAATTTACAAACGTAAATTGGTGGGATAATTCATTTTTTTTTGTATATTGTCATTTCGATTGTAGACACGAAGTTTTGAGTGATATTTGGTATGAGCTCCTGTGGCATGGTTGGTAAGGTCGCGGACTGGAAAACTCAAAGTGTCGTAGGGTAGTGGGATCGAATCCAGGAGGGGGTTATGGGGAAGGTTTTATATTGTCTAGAAACAATTTTATAAATTTTTTTTTTTACAAGATCATGCCATTGTATTCAAACAATATGAAATATTCATAGAATATATCATATTGTAAGAATACAATGACATGACCTTGTTTTCTTTTTTTCTTTTTTTATTGTTTTATTTTATTATCATAGTAGGTTTGACATGATTTATTGAAACATATTTATTTTTGTACAATTCATTTGAGGTAAGAAAATAATTATATACACATTACTTAGGCTAATAACAAACATATATATTGATATACTAAAAAAATAAGGCATATTACATGTAAATCTTTGAAACTTATAAACTAAATAATGAAACATACAATTATATAATGTAAAAGCTATATCACAGGGACATCTTTGGAACTTATACATTATATAATATATATGTTACATTATGAGGTAGCGTGATCAATTAGGTCAGGTCAGGTAAGGTAGGGCGCGAGTCCAGGGCAGGGCAGGGCAGGAGGCGAGTCCAGGGCAGGGCACGGGGCGAGTCCAGGGCAGGGCAGGGCAGGGCAGGGGCCGACACTCAGTAGTTCTTGAAGGTGTGGTAGTCCCTGAAGCACTCACCCAGGCAGAGTGCAACTTTGCACTCGGCGCACATTGAGGTGACTCTTTTGGTCACATGGGGTTTCCTCACACTGGAGCTGCAGACGGTGCACTGCACCTGCCTGTGACGAGTGCCAATCAGCTCGGTGTTGGTTGTGTAGTGTGTTTCGACACCCAGCTGGATGCGGTCAGGAACGTGATCCCCACGCCATGCCGTACGTCTGTGAGTGGTGGTGGCATACTTCTCCAGGAGTTGGTAGGAGACGTTGTACACGAACTCCCGGAATTTCAGCTTCTGGTTTGGGGCCATATCCTTCTTCACCAACCACAAGTTGTAGGCGTTCAGCATCGTTATGTCAACTAGGTGGAGGAAGAGCTTGTGATACCACTTCACAGTCTTCCTCAGACACTCAACACCTGACAGCTGACAGTCAGACTTGTCCACCAGGCGCATGTTTTTGGTGTAGTCCACTACCATGTCGGGCTTGTAGATTTTCTTCCTGGTTCGGTAGTGGATTTTGCCAGAATCCACCTGGGCACCTGTGTGGACGGTGGAAAGCAGGTGGACGTCTCGCTTATCCTTCCACTTCAGGGCTATCAGTTTCCCACACTTCTCGAGCTGCTTGTATTTCTGCCCCTTTCGTCGCCTTCTTCGCACATGCCTCTCGCGGTGTTCCTGGGCCAGGTCGTCTTTTGAAGGTGTGTCACTGGAGGAGGCATCTGTGAGAGGAATGACATCACCTGTGAACTTTGGCATAAACTTTCTTGTCTTTCTGACAGTCCCACATGACCCCGTTTGGTTGTCATAAAGAAACTGGCAGAGAGCAGGAGAAGTATACCAGTTGTCAGTGTAGATGATGTGGCCTTTGCCCAGGTAAGGTGCCAACATTTTCCTGACGATGGCACCTGACATGCCCATGGGGTCATTGGCAGCGGCTTTCGGTACGTCAATGTCAGTTCCTGTATACACGATCATGTCAAGCACTATTCCAGTTTCACAGTCGCACAACACGAAGAGCTTGATTCCGAACCTATGCCTCTTCAAGGGGATATACTGCTTGAAAACAAGACGTCCTTTGAAGAGCACGAGCGACTCATCAATCACCAAATTGAGGAAGGGGTAAAAGTATTTCCTATACCTCTCCAACAACATGGTGAACACCTCCCGAACTTTCCATATCCTGTCAATCCTGTTAGGATTTTCGTTGTCTGCAAAGTGCATAAATCTTAGCAGCAACAAAAATCTGTCACGAGTCATGAACTTATTGAAAGTTGGGGTGGCGATGAGAGGGTCGTGCTTCCAGTAGTGTTGCAACACATGCTTCTTGATCAGAGGCATGAGGAACAACAAGGCAAAGAACGTCAGAAATTCTGCCACAGTCGTATCCACCCAGCCTCGTATCCTCGCTTTTGGAGAAAGGACGTCCAATCTGCCAAACACCCACCTGTAGTAGGCGTTTGTTTGGGCAACGATGTACGTCATTACCTCCATGTCGAAAAAAGCGAGGAAGAAGTCGCTTTCGTTCGCTTGATCATCACAGGGCCAGTCGTCAGTTGTTCCTGACGTCCCAGGATTGAACTGGGGCACGTCAGGTACAAAATTGACCCCGTCAGACCAATCGAACGAAGGCATGCCAGGGATCGGAATGTCGTCTGCGTCTTCTTCTGCGTCTGAAATATCGCTTCCATGGTCGCGATACAGCACTTCATCATCATTACCCTCCTCTTCACTCGACAGACGATGCCCTTCCTCGTTTTCGTCACCGACGTCGGACTCACTCCCACTGTCCACTCCCAAATCCCCCCACCCTTGTTCCCGTGCTAGGGCTTCGTCGTCGAAACCCGGGCTGCCAATGTCCTGCGAATCACCATCAAACAGCAGGGCGGCATACTTAGATGGTGTAAGAGTTTTCCGGGTCACTTTGGCACGTGCGGGAGTCTTATGGACAGGGACAGCAGAGGTGGTGGCAGGGGCGGCGGCAGGGGCGGCGGCGGCAGGGGCGGCGGCGGCAGGGGCAGCAGTGGTGCGTGGCCTTGATGGCAAGATGATGGTGGTGCCTGTCGCCCTTCTCTCTGTTCCTTGGGCAGGGGCGGCAGGGGCGGCAGGGGCAGCAGGGGCGGCAGGGGCGGCAGGGCCGGCAGGGACACCAGGGCCAGCAGTCGCTTTCCCAGTCGCTTTCCCTCTCCCTTTCCCCTTCCCCTTCCCTGTTCCTTGGGCAGGGGCGGCAGGGGCGGCAGGGGCGGCAGGGGCAGCAGGGGCGGCAGGGGCGGCAGGGGCAGCAGGGCCGGCAGGGACACCAGGGCCAGCAGTCGCTT
The DNA here is from genome assembly GCA_032716605.1 of Paralithodes platypus. Lineage (NCBI taxonomy): Eukaryota > Metazoa > Arthropoda > Malacostraca > Decapoda > Lithodidae > Paralithodes > Paralithodes platypus. The sequence goes on along the minus strand of CM064572.1, from coordinate 32,548,087 downwards.
TCCCAGTCGCTTTCCCTCTCCCTTTCCCCTTCCCCTTCCCTGTTCCTTGGGCAGGGGCGGCAGGGGCGGCAGGGGCAGCAGGGGCGGCAGGGGCGGCAGGGGCAGCAGGGGCGGCAGGGGCAGCCGGGCCAGGGGCGGCTGGTGGTGTTGGTGGTGGTAGGGGCACTGTGGCTGGCGTACGGGTTCTTTTCCCTACGCCCGTGCCTTTCATTTTTCCTGCCCCCGCAGGTAATGCAGCCCTAGGGCGGCCTCCTGCGTCGCTGGTACCGGTGGCAGGGGTGGCAGGGGTGGCAGTGGTGGCAGTGGTGGTGGTAGTGGTTGTTGCAGTGGCCTGGGTCGTGGTGGCAGTGTCCCGAAAGACCAATGACCTCTGTGCCATTGCCCTGCTTGCACGTGTTTTACGTGCTTTTGGTGCTGGTGATTCGTCCTCTGAGCTGTAGGGCGTGTCGTACTGGTAGCTAGGGTCTTTGGCAGCCACCCTCTGCCTTCCACGGCGGCTAACACCACCAGAAGGAGGGCTGGTTGTGTCATCAGGGAGCGAGCGTGAGGGACGTGTAGGCTCCATGACTAGTGCGTGGTTACTGGCGCGGTGGTGCTTGCACGAGTGCGGGGCGAGCGTTTGGCGGGGTGGTATCGAGAGTTGACATGTAGTACTATACCCACACCAATTTTCAGCCGCCTGGCTATAAACGCGCGGTTTTGGTACGTGTTCAAAGTCTCTGCTCTTAAGAGTCTACCCGCAGTGCGCCGGGGGAACTCTTAAGAGTCTCCCCGCAGCTCCCGGGTTAACTGGCTCTCTCCTTCCTGGTGCAATATTTTTTTAAATTTGTAAATGAAGAACCGGAGGGCTGTAGAGGTATATATATTTTTTTTTTTTTTTTTTTTTTTTTTTTTCTATATTCCAACTACTCCCTCTCGGGCATAGGCTGAGAGCCTGTACATTCCACCGCTCAACACGGTGAAGCCCGTGAGGTCTTGTTCCAGTCTGGGGAGTGAGACATGTGAAGCAACCATCATGGCTCGAAGCAGCTCCATCTCTGAAGCGGCCGGTTGCTTCGCTCAAGTGCTTCACAGTCTCACCCTCCAGACTCAGACCCTCACTCTCAGAACGCCACCTATTGAGCAGTGAACTCACTAGGCATTGTCCCCCTGTAACATATTTTGAATATGGGAATATTCATACAGTGTTATTTATTCAGGGAACAATGAGGGTATTTTTTGGCATTTCGGTGGGCTTTGTGGTAATGCACTGATACTAGGTACAGCACAAATTCAATCCCAATAATATCTTCCCATTGACATATCGGGATTTGAACCCGGGTCCATTGGATTACCAATCCAGTGGCATGACCACTCCACCACACCTCCCCTATATATATATATATATATATATATATATATATATATATATATATATATATATATATATATATATTATCTTTTAAACAGACGAGGTTAAAGGCAACAGCAGTTTCAGCATTCAGTATTTTATTGTTACAGCTTTCAATAGTTCTAACAATTTTCCTCTGGGGTTCAGAGAAGAGGTACAACAGGTTAGCAAAATTCATGGTGGATCCAACGTTTCACAAGTAAACATCTTGCATCTTCAGGGAATGGGCAGGTAATGATTAGAATAAGGACAAAGCAACATATTTATAAAAAATTTGAGGATCAAGAATAGGTAGGTGGGCGGAGCTACTGGGTGTGGGGTGGCTGTTCATTGGTGGATGGCAGTCTATTCGTGAGACGGGCACTAAATCTTATCGGTGGTTGGTTGTTGGCTGTGGGTGGCTGTGATTGGTTGGTGTTGTCAGTTGTGTGCTGAGCGCGGAAAGGTAAAGGAGGGGGGCACAGGGCGAGAGGAACGAGGGCAGTATGCCTGTAGCGCTTGCCTGAAGGAAGAATTTGAAGGTCTTGTGTTTGGTTGTTGATGCTGGGGTTGAGCGTTTGGATATATAGAGCTTCTAAAATAGCTAGTCTTCTGGGTCTGATTCTTTGTCGAGTATGGTAGTTTGTTTGTCTAGGTCGGCGCGAGTTAGGGCAAGATGGTGGGGGGCTTGATAGTGATCTTTTATAGCGCCAGATTGAAGGTGGAGGGTTAGTCGACGGGAAAGGCGAGTCTGTGACATTCCAACATAGGATAGGGGTCCACAGTCCCCAGAGGTGCAAATATGCTGGTATATCACATGATCGTCTTTCGGTTGGTTGGTGGAAATGGGGCGGTTACGGAGGACAAGGTTGGAGGTCTTAGGAGATTTGTAGTAAATAATGAGTTTTATTTTATTGTCAGGGTTGGTGGGGAGGACGTTTTTGTGAATTATTTCTTTCATAATGGATTCGTCTGTTGTGTGGTCGGAAGATATGTAGTTTCTGTAGAAAAATGTAATGTCATTGGCCGGGTTGGTGCTAGGGGGGTCTTGTTTGTACCATTTTTCTAGGTGGTGGTTGATGGCATTGGTGACGTCAGTGTTGGAATACCCATTGTTGACTAGGACCTGGGTGAGCCTTTCCAATTCATTGTGTGTGTCATTCCAGGTGGTGCAATGGGTGAGGGCTCTCCTGACATAGGCGGCGATGGTGGACTGATGGTATCGTTTAGGGCATTCACATTCCCCATTAAGACATTGGCCATTGTTAGTAGGTTTGGTGTACACTGTAGTTTTGAAGCCGTGGTCGTGGAGGGAGACAAGGAGGTCGAGCAAGGGTAGATGACCATCGGTGGTTTCTTCGTATGTGAAGTTGAGTCCGGAGGCGGCCATGAAGCGCTGCTGGAGGTCCCTGAGTTCGTCCAGGTCCTTCACCTGCACGAAGATATCATCGATGTACCTGCAGTAGACAGTGGGCCGGTGGGCAGCCAGGAGTTCCTCTTCGATAGTTCCCATGAAGAAATTGGCGAACAGGACCCCCAGGGGGCTTCCCATCGCTACACCGTCAATTTGCTGGTACATATTCCGTGCGTTGGCAACGTAGTATAGCACTTGAGTTGTCTTCGAGCATTTTTTGAGTGAATAGTGCTACATGAGAGTTTAGGTACTCCTTTTTTTTTTTAAACATTGAGAATTTTCGGTGGACACTATGTCGAACGACGGATCAATGCACAGTGAGGACACAGTACGGGAAGCAGACTCTGAGGTGCAGCAGCTGGGTTTGTTAGAAGGCATTAGAGTAGTAACTAGTGAGGAGGATGCAAGGAAGTTTCTGGAGATGCCTATTACTGTTGACCGGGTGTCGGGGATTGATCGGTATGGTCTCCAGTGTTTGGCCATGGTCATGGGGCATGTGGGCACTAGCAGCATGACGAGAGGTGACCTGGTGGCCTGTGTGCTCGGCGGGGTGCGTGGGGCTTTGGGTGGAGCGGGTGCTGGGGCACCTTCGGCCCAGCCCCCATTCCACTCGACTCCTACCATGGCACCCCCTCGGGCTCCGGAGCCGGGTACGTTCCCGCAGGCCGATAGTCACTGGCAGCGTGGTTTGTCACTGGGTGGGTCTCCAATTGTTGCATCTCCTCCTCCTCAATGTTTAACTGCAGATATGATCTTCCAGCTTGAGATGGCTAAAATGCAGGTTGAGCAATGAAAGCATGAGGCTGAGCTCGAGCAAAGGCAGCGAGAGGCTGAGGCTGAGGAGAGAAAGGCCATACGCGAGGCTGAGCTTCAGTTTGAGGCTACGAAGTACTGTGCAGACAGAGATCTTGGGAAGTCTCGGGTGGAGTCGACAGGGCAGCGTCTCGGTTCTGGGAATCGAGGTCTTGAGCAGTCTTTATCGCACCTTCTTAAGTTAGTCCCTGCATTTGACGAGTCGGGTCTCACCGAGTTTTTCCTGCGTTTTGAGAAGAAGTGCCGGGAACACCAATGGCCCGAGGTTAAGTGGGCAGCCCTTGTTTCCTCTAGGTTGGTTGGCAAAGGACTCAAGGCATATGATGCATTGCCCTTTGAGTCTTGCATCGATTATGAGGTACTGAAGGAAGCTGTTCTACGGGCGTACGAGTTACAACCAGAGACATATAGGTTGAAGTTCCGGGGTGTTACGAAGGGTCGTGAGTGCACTTTTCTAGAACATGCCCGGGAACTGCCTGATGCATTGAGAAATTGGCTGAGGTCAGAGAAGGTGACGACGTTCGAGGAGCTTGAGCAGTTAGTCCTTCTAGTGCAATTTTTCAAGTGCACAGGCGGCGACCTGACTTTGAACCTCAAAGAGAAACAGCCTAAAACTCTACAAAAGGCGGCCGAGTTGGCTGACCTGAGAATGTCACTGATTCGTATGTGCGGGTCTGCACAACGGACCGATGCAGTTAACAAGGGGCGCAACACTCCACCCCCCCGAGTCAGTGATGCACAATTTAATAACGAGAGTAAGAGCAATGATACCAATTTTGATCACAAACCTAAAACCGTCCCGTTTAAGAAAGGTCAGGGCCCTTCCCCACCTCAGGGGAAGTCCAAGGGTGAAGTAGAGTGTTTTAAGAGTCATAACAAGGGCCATTTCGCACGTTCCTGCCCTAGTAACCAACCTACTGCAGTCGTGTCTTTGGCTAGCAACATTGGGGTGTCTCTGAGGTCTTCTGCATTTACCCGGGGTGATATGTCAGATGCGGGAGCACAGCCAGTGAAGAGGTGTCCGGAAGGCTCGAAACCTGTCCGCGATGCTTTTTGCGAACATATAGGGCGTGGCTGCGTGAGTTGGGCTGGTTGCAAGCATGGGTTGGAGTTGTTACGTGATACAGGTGCATCCCAGACTCAGATGAAAAACTTTACAGGCAAACCCATAAACGCGGCACGGGTGGTTGTGGTGCAGGGTATTAATGCTACAAGGTCATACCCGTTGGTTCGAGTGGAGCTGGAGGTTGATGGTGTGACACGAGAGATAGATGTGGGAATCGTGGAGAAACTGCCAGTAGAGGGCGTCGACCTTCTTCTCGGCAACGACTTTGCGGTACCTGCTTCTGAGGTTCCACCCTTAGTCGGTGCCGAGAGGGCGGCCGACGTGAGTAGGGAGGGGCAGGAGTTGGTCGAGAGGTGTCAATCACAGCAGAGGGCGTGTGTTGTCACCCGATCTCGTGCATCTAAGGTGTCACAGCCTATTCCTCAGTCTCTAGACCAGCGGAGGAACGGTCGGAAGGAGAAAGCTAAAGTTGGGAGTTTTGTGAGTTTTAATCCAGCGGCTCTTCTTAGCGACTCAGTACTTGACCCAGAGGTGAGCTCCGGAGTGGCCCCAGAACCTGTCACCCCTAGTGACATGGATGGGTGTGATGGCACTCCGCGACAGAGTAGTTCCCAGGTGGAGGAGAGTTGTGGGAACGGAGCTATTGAACTCGAGGACGGGGAGGCATTTCATGTGAACCTGGCGAAGGAGTTTGTGAGGCAACCACCTGAGAAGCCTACTGTCCCTATGTTGGTCTGCAGCGGCCAAGGTGGAGAAGGAGAGGGGGGCAGTGGGGCACAGGTGGAGGAGAGTTGGGATTGTCATGTCTCGGCGGAGCAGTGGGCGGGGGACACGAGTCTGGTGGCTGTGGAAGCGCTAGAGCACCTGCCTGAGCAGCAGTGTGCAGCGCTCCAGCACCAGCTCGGTTCATACCCCACTGGTCGTGCCGAGCACCCAAGCCTCACAACTCAGGCGGTGCACGAGGTTCCGCTGGCAGGTCACTTGAGTGTTAGTCGACCGTTGACCTCGTTGTTTCGGTGGTTCAAGGTGGGCGACGAGGCTTTGGCATGGTTGTCAGGCCAGGGTCGACCCAGGGCTGCCAAGGGTGGTGGTCAGAAGGAGGACATTGAGCAGATTGGTGAGGTTGGCTGTGGAGTGGATGTGCCCGGTCGTCGCATAGCCTCCCAATGCTGCTCTAGTCGAATGCAACAGCCCTACCATAGACCGACTGTATCTGACCATGTCGCTGAAGGCGGTGATGCTGCGCAGGCAGATGTAGTCGCATTGAATACGGGGGTGCGCATGTACGGTATCGGCGGGGAAGCCTTAGCAATTATGAACTATGGGAGTGACTGCACAGGTGGTACTGATTGTCTCTCTCATGACCTGGCTGTTCTAGGGACGAAGGTGGAGAAGAAGGGAGACTATAGTTTAGAAGCTGCGGTCTCGGCTGGGTTGTGGGAGGGTACTAGGCATGTTGTTCTTCGAGATAAGTTGCAACCTCTTGTTCCTATGCGACAAGAGGAGTTGTTTACTAGGCTGTGGCAGTACATCCGCATGTTTGTTGCTTCTCCAGGCCTGATGTACGGGGTAGAATCCGACATGGAGGCTGGAGACAGTGCAAGGCTCAAGTTAGTTCCCTACCGTATAAATCCTGCTCAACAGCCTGTCGCGGAAACAGAGTTAGACGACATGTGGAAAAAGGGTCTGAGGGATAAGGGATATCGTGAGTGGTCGTTGCCAGTGAGTTTGCAACCTGAGTTGAGTGGCAAGATCCGTGTGTATGGTGATTGCAAGAGTGTGGAATCATTATCCCTGACAGACGCCTATCCATTACCTAGAGTTGACGATACCATAGACCGCATCGGGGCTGCCTCGCTCGTCACGAAGGTAGAACTAGTGAAAGGTTATTGGCAGGCCCCGTTGCCGGAAAGAGCGAAGAGAAGTGCCAGTCTTGTGATGAACTGGGCAGTTTATCAGTGTCAGGTGTTGTTTTGCTGCCGGAACACAAGTTGGATGTGTGGCATGCTAAGGGCACTGATAATGTTTTGGCTGATTGTTTGTCACGGGAGGGTTTGTTTGCAGGAGAACCCTCGCCGTTCAGTCAGTGTGTGTTGAGAGTGGAGAAAAATCAGGCTTGCCCCTGTAGAGCAGCCGGCAAAAACAACATTAAAATTAAATAAAAAAATCACATAAAAACTCTTTCCTTTTGATAGTTAATTGTAAGTTGCCAATGTTATAGCTAAAGTCCTAAGTTGAACCTGTCTTTCACTTAGTAGGCTGGGCTCTGTGAAGCTCACTCAGGGAGCATAGCAGGCTAAAATTATACTATTATGTATGAGAGGGGTTATAAGATTTTCTTTGTGCTAAAATTTAGTTTTATTTAAAATTGAGCTTTGCATTTTATTTCTGGTGGAGTGGCTAGTTGTGGCGGGTCTTGTCGGCATTCTGCCTTGTCAGATATGGTGTCTGCCTAATGTTGAGCGTCCCATATCTTGGGCGGGGTGTGACGTCTACCAGCGTTGGCAGAATCGCCTCTCGTTAGCCACTAGCACTCGCCAGGGCAGTGAAATGGGCTACAGTTGTCAGAGAATGTTGTTCTTTCTTCTTAATAACCACATTGTCACAGACAGTCCAGTAGTGGTCTTTATTTTCGTCTGTGACAACGGGAAGTATTTTATATCATTAATAGAATATAAGATGCATTGTGTAAGAGTTAAGGAGAGAGAGAGATATAGGCAGCGAGGTGGTAATATGTGCGAGCGTATGTATGTTCTGCCTCGCTCGGAGGAGTTTTCCCGCTCGCGCGGGCTTTCCCGCACCTTTGATTGGCTGGTGGTTCCTAGGGGCCTGCTGCCTTGTGACGTAGCGGCCCGTGATTGGCCGACCATCGCGCCTTTGTGGGCTCCTGCGGTCCACAGGAGCTGTTCTCCTCAGGACAGGCTTGGCGTGCATGCTTCTAACATCCCTTTGCATACTCTCTCCTGATCACCCTCTTTAAAACTGTCTCTCTCTCTGACCTTCTTCTTTTCCATTGCTCCTCACCTTTATTCAATTACTTATCCCCTTGGGTTCTGCATACGGTTTCCATAGCCGGCCCATTGTATTGCATGCGCCGTCCTCTGAGATATTTACATGTACTTAGAATAGGTTTGAGGGTTCTTAGTTAGTAGAGGTTAAGAACTTGGTGTGTGTCTCCATTATTGATTTAGTGCTCTGCTCTTTATTTAATGCTAGACTGGGATAAGGTTACTGTAGTCGTTGTCTCCGATGTGTGTATGGTTTGTTTATACCTACACGACTTCGACCGGTCCTGTGGTAGCCAGGGTTGTCTTTTCGGCTGCGTCTTTTTGTGAGTGCAGCATTGTGTTGACTGAGGGCTTTGGCCTGTTCCAGTTCCACACTTTGCTGCCTCTTTGCTTGTCTTTTGAGGGTCGCCAGGATAGAACCAGATACTTGTGATCTGGATCTATCAAGAGAGCACCCCAGTCAATTAACGTAACTTAAAGGATGCAGTCTTAAGGACATCGCTAGGCTACGAGCCTGTCTTGCTCAACCCCAGTTCCTTACCTAGAGTATCCCAGCTAGACATTATTAATTGAGTAGACACTTGTTAGTATTTAATATAAGCTCTTTGATATATACGCATTATTATTCACAGCATTTATTAGTCTAGGTTGTTGCTGAGGCGCACAACCATAGCAGACTGTTTCGTTGATGAGGAAGTACTTCTTTTAGTGTCGAGCATTACTACCGTTGCGCATTTATAGTATTCTCGTGTCAGGTAACATTATATGTCCTATCTTTTGGTGTATTCAGTCTACACGTGTGGTGTCCTGCTTCCTGCCTTTATATGATTTAAGATATGAGCATCTTATGAGCATCAGACTTTCTTCAGAGGTTTCCAGGTCTATGCTGTAGGACTATACTTAACTTTCTTTCAGATAGGAGTGAAGAGTTTATTGTTGTTTAGAGTAACTGTATTGAAGCCTCTTTTTATTGTATTAAATCTTGCAGTGATTTAATTGATCTTTGCATAGCTTCCCTTTTATGCATTTTAACGTAACTTGCATCTTGTTTGTTATCAGGCTATACCAGTGTGGGTTAGCCTGAAGTAGAGTACATTTATGCCCAGTTAAGGATACCCCGTTATCGCAGATTAACTCTGGAGGGTATAGGTGTTTTTGTTCGCCGGCATATAAGTTCGAGGGTTTGGATCTAGCGTACCGTTGTTGCATAGTGCCCTATTACTAGTCCAATCATTAAGTGCCCTTGTTTTATTCGTAGCCCCGGTCATAACAAATGGCGACCTTGCCTAGTATATTATCATAATTGCAGGATTGTTGGACATTTGATTTTTGAGGAATATTTTGGACAAGTTTGAATTTTTGTTTTTGGCAACGTAGTATAGCACTTGAGTTGTCTTCGAGCATTTTTTGAGTGAATAGTGCTACATGAGAGTTTAGGTACTCCTTTTTTTTTTTAAACGTTGAGAATTTTTGGTGGACACTATGTCGAACGACGGATCAATGCACAGTGAGGACACAGTACGGGAAGCAGACTCTGAGGTGCAGCAGCTGGGTTTGTTAGAAGGCATTAGAGTAGTAACTAGTGAGGAGGATGCAAGGAAGTTTCTGGAGATGCCTATTACTGTTGACCGGGTGTCGGGGATTGATCGGTATGGTCTCCAGTGTTTGGCCACGGTCATGGGGCATGTGGGCACTAGCAGCATGACGAGAGGTGACCTGGTGGCCTGTGTGCTCGGCGGGGTGCGTGGGGCTTCGGGTGGAGCGGGAGCTGGGGCACCTTCGGCCCAGCCCCCATTCCACTCGACTCCTACCATGGCACCCCCTCGGGCTCCGGAGCCGGGTACGTTCCCGCAGGCCGATAGTCGCTGGCAGCGTGGTTTGTCACTGGGTGGGTCTCCAATTGTTGCATCTCCTCCTCCTCAATGTTTAACTGCAGATATGATCTTCCAGCTTGAGATGGCTAAAATGCAGGTTGAGCAATGAAAGCATGAGGCTGAGCTCGAGCAACGAAAGCGAGAGGCTGAGGCTGAGGAGAGAAAGGCCATACGCAAGGCTGAGCTTCAGTTTGAGGCTACGAAGTACTGTGCAGACAGAGATCTTGGGAAGTCTCGGGTGGAGTCGACAGGGCAGCGTCTCGGTTCTGGGAATCGAGGTCTTGAGCAGTCTTTATCGCACCTTCTTAAGTTAGTCCCTGCATTTGACGAGTCGGGTGTCACCGAGTTTTTCCTGCGTTTTGAGAAGAAGTGCCGGGAACACCAATGGCCCGAGGTTAAGTGGGCAGCCCTTGTTTCCTCTAGGTTGGTTGGCAAAGGACTCAAGGCATATGATGCGTTGCCCTTGGAGTCTTGCATCGATTATGAGGTACTGAAGGAAGCTGTTCTGCGGGCGTACGAGTTACAACCAGAGACATATAGGTTGAAGTTCCGGGGTGTTACGAAGGGTCGTGAGTGCACTTTTCTAGAACATGCCCGGGAACTGCCTGATGCATTGAGAAATTGGCTGAGGTCAAAGAAGGTGACGACGTTCGAGGAGCTTGAGCAGTTAGTCCTTCTAGTGCAATTTTTCAAGTGCACAGGCGGCGACCTGACTTTGAACCTCAAAGAGAAACAGCCTAAAACTCTACAAAAGGCGGCCGAGTTGGCTGACCTGAGAATGTCACTGATTCGTATGTGCGGGTCTGCACAACGGACCGATGCAGTTAACAAGGGGCGCAACACTCCACCCCCCCGAGTCAGTGATGCACAATTTAATAACGAGAGTAAGAGCAATGATACCAATTTTGATCACAAACCTAAAACTGTCCCGTTTAAGAAAGGTCAGGGCCCTTCCCCACCTCAGGGGAAGTCCAAGGGTGAAGTAGAGTGTTTTAAGTGTCATAACAAGGGTCATTTCGCACGTTCCTGCCCTAGTAACCAACCTACTGCAGTTGTGTCTTTGGCTAGCAACATTGGGGTGTCTCTGAGGTCTTCTGCATTTACCCGGGGTGATATGTCAGATGCGGGAGCACAGCCAGTGAAGAGGTGTCCGGAAGGCTCGAAACCTGTTCGCGATGCTTTTTGCGACCATATAGGGCGTGGCTGCGTGAGTTGGGCTGGTTGCAAGCAGGGGTTGGAGTTGTTGCGTGATACAGGTGCATCCCAGACTCTGATGAAAAACTTTACAGGCAAACCCATAAACGCGGCACGGGTGGTTGTGGTGCAGGGTATTAATGCTACAAGGTCATACCCGTTGGTTCGAGTGGAGCTGGAGGTTGATGGTGTGACACGAGAGATAGATGTGGGAATCGTGGAGAAACTGCCAGTAGAGGGCGTCGACCTTCTTCTCGGCAACGACTTTGCGGTACCTGCTTCTGAGGTTCCACCCTTAGTCGGTGCCGAGAGGGCGGCCGACGTGAGTAGGGAGGGGCAGGAGTTGGTCGAGAGGTGTCAATCACAGCAGAGGGCGTGTGTTGTCACCCGATCTCGTGCATCTAATGTGTCACAGCCTATTCCTCAGTCTCTAGACCAGCGGAGGAACGGTCGGAAGGAGAAAGCTAAAGTTGGGAGTTTTGTGAGTTTTAATCCAGCGGCTCTTCTTAGCGACTCAGTACTTGACCCAGAGGTGAGCTCCGGAGTGGCCCCAGAACCTGTCACCCCTAGTGACATGGTTGGGTGTGATGGCACTCCCCGACAGAGTAGTTCCCAGGTGGAGGAGAGTTGTGGGAACGGAGCTATTGAACTCGAGGACGGGGAGGCATTTCATGTGAACCTGGCGAAGGAGTTTGTGAGGCAATCACCTGAGAAGCCTACTGTCCCTATGTTGGTCTGCAGCGGCCAAGGTGGAGAAGGAGAGGGGGGCATTGGGGCACAGGTGGAGGAGAGTTGGGATTGTCATGTCTCGGCGGAGCAGTGGGCGGGGGACACGAGTCTGGTGGCTGTGGAAGCGCTAGAGCACCTGCCTAAGCAGCAGTGTGCAGCGCTCCAGCACCAGCTCGGTTCATACCCCACTGGTCGTGCCGAGCACCCAAGCCTCACAACTCAGGCGGTGCACGAGGTTCCGATGGCAGGTCACTTGAGTGTTAGTCGACCGTTGACCTCGTTGTTTCGGTGGTTCAAGGTGGGCGACGAGGCTTTGGCATGGTTGTCAGGCCAGGGTCGACCCAGGGCTGCCAAGGGTGGTGGTCAGAAGGAGGACATTGAGCAGATTGGTGAGGTTGGCTGTGGAGTGGATGTGCCCGGTCGTCGCATAGCCTCCCAATGCTGCTCTAGTCGAATGCAACAGCCCTACCATAGACCGACTGTATCTGACCATGTCGCTGAAGGCGGTGATGCTGCGCAGGCAGATGTAGTCGCAATGAATGCGGGGGTGCGCATGTACGGTATCGGCGGGGAAGCCTTAGCAATTATGAACTATGGGAGTGACTGCACAGGTGGTACTGATTGTCTCTCTCATGACCTGGCTGTTCTAGGGACGAAGGTGGAGAAGAAGGGAGACTATAGTTTAGAAGCTGCGGTCTCGGCTGGGTTGTGGGAGGGTACTAGGCATGTTGTTCTTCGAGATAAGTTGCAACCTCTTGTTCCTAAGCGACAAGAGGAGTTGTTTACTAGGCTGTGGCAGTACATCCGCATGTTTGTTGCTTCTCCAGGCCTGATGTACGGGGTAGAATCCGACATGGAGGCTGGAGACAGTGCAAGGCTCAAGTTAGTTCCCTACCATATAAATCCTGCTCAACAGCCTGTCGCGGAAACAGAGTTAGACGACATGTGGAAAAAGGGTCTGAGGGATAAGGGATATCGTGAGTGGTCGTTGCCAGTGAGTTTGCAACCTGAGTTGAGTGGCAAGATCCGTGTGTATGGTGATTGCAAGAGTGTGGAATCATTATCCCTGACAGACGCCTATCCATTACCTAGAGTTGACGATACCATAGACCGCATCGGGGCTGCCTCGCTCGTCACGAAGGTAGAACTAGTGAAAGGTTATTGGCAGGCCCCGTTGCCAGAAAGAGCGAAGAGAAGTGCCAGTCTTGTGATGAACTGGGCAGTTTATCAGTGTCAGGTGTTGTTTTGCTGCCGGAACACAAGTTGGATGTGTGGCATGCTAAGGGCACTGATAATGTTTTGGCTGATTGTTTGTCACGGGAGGGTTTGTTTGCAGGAGAACCCTCACCGTTCAGTCAGTGTGTGTTGAGAGTGGAGAAAAATCAGGCTTGCCCCTGTAGAGCAGCCGTCAAAAACAACATTAAAATTAAATAAAAAAATCACATAAAACTCTTTCTTTTTGATAGTTAATTGTAAGTTGCCAATGTTATAGCTAAAGTCCTAAGTTGAACCTGTCTTTCACTTAGTAGGCTGGGCTCTGTGAAGCTCGCTCAGGGAGCATACCAGGCTAAAATTATACTATTATGTATGGGAGGGGTTATAAGATTTTCTTTGTGCTAAAATTTTGTTTTATTTAAAATTGAGCTTTGCATTTTATTTCTGGTGGAGTGGCTAGTTGTGGCGGGTCTTGTCGGCATTCTGCCTTGTCAGATATGGTGTCCGCCTAATGTTGAGCGTCCCATATCTTGGGCGGGGTGTGACGTCTACCAGCGTTGGCAGAATCGCCTCTCGTTAGCCACTAGCACTCGCCAGGGCAGTGAAGTGGACTACAGTTGTCAGAGAATGTTGTTCTTTCTTCTTAATAACCGCATTGTCACAGACAGTCCAGTGGTGGTCTTTATTTTCGTCTGCGACAACGGGAAGTATTTTTATATCATTAATAGAATATAAGATGCATTGTGTAAGAGTTAAGGAGAGAGAGAGATATAGGCAGCGAGGTGGTAATATGTGCGAGCGTATGTATGTTCTGCCTCGCTCGGAGGAGTTTTCCCGCTCGCGCGGGCTTTCCCGCGCCTTTGATTGGCTGGTGGTTCCTAGGGGCCTGCTGCCTTGTGACGTATCGGCCCGTGATTGGCCGACCATCGCGCCTTTGTGGGCTCCTGCGGTCCACAGGAGCTGTTCTCCTCAGGACAGGCTTGGCGTGCATGCTTCTAACATCCCTTTGCATACTCTCTCCCGATCACCCTCTTTAAAACTGTCTCTCTCTCTGACCTTCTTCTTTTCCATTGCTCCTCACCTTTATTCAATTACTTATCCCCTTGGGTTCTGCATACGGTTTCCATAGCCGGCCCATTGTATTGCATGCGCCGTCCTCTGAGATATTTACATGTACTTAGAATAGGTTTGAGGGTTCTTAGTTAGTAGAGGTTAAGAACTCGGTGTGTGTCTCCATTATTGATTTAGTGCTCTGCTCTTTATTTAATGCTAGACTGGGATAAGGTTACTGTAGTCGTTGTCTCCGATGTGTGTATGGTTTGTTTATACCTACACGACTTCGACCGGTCCTGTGGTAGCCTGGGTTGTCTTTTCGGCTGCGTCTTTTTGTGAGTGCAGCATTGTGTTGACTGAGGGCTTTGGCCTGTTCCAGTTCCACACTTTGCTGCCTCTTTGCTTGTCTTTTGAGGGTCGCCAGGATAGAACCAGATACTTGTGATCTGGATCTATCAAGAGAGCACCCCAGTCAATTAACGTAACTTAAAGGATGCAGTCTTAAGGACATCGCTAGGCTACGAGCCTGTCTTGCTCAACCCCAGTTCCTTACCTAGAGTATCCCAGCTAGACATTATTAATTGAGTAGACACTTGTTAGTATTTAATATAAGCTCTTTGATATGTACGCATTATTATTCACAGCATTTATTAGTCTAGGTTGTTGCTGAGCCGCACAACCATAGCAGACTGTTTCGTTGATGAGGAAGTACTTCTTTTAGTGTCGAGCATTACTACCGTTGCGCATTTATAGTATTCTTGTGTCAGTTAACATTATATGTCCTATCTTTTGGTGTATTCAGTCTACATGTGTGGTGTCCTGCCTCCTTCCTTTATATGATTTAAGATACGAGCATCTTATGAGCATCAGACTTTCTTCAGAAGTTTCCAGGTCTATGCTGTAGGACTATACTTCACTTTCTTTCAGATAGGAGTGAAGAGTTTATTGTTGTTTAGAGTAACTGTATTGAAGCCTCTTTTTATTGTATTAAATCTTGCAGTGATTTAATTGATCTTTCCATAGCTTCCCTTTTATGCATTTTAACGTAACTTGCATCTTGTTTGTTATCAGGCTATACCAGTGTGGGTTAGCCTGAAGTACAGTACATTTATACCCAGTTAAGGATACTCCGTTATCGCAGATTAACTCTGGAGGGTATAGGTGTTTTTGTTCGCCGGCATATAAGTTCGAGGGTTTGGATCTAGCGTACCGTTGTTGCATAGTGCCCTATTACTAGACCAATCATTAAGTGCCCTTGTTTTATTCGTAGCCCCGGTCGTAACAATATGAAATGAAATGAAATAAAATACTGCATGAACAATATAGGAAAGAGACACTTAGCCTGGTTTTATGTTCGTTAACATTATAGCTAAGGGTTTGGCTAAAGAAAAGAAGCCATTATTCAAGTTCATGGTGTCGTTTAAATCAATATGAGCCGATTCAAAACATCTCCGTTTGTTTACGTGTGTCAGTTTCGCATTTTACCAGCTTAGCTTCGTCATAGTTTATACCGTGCCCCGTGTTTAACCTATGTATTACCATCGCATTGCTCGATCTAAATTTCTCCATATCCGTTTGTGTTCTTTTATCCTCTTCTTTAGTCCTCGATATGTTTCGCCAATATATAATTTATTACAGGAGGCACATGGAACTTCATAAGCACCCGCTTCACTGTTATCATTCTTCCGTTTACTAACCCTTTTCACGACATTTCCGATTGTGACCCCGCCAGTTCGAACTATTTCGACTGCTGCTCTCTTCATGATATTAGATACGTTGTCAGCTACATTTGATCTGGGTAAAATTAACATTTTGTTGGGTTTTTTCTTTTGGTTCGGTTCTTAGGTAAATGGAGAGAGCTTTCTTCTTTGCTTTTAGTATGAAAAATGGGGGATATTTTAAGTGGGTGAAAGTTTTGAAAATTAGGTTTTGCTCTATTTGCAAATACTCCTCCGAGCAAATACGTAAGGCCCATAGATAAAAGCCTATCACAATTCCCTGCTTACTCCTGTTGTCAGTGGAAGACTAAAAATGTACAAAGTCATTTTTGTTGGTCGCTTTTCTAAAAACTGTAAACTTTAAATCGTTTCCGTCTTTAACCTGACAAGCGCGATATAGACCTAGGTGCTAGGGTAGTTATTTGTGCATTTCTAGCCCTGGATTCTGACAGAATTCGTTATATTTACAATATAAACCATTATTTGTTTTCGGTATGCTTTTATTTTACATATATGATGTATATATGAACCTTCAAGAGTGCTAAAATAAGTGGGAAAAGCATTTGGGTGGTGAAAAACGAAGATATTGGCCACCCGGTCATAATCTCAGGCGAGAGAGAGACACAGGCAGCCCTCCCCTCTCGCTGTCTGGGAGTCAACTGAGACGAGCGGGGCGGTGTGTGTGCCGGTGTCTGGGTGTTGCATAACGATCTTTTATGCAACCCACATGTGCTACATTATCGCGGGAGAGAAAAATAACCGATAAATGATGATAATAAGTGGATAAATAGGTGATAATTGAGGAGGGGGGGAGGGGGGAATAAGGTGGGGAAGGAGGGGAGGCGGAGGGGTGAGAAACACATGGATGAGTACTAGAGGGGAATTATCTCACCTAGAGACAAAATCCTTTGTTTTGATAGGCCCTTTTTTTTTTTGGAAGGCTTTTTTTATGGTCCTGCTTCCGTGAGGCCTATCGCGTTCCCTATAGGAAGCCTTCCGTGAGGCCTATCGCGCTTGCCGGGTTAATTAAAAGGGCATCAAGGAAAGGTAATTTGTCTTTATTTTCATATTCTACAGTAAACTGAATACTGGGTTCTATGCTATTTATTCTACTTCTAAGGTTTTGTAAATCTAACCTACGTGGAGCTATCACTAGGACACCATCTACGTATCTAAGCCAAGTCACGCTTCTAGGAACTATCTCACTGAAACTGTTTGCTTCTAAATGCTCTAAAAATAAATTAGACAAAACACCACGAAGCGGACTGCCCATCGCCATACCAGATTTTTGCCTGTAGACTGCATCACTGAAGGTGAAAAAGCAATTTGAGACACACAGTTCTACCAGGTCAACAAAATCATGAATGGGAATGGGCAGAGAGTCATTCACAGTTAAAACTCCCTTTAATACATCTAATGCCTTATTTGTTGGAACGTTGGTAAAGAGGGATGTAACATCAAAGCTGGCCATCTGTTTATTTCTCATGCTAAAATTTTGTAACTTATTTATTAGATCTCCGGAGTGTTTCAAGTTCTTATCACTGATACTTCCTATTTTAGTGGATAGTGCTTTAGCTAAAATACCAGATAATTCGTGCAGTAATGTGCCAACACCAGAAACAATGGGGCGTAGAGGAACGTTGGGTTTATGTAATTTGGGTAGACCATAAACATACGCGGGGGAATGAATTTTTGGTAGGGAACATAACAACTTCTTTCCTTCAGCTGATTTGTTTAGGATCTTACGGGCTACCTGGCAGGCCCTTTCCATCGCAAACTAGTATGTAGCTTCACTCACTACCTCATAAGTGTCTATATTATGTTGTATTCCTGAAGAAGCCGTAGAAGGCGAAACGTTGAATAAACCTGGGACCATATCTGCACATGTGTTTTTAACCATAAATGTTGCAGCCTACGCTGTTTCTTTCTTATAAAAGATCAACTTCAAACCTAAACACACACACACACGGCTATAAGAAACAAATTGTCTCTTCCACAGCCCCCCTCTAACCCTCAAGTAGAAAAATAACAACAGAAATAATAACATCAACAACAACGATACATTAAATTACTCATTTGCCTCTGTTTTGGATGCAGACAAGCAATAAATGTAAAATAGTAAAGCCAACCAAGAAAGGCAGGTCTCTCCACGCTCTGGCAGACACAATAAACTCTGATACTGAGAGTCGTTTTACGAGTGGCCCAGGACCCAACATAACACTGGGCATTTCGTTTACAAGTACATTCACTCCGCACTCTGTTCACAAACACTCTTATTTTGCTTTGCTGATCTTTTAAGGGGATAGTGGCTATTTTTTTGGTCTATCAATTTACATATTCCTCGCTAGACCTCCATCATGTTGTAAAAATCACCCCCTAGACTCCCCTTCATTACATTTGTACATTTTTCGGTAGAAAAATGTCCCGATCAAAGGTCGGTTAAAATCAACCCCTAAATGGCACAAAAGGTCTTACTATACTATTGACAAAGAAATAGGGTGAAAGGTGTTAAAATCTCAAAACTAATGGGGCTAAACATGAGGGGGAAGAGTGGCAGAAAACGGCCCATCTCTCCTTAAAGTCGATAATTGGTCTATATTGGGATAAGTTAGGTTGAGTTTGGATAGGGAAGCTAGCTGTGGTATGCATTATTTTGTGTTCGTTGTTTTCAGCACGGTTTTGTTTTGGTATGGTTTAGTTATGGTTAGGAGGATACGTTGGGTTTAGTTAACCCTTCCCGCCCGGGCAGCATTTTAAGAGTACACCGCGGCAGAAGTAGGAACCCGGGTGTACCCTTGAAATCCATAAGCTTGAAAGCCTATTAACCCGTACAGCCCCAGCGACGCGTCTGCCGCGTCGGCGATGTATGTAACGCACAGCCCCAGAGACGCGCCTGACGCGTTACCCTAATTGCGCCGACCGTAACCTCAGGTGTAGCCACTCAAGAGGGCTCAGATTTGTATGGAAACTGTGTACGTATCCCACGCAACCGTGCCGATGGTTGAAAACTCTCAAAGTCCACGTGCGTGCGCTCGAGCGCGCAATAACCTGGTTTTTGGGGATAATTGCCTTCAATTTTTTACTCTTGTAAAATCCGTTTTCGGGGGCTCTGTAGGACCATTTTTTAAGCTTTTTGAGCGGTTTTTCGTGGTTTTTCCTAACCCCTTCGCTATTGTTTCTGGAATAAAACCATTTTTTGAAAACCGGCCGGGTTCTGGTGCGCAAACATTACAAAACTAGCCGGGGCTCCACGGGTTAAGCGTGTTTTGAAAGCCGTGCGTCCGACGTATGTAAACAAAGCCTGTCTTTGCGACACCGCACCTCCGAAAAGAAGAAGAGTCGGAGTTTGTTATTATGTTGTCTGCTAGAACAGATGTAGTGTTGAAAAGTGTCTGATATTGCTAACATTACATCGAAACTCTCTCCACGGAAATCGTCATCACAACTGAACCAGTTGACCTAGAGAGATCTACTCAACGCCAGTCTACAGATACGAAACACACCTACGTTAAGAGATGCGTGGGAATTTTCTAGCAGTTAACCCGGTGAGACCCAGCGTCGCACGTGTTGCGTCGGCAGTCTTTGATCACCAACTCCCAGCGACGCATCACGTGCATCCGACATATAAAAAACACTTACGTGGCTCGTAAGGTAGGAAATGGCGGGAGAATAGGAGGGGGAGGTACCGTAGTGTGTGTGGGAGCCGGGCCAGTAGGTGTGAGCGGGCCGAGACAGCCGCGCGGCTGGTGGTGGTGGGCTTAGTGGGGATAGTTTACACCCCTAGTTCACCGCCACTTTGAACCTTCATTACTCCGGTCGTATGGGAGCTAGAGGCTTGAGATTTATGTGAGATACTCCTTAGGATGTATGCCGTACAATGCCATACTCAGTTTTTACCCTAGTGCTCCCGGGCGGGTGGTCATGCGGGGGAGACGAACTATTGAAACCCCCCCCCCCCGCCCCCCAAATGACCGAAATGAGTTTTTTTTTATTTTTGTCTTCATTTCTCACCATTCTCTTCCATTTTGGCTCAACACATGTTTTTGAGGCTCCCCCCCCCCAAAAAAAAATGTCAGAGGTGATTTTTTTTTTTTTTTTTTCTATTCCTCTCCTTGTCTTCCATTTTAGCAAACAAAAAAAATAAGTGAAAATGGCTTGGGACTGGGGTGAACAAAATATTATAACTAGCCGGGGCTCAACGGGTTAAAATAACACAGATACGGGTAGCCTATTAAAGACGTTTTTCGGCCAGATCACCCGGATCTAAATACTGTCATTAGGAAGGCGAGCCCGGGCGGGAAGGGTTAAGCCGGTATCACACAAGCTCTTTTTCTCTTAACATTTATCCTAGCACTGGTCTGGAAGCTTATGAGGTCAACATTTAATCTATGTGGGTCACCTTATAAATTCGCCTATAATCAGTCTAGTTTCCGATAGCATTGCAAAATATTCCATAATAAATATAAAGACAAATGTTGATCATCGAATGTTTAGTATAAAAGCTCTCGTGTTATACCGGCTTTAGGCTAGAGTAGCATAGGTCACGTGTCGCTAAAATTGGTCAAGTTCAATGAAGATAGGTTAACATAGTTTATATTAAGGGGAGATGTGTCTCTTTTTTAGATCCCCTTCTCCCTCATATTTAGCCCCATTAGTTTTCAAATTCTAAGATGTTTGCTCCATTAGTTTGTCGATTTTAAGAGCTTTCTCCCCATTTATGTGCCAATATTTAGACCTTTCGTGCTGTTTAGGTGTCGATTTTTTTTCCTTGCGAACGATAGTGAGCATGTAATTTTGGAAGAACCGGCCTTCGGCTGTGAACTATCTCTACCGAAAAATTTACAAATTAATCTAGAAGGGGGATCTAATGAATGTTTTTTTTTGTTTAATGTTTGATGGAGGTCTAGGGAGGAACAACAAAATAATGATAATAAATATATGAAATAATCGAACAACAAATGTACCCTTCCCCTTAAGGTAGATTAGGTTTGATTGACATTGAATTTGGTTAGGATAAGTTAGAATACACTAATCTGGTTATCATATAAAGTTATCGATTAGAATTAGGGTACGTCAGGATGTAATTAGGATGAGCTATGTTAGTTCCTGTAAATTATATTTGGTTATTTAATTAATCCACCTTGAATGTGTGCCTAGCTACTGCCAGCCCTCGTCACGTTTGACCTAAAATTCTGAAAAGGTCTCCTGGGAAATACACGGGGCACAATTTTGGGAGAGGAGGGGGTGCTGTGAAATTACGTGTAGTTTAAGAGGTCATACAGTTATAATACGGTGATGCTTATGGTAGGTGGTGGTGGGGAGCTCTTAACTTGGGTGAGGGAGCGTTGGAGGGGAACTAAAATTGGAGGTAGTTGGTTAAATTTAAGATATATCCTTTTTGTTATAATTATGTGATGAGTGCGCTATATACTGTATGTGGGCTTAAGGTGAGGCAGACCGTTTTTCTGGACCCCCTTCTCCCTAATGTATAGCCCCACTAGTTTTGAGATTATAAGACGTTCGGCCCATTAGTTTGGCGATTTTAATACCTTTCGCCCGAATTCGTTGTCAATTTTAGGACCTTTCGTGCCATTTAGGGGTCGATTATTTCCTTGCGAGCGTAACGAGCCTGCAATTTTAAGAGGAATCGGCCTTCGGCCGGGACATTTTTCTACTGAAGAATGTACAAATTTATCTTAAAGGGGGTATAGGGGGTGGTTTTATAAGCTTGATGGAGGTCTAGGGAAGAAACTAAGAAAATATATGAATAAATGAATTAATTTGACCAAACAAACGGTCAGTCTCCCCTTGATTGGGTACTGGTGGGTATGGTGATTGTGTGTGTGTGTGTGTGTGTGTATGTGGTCTAGGTTTGTGTGTGTATGCGGGGAAGGAAGTTTATGGCCGCTTATGTCTAGATACGACTTGATGTATTTGTCGTGGGAGTTGTGATCTCGGGAGGTGCTATTTGATACGCATAGAGTCTACAGTCAGTGTTTATATTTCTTGCTCTCTCACACACACACACACACACACTCTCCCTCTCTCTCTCTCTGAGTCTTTTTATCACCAATACAAATAAAAATCATATTGGTATTAGAGTTTACTGTATACTACTAGTAAATGCCAGATTTTTCACATAATGTCTTTCAGGTGCAACATTACATTGAAGATGTCTAAAAATCTGTTTCTTTCCCTAACAGCAAACACAGCCCGGTGTCCAAAACAGACAGTTGAGCATGCTATTCCCACTTATTTTATTGCTCGTATATGTTAATATCTTCATATTAAACGTAAAATAGGTGCTTATGGATAAGTAATAATGATATTTATGGTAAATATGACAATTTTCGTCAGGAATGAACCAAAATACCTTCGCCAGGCTGGACGTTTCAAATACCATAGCTACGCGCTTCCTGGGTTAAGGATAGATGAGTGTATTGATTTGCTTATTGTTTTATCTTTTATATATTATTATGTTTCTTTTTTTAGTTTTCGCCCTAGACTTCCATCAATCTGTAAAAAATACCCTCTGCATCCCCTGGCCGAAGGCCGGTTACTCATAAAATTACAGGCTCACTAACACTCGCCAGGAAAAAATTGACACCTAAATGGCACGAAAGGTCTTAATATTGACGAAGAAATGAGGCGTAAAGTCTTAAAATCGCCAAACTAATGAGCCAAACGTCTTAAAATCGAAAAACCAATGGGGCTAACAAAGGAGTACAAAGGAAATCAAGCAACAACAGGTCTAGTGACCCTTCTAGGCTGCTTGTCCTCCAAAACACTGAGGATCAAGTGTCCAAACAGTGTTTTAGAGTGGGTAAGGGAACATTGGAAAGGGAACTACTGCCCTGGAACTAATGTCCGTGGCAGGATTAGGAAGTTAGTAGGGGACAGATGGGTTAGTAACTGAGGGGGGGATAAAATAAAGTTATTCATTTACAAACGCAGTCAGTCGCGGGTTTGATGCGAGATATTTGTCTTGGCGGAGTTTAAATGAATCAACGGTGCTGCAGTCTATAACGTCTCGGGGAAGCCCATTCCACAAGTTGACAACTCGATTGAAGAAGAAATTCTTAGATTCGTGTGAGTTAAAAGATTTACCAATAATTTTGCAACCGTTTCCCCGTGTGTAATTAGATTGGTCGATAGTGAAGTACTTACTACAGTTCATATTGTCGATGCCTTTGATGATTTTGAACACTTGAATTAAGTCACCTCTTAATCTGCGCTGGGATAAAGGAAATAGATTAAATTCTCTAAGACGCTCTTCGTATGGTTTGTTCTTTAGGCTAGGTATCATTTTGGTAACTCTACGCTGAACTCGTTCCAGCTTGTTTATATCTTTTTGGTAATAAGGGCACCAGGATTGAACGCAGTACTCCAGAAGAGGGCGGACTAAGGAATTGTAAAGGGTTAGGATAACTTCTTTAGATTTATGCTCAAATGACCTGCCTATAAAGCCAATTATTTTGTTTGCCTTCTTAACAACTTCTGAACATTGTTGACTCGGTTTTAGGTTACTCGATATTGTTACTCCCAGATCGGTTTCTCTGTTTACATTCTTAAGCTGAGTGCCATTCATCGAATAGTTTGCTTTCTCATTTAGGTATCCGATATGTAGTACTTTACATTTATCCGCATTGAAACTCATTTGCCAAATTTGGGCCCAACATGACAATTTATCTAGATTGTGTTGCATATCGTCAACTTGTTCTTTTGAGAGTACGCTATTTGCAATTTTTGTATCGTCAGCAAATTTTGAGATTGTACTGATGAGACCCTCATCTATGTCGTTGATGTAAATTAGAAAGAGAATTGGTCCTAGTACCGATCCCTGGGGTACCCCGCTACTTACATTGGTCCATTTAGATGCCTTACCGTTTATGAGTACTCTTTGCTTTCTGTCGCTGAGCCAATTTTCTATCCATTTCAACACACCGTCTTGTATTCCATGCGCTTTTAGTTTTAGCAGTAAACGTTTGTGGGGAACTTTGTCAAAGGCCTTTTGAAAATCAAGGTATATAATATCTAAAGCTTTACTCTCATCGAAGCCGTGTTGAGTATCTTTAAGTAAGTTATTTACGAGTCTGTCTCTTATGACCGTTTCTTGCATTTTACGATGGAGAATTGGGTCTAAAATAGCAGCCCACCTCCCCTTAACGCTCAGAGTGCTTTAAGTTGGCCGGGTTGCCCAAACTAACGAGGAAGCGTTAATTAATATTTACCTGTGCTCACATATAGTCTATTCGATGTAAATAGGTGAGAAATCATGACCTCTAACCTATGTAACTAAAAAACGACTAGAGTAATCGATCTAATATTTCTACTATTTGGGAAGAGTCATTCAAGAAATAGATGTGGAAATGTACAGCCAATTTGCTCTAGCCTTTTTTGAGTTACAGAGAATAAAGGTAATGATTTCTCGCCTACTTACAGCGAATATAAAATAACACCTGGTCACTCTTTACTCCACACCCAATACCATCCCAATAATTGGTCAAAGGAATTAAGTTTAATACTTTCACTAGAACAACTAACTGGTAATATTGTTTGTTTGTTTAGCTTAATCTGTTTTGTTTTGTTTGCAGTTGATAACAATAGAACAATGGTCTATTATAATCAGACCAAATCATGCACATATCTATCTATTGCCTGACGCCGTGATCCCCGAAGGGGTGATCACAAACGAAACGCCCCCATGCACCTCTGTCCCCAGTCAGTCGACGCCCCTCCTCCCATCCAGCACCGCCTTCATCCATATACTTCTTCACTCCATCCTTCCACCTGTCTTTCAGTTTACCTCTCCCTCTCTGTCCTTCCACCTCACTCTCGTACACCCTTTTAGTCATTCTCTCGCTTCCCATACGTTCCATATGGCCGAACCATCTCAAGATGTTCCTTTTCACACTTTCCAGCACACTCTACCTCCACACCACACCTCCTTCTTACTTCTTCATTCGTCTGTCTATCCCAGGATCCCTCCATGTAACTCTGCACGCACTTCTCAAGAAACTCATCTCCACCCCTCTCACTCTTGGTCTGAATCTCTCCACCAACGTCCATGCTTTGCTTCCGTAAGTCAGTGTCGGGATTACCACACTGTCATCTTTAAGTATGTTGTTTTCCTCTAAGTGATTAACGAGTCTGTCTCTTATGAGTGTTTCTAGCATTTTACATACACCTGAGGTTAAGCTAATTGGACGATAGTTACTGGGTAAGGATTTGCTGCCTTTTTTTAAATGTCGGTGTTATGTTGGCGAGCTTCCACTGATCATACAAAGTCCCATACTGTAAGGATTTATTGAAGAGTGTGTGTGTGTGTGTGTGTGTGTGTGTGTGAAAGAGAGAGAGATAAACAAAGAGAGAGGGAGGAGTGAGAGTGAGAGAGAGTGAAAGTGAGTGTGAGACAGAGAGATATATAAATGTCCCCACTCCTAGTTACTAGTCCAGGTTGAAACAGTATGGTGTTTGTTTTTGAAATGCTGGTTGAACGAAGGGAATTTAACCCACCGGAAAACTCCCCAAATTTTGAGATGTCTGGCGCGGGGTTCGAACCCTCGAGGGATTTTAACCCTCCCGAAAACTCCGCAGGTTTTGAGATGCCTGGCGTGGGGTTCGAACCCGGGTTAGTGACCTCCCTCAGTAGGTCAACCAGACCCGCGCGCTAACCCACTATACTACCACGGACGTTCTATAGGATAGTACCCTTAGTTCTCCTTGAAAGAACCAGGTGATAGTCTTGTGGTGATTCACGTGATGGGTTTCTTAGACTTCGCCATCAACGATTATTTTACACTATCCGAGACGTCAACTTGGGTAGTACAGTATTAGGGTTGTGGGATTTTTGCGAGGGCATTACACTACATCCTTCTTTAACAAGGCTAGTCCCTAGCCTCTTTAAGGTCGTAAGGTATCGTAGCCACATCACCTCGACAATCTCAATATACCCAGGCTTTGATATGCCTGGTGCAGGTTTGCGTGATGGGTGCTCTATCTAGCTACCAGATCATGTTCTGTGACTGCCACCAATGAAATGCTGGGTGAACGAAGGGAATTTATCCCTCCCAAAAACTCCCCAGGTTTTAAGATGCCTGGCGTGGGTTTCGAACCCTGGTTAGTGACCTCAGTAGGTCAACCAGACCGGCGCGCTAATCCACTGTACTACCGCGGACGTTCAATAGGATAGTAACCTTAGTTCTCCTTGAAAGAACCAGGTGATAGTCTTGTGGTGATTCATGTGATGGGTTTCTTAGACTTTGCCATCAACGACTATTTTACACTATCCCAGACGTCAACTCGGGTAGTACAGTATTGGAGTTGCGGGATTTTTGCAAGGGCATTACAGTTTTGATGGATGGTGTGATAGTCAGTCAACAGGGATGGGCCATCCCTCCATAATGTACTTTGGTCCCACCTCCCCCAATATTAACCCCGCACTTTATCACTTGGCCACACACTAACAAACAAAAGGGAGCCAATACCTAGTGCCACTGGTTGAAATGATCGGGGGCTGGCCAGACCAGACCATATGGCTGAAGTAAAGTAGGAATGAAGAGCAATTGGACAGAGGAAGAACAAGCTGAGAAGTGAGAAGTACAGTAGAAGACTGAAAGCTCTCGGGCTCAACCAAGTTGCTTCATTGTCTCTCTGGCGGTGGGGAATTTATGTGTGTGTCTCGCATTCTCATACACAAACACTCTCTCACACACCCTCATTGTCTCTCTCTCCCTCTCTTTCACATATTAGTCTTCCATTACTCCTCGTCCCCTCATTCTCCATCCGATTTCCTTAGAAACACACACACACACACCACATTCTCATCAAAACCAAGTTCATATCAAAGTCGACGATTTAAGGGGAAGTCCCACGCAACTTTCCCCAGTAATTTTCAGCTGTTTTCAGTCAATATTTTCCAAGCAACATTTAGGAGATCTTTGACATTGGTATCGAGAACTAGACTGAAGGTACCTTGTGTTAGTTGAAGGGATGCTGGCAGAGTGTTAGTGCATAATCTAAGAAAACCGAATTGCTGAAAAAATATAATTTGCCTCCTACTTTAGCCCGAAATATGAGAAAGAGAAATGTGGGAGTTAGGTAAGGTAATTATAATCATATTAACTCCTGCAGTTTCCACGCCAGGCTCTGGGACTTATTATTGCCACCCAGATCTTCTGTTTATAAACTAGGTGTGGAAGGCTTTCATTCTGTTCGTAATGTATATATATATATATATATATATATTGTTACGTATCTTGATCCTCAAGTGGTTAACTTGATGAAACTAGATAGCACAGAGATATATATTAAGGTATCAGTCAGCTGAAGGCAAAACGAAAGTAAAATCTAATAACATTATTTCCTGTTGTTGCTTCCTTTCCTTTTGGATCTTAGGACTTGGTATCCTTTATTGACTGATACTCTTTAATTATGAAAAAAATACTGAAACTAATTAAAGTCTTGTAGTATTTATAAAGAATTATTATTTAACCGAAGCTTAGTAGATTATGGTTATGAACCGAATAAGTTATATCTAAAGAAGGACTATTAATTATATATCAAGTCTTGAAAGATAAATATTAAGGTAAGAATATTTCTGTCTCTTACCCTTTTTGAAATGAATAGCTAGTTTTCTTATATCATGTCCTTTTATTTATATTTAATGTAGTTATTATTCTTGGTTCTTGTCTTACGTTAATAGTATTATATTATTATTGTCAGGATTAATATCAAAGTCACATAAAAAGTTAGATATATATTTAATAATTAGATAAATGTATTTCTTTACCACGTAACATTGAGGTTTGATTATGAGTAAATTAAGTTACAGGATCGCTTCATAGATTCGATTCAGGTCTCACTCAAATAATATGAAAAGCAAAAATAATATTTTGAAGCTAAATGAATTTTCTTCAGCTTAGGAAATCACTAGAAGTAACATTAAAACAGCCATGTTAGTCTAAGGCGATATTACTAGTATGAGACAATAGTATCACCGTTCTTGTTCTTACCAGCAATGTAAGCTTAATTAAAAAAGAAAATTAAAGAACTCGCAAGTATTAATATAAAACAATAGTATTACTTTTATCATAACCCAATTACTTGAAGAGTTGCTTTTAGTCGACAAGTCAGTCAACTAAAATAGTTAAGTACATAATAGTAGCGTTAACGTTAATTCCCAATCACATATCTCACTAACCAACATACTGTAAGTGTTTACACCAAACACACTTAACACACACTTATATAATCTGACTGACAGTCACAATCCCATTATAATACTTCACCCCGTCTTCCTCCAGCTGCAAGTTCACCTTCCCAACTCCAAATGAGACTGATTTGAATGCCCACTACTCGGGTCTTATATACTATGCAATGATGGTGTAGGAACGAATCAGGAGGCGGGGGATGGTGCGCGCCCCAATCACAGCTCCTCTAGTTGCGTAGCAGGTGCGTGGTCCAATGGCGTTGATTATCGTCATAGCGTCGGGTCATCGAAGTAGTTTGCAGGGTCCCATATGACGCACGCAGGTGTGAAGGCTTGTTTGCTGGTATGCGAACGAGCTGGTTTCCCACTCGCTGGTTCGCTCGCTGGTCTGCTTCGCCGCCTGGGTAATTCGGCACTCCTTCAACTCTTAATTCTAACTCTTAAATAAACACATACAGGGCTCCGTATGTCAGAATATAATATATATATATATATATATATATATATATATAATAGTTTAGTTTGATATTTAATTGGTTATATAATTAGTCAGTCAATCCACCAAGTGATAGAGTTATGTAATTAGTCGATCAGCTAACTAGTTATGTTATTATTTCTTATATACTGTCTATATTAATTGCTTTATTATCTTTGTTGATTTGTTGCACGATCAATCAGTCTTATCAGTTTCTTCGTCACACTGTCATTTATTAACTTCGTTATTCAGTAAAATAATTTGCGATAACAGAGCAGGCTTGGAAATCCTGTCTGCAGAGTTCTTGGAAGATGTGATTGGTAAAATGAGACTCCAGCTTGGGGTTTGATCTCTCTCCTCTGCTGAGAGTCGTTTTATTTTGAGTTGGTTCATTCCGGCTCTCCTTTGGAGTAACATCGAGAGATTCTGGCTTGGTTTCCATCTTTGTATTATTTCTATTGTTGTTATTATTATTATTTTCAAATTTTACAGAGAATGTATGATGTTTTTTTAAATTATCGATTAGGCGTATTGTTCGTCAGCAATTTATATATATACATATAAATATATATACTGTATATATATATATATAGTAAGTCTCGCAAAATAGATATCATCCTGCTAAATCTCCTCCATGAAAATGATAAAACAAAAAGGAGCTAGAAATAGATGTCCAGACCGGCAGATTATAGACTGAAACAGCTTGTAGGTTGACATCTCACCAATTTGGTGAGGTCAGTCCCCATAGTATTAGTAAGTTGAGCCTATAATTGGACCTTATAATTAGGGTTGGGTGTGAGAAGGATCTGCCTTGTGTGGACCAATCGGCTTTCTGCAGACTCCCATTTTGCTTTTGTTCTTATATATGTAATTTTTATTTGTATGTATGTAATGTATGCGTGTATATGTATGTCTATGTGTATGTATATGTAAGTATATGTATATCTATATGTATTTCTTCATATTTACATAAGTTAGATAAAAGTTTGAAAGGGATCTGGCTTGTGTGGGCCAAGCGGCTCTCTGCAGACTCCTGTTTTCTTATATTCGTATATATAGTTGTATTCATCGTGTATTAAAGGACATTCTCGTTGTATCAGTACTATTATATATTTGTATTAGTTCACTGTGTTGTGTGTATCATGTTATAGTGTCATATATTATAGGCTATTCTGTATACGTTCATACTAAATATGGTTTGCATTGTACTGATTTTGTTTTTCTTAAGTTCATTGTTTTTGTTAAAATTGTATATATGATAAGATTAGATTGTATTGTTATGCATATTTCAATGTGTATGCACATCTGTATAAGTATATATACTTTGTAAGACATTAATTTTGTATGTAAAGGAAGTATGTTCCTAAAAATATGGCAACAGGCAGTAGGATGCCAACACTTTTTGTATTTATATGCTAGTTAGCAACTCACAGATGATTTAGGACGGATATTTAAGCCTCACTCTACCCCTGTTTTCTTGTATTACCCTGAAGATGTCTTGAGAGAATAGACAAAAGCTTGGTGTTCCATTGTTTCATTTTTCCTAGCGAGTCTTGCTACATAATTTGATCACACGTATTTGTGATTTAACCTCAATATGTATATATATATATATATATATATATATATATATATTTATATATATATATAATTATATACAGTATATATATATAAAATGACGGGGACCAGCCAACAAAACCCAAACACTTGATCCCGTATTCAAACAACAACCAAATCAATCAGTGCCGTATTGCCAGCATATCAAGCAGACTAAAATCCATAAAAACCTCCACCAAAGACACCGCTTGAACAAAGTCACGTCAGAGAAAACGCGTCAAAACCACTTCACGTGATAGAAAACGTGTCACTACCCCTTCCCTTGAGAATGAACGCGTCCAAGCCCCCCCCCCCCCCTACCACCACCACCACCACCACCAGGACATACCCTACCCCAAACCATACCTGCACTATTCTGAAGAAATGTTTATGGAAGTTCGCCACCAAACCCCCCCAATATCTCCCTATATCTTCTGCCCAAAGTGAACTTGACCCTGGCAGCCAAGCGAGCAAACAATTAGAAACACCCTATCACCTGTTCTCCAAAGTCACCTCCATACAACATGAGAATTCTCTATTTACCCCGCAGTCAGAAATCTTCTTTTCATCACCTCAGCAGGCTATCCCCAAGCCTAAACTAAATATAAATAGACAGAGAACATCCAAGCCATCTCGGAGAAATCCCCCTCATAATTTTAGTGCAACTCCTGATCTCACAATAAATCGAAAACCTCACAACACCATGTCCCTACTGCCCCGAGAGGATAACCACTTAACCCTAACCAAAAAGTGGATAGGATCTCACCGGACCCAAGGAAAGTTAGGCAAAACTGCAAGTTAACCAGTCGAGTACTTCTTCTTCGGACGAACATACTTAACTGCAAACTAACAGTTTGGATAAATGACATCCGTAGGGGCTAACCATTCTCCCCTTAAAAATCTTGACAAGCAGCCTATGATTAAACAGTCACATAATTTTTCTTCGGACGAACCTACTTAACTGTTAATCATAATTAGGATATAAGACATCTATCGAGGTTGTGGCAGAGTGGTCTTGCCACTGGACTGGTAATCCAATGGACCCGGGTTCGAATCCCACTATGTCAATGGGAAGATATTATTGGCATGGAATTTGTGCTGTACCTAGTTTCAGTGCATTGAAACAGCACACCGAAATGGCAATAAGAATACCCTCATTGTTCCCTGATTAAATAGCACTGTATGCATATTCCCATATTCAAAATATACTACAGGGGTGCAATGCCTAGTGAGTTAATTGCTCAATAGGTGGCGTTCTGAGAGTGAGGGTCCGAGTCTGAGGGATGAGACTGTGAAGCACAGAGGCGAAGCGGCTTCAGAGATGGAGTTGCTTCGAGCCGTGAATAGGTGCTTTGCATGTCTCACTCCCTAGACTGGAACAAAACCTCACCAGCCTCACCGTGTTCAGCGGTAGAGTGTGCAGGCTCTCAGCCTATGCCCGAGACGGAGTAGTTGGAAAATAGAAAACAAAAATGAAAAAAACATTTGCTCCTTGAATAGTCTTAACAAATAGTGCAAACTAGTGTGTAGGATTGTGACCCCGAAGAAAGGACGTAGGAGAAAGAAAGAGAGCTTTGTCTACCTGTAAGGTGTGACAACGCCGCGACCCCCTTGGTAAAACATGAGGGACAACTGGACTTGTCACCACGTGCGCACCAGACTCTCTACGGGCTCCTACCTTTTCTTCTCAAACCTTTAAGTAACATTTGTTTTGTAAAGAGTTTTGATTATTTTAATAAGGGTTAATAAGATATATTAAGATTCACGTTAACGTAGAGATGAAGATTTTCCATTCTTGTCTTCTCCTAAATATTCGTACCTCGATTTAGAGAGAACACCACGCTTCTATCATTGGGATAAACATATATATAATTCTTCTAGTGTAGGCTCCTATATTCTTATGAGGAGTAATTGTACTGTAGATGTTTGTTCGGGAAATTATACATGCACCTATACACGTAAAACCAGTGAACTCTTATTCAGATCTTGTTTCTATGCTAATATCATCAGCAAGGTACGTAAGTTATAGACGAGCTGTTCACAGAGTGTTTTACAATTCAGTCTCTTTAATTGACTATTATTATTATCACGCTTGATGAAGTATAATTCACGTAGTATTCAGTTTGAGTTATTTCCAACTCTGTATTTTCCCGTCGTGTTAATTATCCACCCGGCGAGGATATCTCAGTCACTCATACATGACTATTATATTTATTTGACCTATTTATGAATTGATATTCATTACCTTAACTCTTTGAGTTCTTTGAGTTAATTCTCCTGTAACTATTGCATTAACGTAAAGGTTAACATTAAATCAAACAGTACCTTATCTACCATAACATCAGTACTGTGTGTATGTTGTCGCAGTACCGTAACTAATATTTACTCTCAGTGTGAAGCTAACTCGCATTCGCCAAACTCCCTTCAGGGTACTGTTTATTGTTCGAGACTAAACCTCTCTGTGTGCACTATTTTGCGTTTACGATAGAACATTTCTATTATTATGTTGTACTACTATATAACCTAATCCATTTTCTCCTAGGTCATCATTATTCTAGGACTAATTGCTTTCATAATTCATATTTATTGTTCGGTGGAAGTGCTCATCTCCCTATATGACTTTCGATCTTGTATTTGTGTTTATCTGACTTAAATATTGTACCCTCTCTGTTAACCCGGGAACTGCGGGGAGACTCTTAAGAGTTCGCCCGGCGGACTGTGGGGAGACTCTTAAGAGTCAGAGAAAAAAAAATTCAACTTTTGACATCGAAAAAAAAAAAAAAAAAAAAAAAAAAAAAAAAGTTTTGGCCCCTGGGCCATGCAAAATCTCAGTCCTCTACCTCCCCTCCTTCCCCACTTTCCTCCTCTCCTTCAGTTATCACCTATTTTCCCTGTTATTCCCTTATTCTGAGGTATATTTTCGTGCTAACATTAGAAATCCGGTTGCAGGGTGTGGTCATCACTGATAGCAAGCGAATGCAAGAGAGAGAGAGAGAGAGTATCGATCGACTGTGTCTCAGTGGCCTTGGGGGAAATTGGCGGGAAAGCAGCTTGCCTCACCCATACATTATACAACTCGCGGGCTATATCTCCGATTTTGACCATCCAAACGCTGTTTTCACTCGTTTTATTGTTGTTTCAGGTTAATACCTTTATAATCAACCCATAATAGGCGCATATGGATAAGTATTAATGCTATTAATGGTACAATTAATATTTTAGTGACGGAAACACCTCAAATACATGCGCACAGGGAGAGGTGTCTAATTACCCCCATGCGCACTTCAGAGGTTAAGGAATAAAACTTGTGAACTTAAATTGTGTATTCTGAGTCCATTGATTATCATTGTTGAATAATTTATAATATTGAAGTTAGTTATGTTCCAGTGAGAGAGTTAAGATTCCCATTCTTTCCTAAGGTGGAAAACGGGATCATTATCAAGCACGTTAAATTATAACGTCGCATAACAATATATATATATATATAGAGTATATATATAATTAAATATATATATATATATATATATATATATATATATATATATATATATATATATATATATATATACATACAGAATATACATATACAGTATATATATATATATATATATATATATATATATATATATATATATATATATATATGTATATATATATATATATATATATATATATGTGTGTGTGTGTTTAAACGCGTATTTGTATTAGTATGATTATGATGCCATCAGTGTTATTACTAATCTTATTGAGTGCCAATGTATCACTGTTATCGTTATAGCTACTATTTATTACTTCTACTCTCACACACACAAACACACTCTCTCTCTCTCTCTCTCTCTCTCTCTCTCTCTCTCACACACACACACACACACACACACACACACACGCACTACCGTTCCTCCACACAGCCACAACACCACACAATTATGGTGTTCCAGCACTCGGTTTCTTCTGGTCTTAACAGCCCCTAGATCTCCAGCCACTACCACCAATTACCACGGAAATCTGACTCCTGGCCACTTAACAACAACGAGAGAGAGAGAGAGAGAGAGAGAGAGAGAGAGAAGTATTAATTAACTAGTTAGTGAGTTTTATAGATAAACAGTACAGTACAGTAGATACATGTAGATGCATAAATGCGTATATTATATAGCATACAGACAGATATACAAACCTTTGGCTAGACACAGATACACACAGACACAGCAAAGGGGTAAACTAAAACATCTCTTATAATTATGTATACTACTTGTGTGAATAAGCATCCTATAATATACAAATTAAATTAGATTAGTATTTTATTTATTCTGCACATTTTAATTCCAAAGTCTAAGTGATAATGTAAACCATAATATACCTACCCTAAAGAAAACCAATTTATTTGAGTATGAGGATGGAGAGGAATGTTTAATACTCTATGTCTTTCAGACCAATCGATAGTGCGATATTCGATTATTAGTGACAAAACACGTATAATTTGCCTATACCATAATGAGGCTTAAAACACATGAACACAGAACTCTGCAACAAGCTTTCTAGCCCAACAATGCAGGTCGTCTTTAAGTCCTGACCAATATGATCTTCATCCTAAACCTGTCTGGAGTGAGTGAGTAATCAGTAAATACCGTGCGTTTATAGTAACCAGTGTGACTATAGTAATATAGTGACTATAGTAATCAGTTAGTACAGTGTTACTGTAGTAATATAGTGACTGTAGTAACCAGTCAGTACAGTGTGGTTGTAGTAATATAGTGACTGTAGTAACCAGTCAGTACAGTGTGGTTGTAGTAATATAGTGACTGTAGTAACCAGTTAGTACAGTGTTAGTGTAGTAATATAGTGACTGTAGTAACCAGTCAGTACAGTGTGGTTGTAGTAATATAGTGACTGTAGTAACCAGTCAGTACAGTGTTACTGTAGTAATATAGTGACTGTAGTAACCAGTCAGTACAGTGTGGTTGTAGTAATATAGTGACTGTAGTAACCAGTCAGTACAGTGTGGTTGTAGTAATATAGTGACTGTAGTAACCAGTTAGTACAGTGTTAGTGTAGTAATATAGTGACTGTATTAACCAGATAGTACAGTGTGGTTGTAGTAATATAGTATTGTAGTAACCAGTTAGTAGTGTTAGTGTAGTAATATAGTAGCTGTAGTAACCAGTTAGTACAGTGTGGTTGTAGTAGTATAGTGATTGTAGTAACCAGTTAGTACAGTGTTAGTGTAGTAATATAGTGACTGTAGTAACCAGTTAATACAGTGTGGTTGTAGTAATATAGTGACTGTAGTAACCAGTTAGTAGTGTTAGTGTAGTAATATAGTGATTGTAGTAACCAGTTAGTACAGTGATAGTGTAGTAATATAGTGGCTGTAGTAACCAGTTAATACAGTGTGGTTGTAGTAATATAGTGACTGTAGTAACCAGTTAGTAGTGTTAGTGTAGTAATATAGTGATTGTAGTAACCAGTTAGTACAGTGTGGTTGTAGTAATATAGTGACTGTATTAACCAGTCAGTACAGTGTGGTTGTAGTAATAGTGTGACTGTATTAACCAGTCAGTACAGTGTGGTTGTAGTAATATAGTGATTGTAGTAACCAGTTAGTACAGTGTTAGTGTAGTAATATAGTGACTGTATTAACCAGTTAGTACAGTGTGGTTGTAGTAATATAGTGACTGTAGTAACCAGTTAGTACAGTGTGGTTGTAGTAATATAGTGACTGTAGTAACCAGTTAGTAGTGGTTGTGTAGTAATATAGTGACTGTAGTAACCAGTTAGTACAGTGTTAGTGTAGTAATATAGTGATTCTAGTAACCAGTTTGTACAGTGTGACTGTAGTAATATAGTGACTGTAGTAATCAGTTAGTACAATGCTAGTGTAGTAATATACTGATTGTAGTAACCAGTTAGTACAGTGTGGTTGTAGTAATACAGTGAATCTATTAACCAGTCAGTACAGTGTGGTTGTAGTAATATAGTGACTGTAGTAACCAGTAGTACAGTGTGGTTGTAGTAATATAGTATTGTAGTAACCAGTTAGTAGTGTGGTTGTAGTAATATAGTGATTGTAGCAACCAGTCAGTACAGTGTGGTTGTAGTAATATAGTAGCTGTAGTAACCAGTTAGTACAGTGTGGTTGTAGTAATAGTGATTGTAGTAACCAGTTAGTACAGTGTTAGTGTAGTAATATAGTGGCTGTAGTAACCAGTTAATACAGTGTGGTTGTAGTAATATAGTGACTGTAGTAACCAGTTAGTAGTGTTAGTGTAGTAATATAGTGATTGTAGTAACCAGTCAGTACAGTGTGGTTGTAGTAATATAGTGATTGTAGTAACCAGTCAGTACAGTGTGGTTGTAGTAATATAGTGATTGTAGTAACCAGTTAGTACAGTGTGGTTGTAGTAATATAGTGACTGTAGTAACCAGTTAGTACAGTGTTAGTGTAGTAATATAGTTATTCTAGTAACCAGTTTGTACAGTGTGACTGTAGTAATATAGTGACTGTAGTAATCAGTTAGTACAATGCTAGTGTAGTAATATAGTGATTGTAGTAACCAGTTAGTACAGTGTGGTTGTAGTAATATAGTGACTGTAGTAACCAGTTAGTACAGTGTGGTTGTAGTAATATAGTGACTGTAGTAACCAGTTAGTACAGTGTGGTTGTAGTAATATAGTGATTGTAGTAACCAGTTAGTACAGTGTGGTTGTAGTAATATAGTGACTGTAGTAACCAGTTAGTACAGTGTGGTTGTAGTAATATAGTGACTGTAGTAACCAGTTAGTACAGTGTGGTTGTAGTAATATAGTGACTGTAGTAACCAGTCAGTACAGTGTGGTTGTAGTAATATAGTGACTGTAGTAACCAGTTAGAACAGCGTTAGTGTAGTAATATAGTGATTGTAGTAACCAGTTAGTACAGTGTGGTTGTAGTAATATAGTGACTGTATTAACCAGTCAGTACAGTGTGGTTGTAGTAATATAGTGACTGTATTAACCAGTCAGTACAGTGTGGTTGTAGTAATATAGTGATTGTAGTAACCAGTTAGTACAGTGTGGTTGTAGTAATATAGTGACTGTAGTAACCAGTCAGTACAGTGTGGTTGTAGTAATATAGTGACTGTAGTAACCAGTTAGTAGTAATATAGTGATTGTAGTAACCAGTCAGTACAGTGTGGTTGTAGTAATATTGTGACTGTAGTAACCAGTTAGTACAGTGTTAGTGTAATAATATAGTGATTGTAGTAACCAGTCAGTACAGTGTGGTTGTAGTAATATACTGTCTGTAGTAACCAGTTAGTACAGTGTGGTTGTAGTAATATAGTGACTGTAGTAACCAGTTAGTACAGTGTTAGTGTAGTAATATAGTGATTGTAGTAACCAGTCAGTACAGTGTGGTTGTAGTAATATAGTGACTGTAGTAACCAGTTAGTACAGTGTGGTTGTAGTAATATAGTGACTGTAGTAACCAGTTAGTACAGTGTTAGTGTAGTAATATAGTGACTGTAGTAACCAGTTAGTACAGTATGGTTGTAGTAATATAGTGACTGTAGTAACCAGTTAGTACAGTGTTAGTGTAGTAATATAGTGATTGTAGTAACCAGTTAGTACAGTGTGGTTGTAGTAATATAGTGATTGTAGTAACCAGTCAATACAGTGTGGTTGTAGTAATATAGTGACTGTAGTAACCAGTTAGTAGTGTGGTTGTAGTAATATTGTGACTGTAGTAACCAGTCAGTACAGTGTGGTTGTAGTAATATAGTGGCTGTAGTAACCAGTTAGTACAGTGTTAGTGTAGTAATATAGTGATTGTAGTAACCAGTTAGTAAAGTGTTAGTGTAGTAATATAGTGATTGTAGTAACCAGATAGTACAGAGTGACTGTAGTAAAATAGTGACTGTAGTAACCAGTTAGTACAGGGTTAGTGTAGTAATATAGTGATTGTAGCAACCAGTTAGTACAGTGTGGTTTTAGTAATATAGTGACTGTATTAACCAGTCAGTACAGTGTGGTTGTAGTAATATAGTGACTGTATTAACCAGTCAGTACAGTGTGGTTGTAGTATTATAGTGATTGTAATAACCAGTTAGTACAGTGTGGTTGTAGTAATATAGTGACTGTAGTAACCAGTTAGTACAGTGTTAGTGTAGTAATATAGTGACTGTAGTAACCAGTTAGTACAGTGTGGTTTTAGTAATATAGTGACTGTATTAACCAGTCAGTACAGTGTGGATGTAGTAATATAGTGACTGTATTAACCAGTCAGTACAGTGTGGTTGTAGTAATATAGTGACTGTAGTAACCAGTTAGTAGTGTGGTTGTAGTAATATAGTGACTGTAGTAACCAGTCAGTACAGTGTGGTTGTAGTAATATAGAGGTTGTAGTAACCAGTTAGTAAAGTGTTAGTGTAGTAATATAGTGACTGTAGTAACCAGTTAGTACAGTGTGGTTTTAGTAATATAGTGACTGTAGTAACCAGTTAGTACAGTGTGGTTGTAGTAATATAGTGACTGTAGTAACCAGTTAGTACAGTGTTAGTGTAGTAATATAGTGACTGTAGTAACCAGTTAGTACAGTGTGGTTGTAGTATTATAGTGATTGTAATAAGCAGTTAGTACAGTGTGGTTGTAGTAATATAGTGACTGTAGTAACCAGTCAGTACAGTGTGGTTGTAGTAATATAGTGATTGTAGTAACCAGTTAGTACAGTGTGGTTGTAGTAATATAGTGATTGTAGTAACCAGTTAGTACAGTGTGGTGGTAGTAATATAGTGATTGTAGTAACCAGTCAGTACAGTGTGGTTGTAGTAACCAGTTAGTACAGTGTGGTTGTAGTAATATAGTGACTGTAGTAACCAGTTAGTACTGTGTGGTTGTAGTAATATAGTGACTGTAGTAACCAGTTAGTAGTGTTAGTGTAGTAATATAGTGATTGTAGTAACCAGTTAGTACAGTGTGGTTGTAGTAATATAGTGACTGTAGTAACCAGTTAGTACTGTGTGGTTGTAGTAATATAGTGACTGTAGTATCCAGTTAGTAGTGTTAGTGTAGTAATATAGTGACTGTAGTAACCAGTTAGTACAGTGTGGTTGTAGTAATATAGTGACTGTAGTAACCAGTTAGTACAGTGTGGTTGTAGTAATATAGTGACTGTAGTAACCAGTTAGTACAGTGTTAGTGTAGTAATATAGTGACTGTAGTAACCAGTTAGTACAGTGTGGTTGTAGTAATATAGTGACTGTAGTAACCAGTTAGTACAGTGCAGTTGTAGTAATATAGTGATTGTAGTAACCAGTTAGTAGTGTTACTGTAGTAATATAGTAACTGTAGTAACCAGTTAATACAGTGTGGTTGTAGTAATATAGTGACTGTAGTAACCAGTTAGTAGTGTTAGTGTAGTAATATAATGATTGTAGTAACCAGTCAGTATATGTGGTTGTAGTAATATAGTGACTGTAGTAACCAGTTAGTACAGTGTTAGTGTAGTAATATAGTGATTATAGTAACCAGATAGTACAGAGTGACTGTAGTAATATAGTGACTGTAGTAACCAGTTAGTACAGTGTTAGTGTAGTAATATAGTGATTGTAGTAACCAGTTAGTAGTGTTAGTGTAGTAATATAGTGATTGTAGTAACCAGTCAGTACAGTGTGGTTGTAGTAATATAGTGACTGTAGTAACCAGTTAGTAGTGTTAGTGTAGTAATATAGTGATTGTAGTAACCAGTCAGTACAGTGTGGTTGTAGTAATATAGTGATTGTAGTAACCAGTCAGTACAGTGTGGTTGTAGTAATATAGTGACTGTAGTAACCAGTTAGTACAGTGTTAGTGTAGTAATATAGTGACTGTAGTAACCAGTCAGTACAGTGTGGTTGTAGTAATATAGTGACTGTAGTTACCAGTTAGTACAGTGTTAGTGTAGTAATATAGTGACTGTAGTAACCAGTTAGTAGTGTTAGTGTAGTAATATAGTGATTGTAGTAACCAGTCAGTACAGTGTGGTTGTAGTAATATAGTGATTGTAGTAACCAGTCAGTACAGTGTGGTTGTAGTAATATAGTAGCTGTAGTAACCAGTTAGTACAGTGTGGTTGTAGTAATATAGTGACTGTAGTAACCAGTTAGTACAGTGATAGTGTAGTAATATAGTGATTGTAGTAACCAGTTAGTACAGTGTTAGTGTAGTAATATAGTGACTGTAGTAACCAGTTAGTACAGTGTTAGTGTAGTAATATAGTGACTGTAGTAACCAGTTAGTACAGTGTGGTTGTAGTAGTATAGTGATTGTAGTAACCAGTTAGTACAGTGTTAGTGTAGTAATATAGTGATTGTAGTAACCAGTCAGTACAGTGTGACTGTAGTAATATAGTGACTGTAGTAACCAGTCAGTAGAGTGTGGTTGTAGTAATATAGTGACTGTAGTAACCAGTTAGTAGTGTTAGTGTAGTATTATAGTGATTGTAGTAACCAGATAGTACAGTGTGACTGTAGTAATATAGTGACTGTAGTAACCAGTTAGTACAGTGTTAGTGTAGTAATATAGTGATTGTAGTAACCAGTTAGTACAGAGTGACTGTAGTAATATAGTGACTGTAGTAACCAGTTAGTACAGCGTTAGTGTAGTAATATAGTGATTGTAGTAACCAGTCAGTACAGTGTGGTTGTAGTAATATAGTGATTGTAGTAACCAGTCAGTACAGTGTGGTTGTAGTAATATAGTGACTGTAGTAACCAGTTAGTACAGTGTTAGTGTAGTAATCTGTTTCATTTGCATG
The DNA here is from genome assembly GCA_032716605.1 of Paralithodes platypus. NCBI lineage: Eukaryota > Metazoa > Arthropoda > Malacostraca > Decapoda > Lithodidae > Paralithodes > Paralithodes platypus. The sequence goes on along the minus strand of CM064572.1, from coordinate 32,507,584 downwards.
GCCTCTCTTACTGATTTTCTTTGTGCCTCATTTACACTGAGAGCAATCCAGCTAGCTCTCACAAACACCTCCTCCTCCTATCCACTTCACTACACTAAACATGCACACCACACTTCATTCCTCCTCACCAAAATTAAAAAAACACAAAATTATGAATTGTAGCCCAGCCTCGGAGTCCCCAGGGGGGGGGGGGACCATAAATGCCCCCTCACCCGACCGACCATCCCCTGACGACCCCACTCAATTACCTGGACCTCGGCCTGTTACTCTTTCTATTAATTTCTGCAACATTCGCGGACTTTCCTCTAACTTTCACTCTGTTGAGCACCATCTCTCCTCCTACAAACCTGATCTTCTCTTCCTCACCGAAACTCAGCTGTCTGTAGCAACATCCAGCAACCCCTTCTCTGTATCCTCCTACTTTCTCTATCCTAGTTTCAAAGCCAAAGGCGGATGTTGTGCATATGTGCACAACAAACTCACTTGCTCTCGTGTTCCCGATTTCGACTCCTCTGAATTCTCAACTTTATGGCTCAAACTTTCCTGTCATTCTCTTACTAAATATTTCTGTGCTGTCTATCTTTCCCCTAACTCTACCAACTTTCCCAAATTCTTTGACTATCTAAACTCTACAGTGGAACACATTCTATCCATCTCTCCTTTCTCAGAAATATCCATCTTAGGAGATTTCAACGTTCACCACCGCCAATGGCTCTCCTCTCACACTACTGATCCACCTGGTGAACAAGCCTACGTCTTTTCTATCCTAAATGACCTAGAGCAGTTAGTTCAGCAACCCACCCGTATCCCGGATCGCATCGGAGATCGGCCCAACATTCTTGACCTGTTTCTAACTTCTAACCCTTCTTCTTATACTGTCGATCTTTTCTCTCCTTTGGGCTCCTCCGACCATAAACTTATCTCTGTCACCTGTCCTATCTCTCCAGTACAGCCACCCGATCCTCCTAGCCGGCGGCGCTTGTGGCACTTTGGCGCTGCCGACTGGGAGGCTCTTCGGCAGTATTTCTTTGATTTCCCATGGAATGATTTCTGCTTCCATGGCCGAGGACCCGAGGAGAGTGCTGAACGCATTACCGAGGTAATCCTATCGGGCATGGAAGCATACATTCCATTCTCTTTCTCTCAGACTAATGCTAAAAAATCTTGGTTTACTCACGCCTGTTCTACTGCTGTCCGCAATAAGGAGGAAGCATTCAAACGGTACCGACGCCTTAAAACTCAAGACTCTCATTATTCATATGTTTCTGCCCAGAATCAAGCCAAATCTGTTCTTCGACTTGCCAAACACTCTTTCATCAATAATAAATGCACTGAACTATCTAACTCTAGCTCTTCCCAAGCTTTCTGGCATCTAGCCAAAAACCTCTCCAACAATTTCTCTTCCTCGTCTTTCCCTCCCCTTTCCCACTCTGATGGCTCAACCATCACTTCTTCCTCTGACAAAGCTAAACTCTTCGCTCAAACTTTTGCTAGAAACTCCACCTTGGATGATTCCAGTGCTATTCCTCCCTCTCTGCCCTCCTCTCTCTTACTTATGCCTAATATCCTAATCTCTTCTAAAGATGTACTTTCTACCCTCTCTGGGCTTAACACTAATAAGGCGTACGGTCCGGACAGAGTTCCTCCTGTTGTTCTCAAAAACTGTGCTTCCGTGCTGACTCCCTGCCTAGGCAAACTCTTTCGTCTCTGTCTATCCTCTAACGTCTTCCCTTCATGCTGGAAGTTTGCTCACATTCAACCTGTCCCAAAGAAGGGTAACCGCTCTCAACCCTCCAACTATCGTCCAATTGCTCTTATCTCTTGTCTTTCTAAAGTTTTTGAAACTATTCTTGCTTCCAAATTTCTTAAGCATTTCTCTTCTCATAATCTGCTCTCAGATCGCCAGTATGGCTTCCTTAAGGGTCGCTCTACTGGTGATCTTCTTTCATATCTTACTAACTCTTGGTCATCCTCCTTTCGGGACTTCGGTGAGACTTTTTCTATTGCACTAGACATATCGAAAGCCTTCGATAGAGTCTGGCATAAATCTTTAATTTCTAAACTACCCTCCTTCGGTTTCTATCCCTCCATCTGTGCCTTTGTCTCTAATTTCCTTTCCGGCCGTTCCATAGCTGCGGTTGTGGACGGCCATTGTTCACTTCCTCACCCTATAAACTCCGGTGTTCCTCAGGGCTCTGTCCTATCTCCTATTCTCTTTCTAATTTTTATAAATGATCTCCTTAACTGTACCTTAATTCCCATCCATTCATACGCAGACGACTCAACCTTACACTACTCCATTAGTTTTTCAGAACGCCCCAGCCAGCAATCTCATCCATTCATACGCAGACGACTCAACCTTACACTACTCCATTAGTTTTTCAGAACGCCCCAGCCAGCAATCCCTCAACGACAAACGTAATGAAGCCATAGAATTCTTAAATTCTGATCTAAATACTATTTCCGATTGGGGCAGAGAAAACGTTGTTAACTTTAATGCTTCCAAAACCCAATTTCTCCATCTATCTACCCGTCAGGATCTCCCAGCGGACTATCCCTTATTCTTCAACAATACAAAAATCAACCTTTCATCTTCTCTCAATATTCTTGGTGTCTCTTTTTCTTCTGCTCTCATTTGGAAGGACCATATTACCAGTCTTGCTAAGGCAGCCTCCCAGAAGCTGGGTGTGCTCAACCGCCTTAGGGGGTTCTATTCCCCTGCACAGCTTCTTGCTCTGTACAGGGGCATAGTGCGCCCTTGTATTGAGTATTGTTCACATGTGTGGGGAGGTTCCTCTCACACCGCTCTCCTAGACAAAGTTGAAAGGAAGGCCTTTCGTATCATTAACTCCCGTCCGCTCACCAACTCTCTGCAATCTCTCTCTCTCCGCCGCAATGTTGCATCTCTCCCGCTATTCTATCGCTACTATAATAATCAGTGTTCCTCAGAGCTATCCCAGTGCATACTACCTCCTTTACGTAGGGCACGTGGTACCCGTCTTGCAACTCAATCCCACCCCTACTCTGTGCAACTCTCCAACCCAAGAGTGAAACGTTACTCTCAAACTTTCTTCTACTCAACATCTGAGCTCTGGAACTCTCTCCCAGAATCAGTCTTTCCCTCTTCCTATGACTTAAATTGCTTCAAACTCTGTGTGTCCAGGCATTTTGGCTCGAACGTCCCTTGATTTTGGCCCTGTCACTCTTTCAACTATGGGGGAGGCACTCGCTATAGGCAGTTATGCCTTTTGCCTCCCTCAATCACATAGAAAAAAAAAAAAAAAAAAAATAGTGATTGTAGTAGCCAGTCAGTACAGTGTGGTTGTAGTAATATAGTGATTGTAGTAACCAGTTAGTACAGTGTGGTTGTAGTAATATAGTGACTGTATTAACCAGTTAGTAGGCCTACAGATTGGTTGTAGTAATATGTTAGTGGGACTGACGTAGCAACCACTCGGTGAACGAGGATATTTGACACTTTTACCCAATACTACTAACAGGTCATCCCACCCAGTCGTAGCGCTCAGATGGCTGACATCACACAGAGTCTGTGAGCGAGTACTGCCCACCCCCCAGTTTTTCTCTCCACTCACCCCCCAGCCTATATCCCCCTACCACCTCTATCGGAGAGAAGGACAGTCGGACACACTGTGACTATTTTCAAGCTAACATAAATATGTTCAGTACCTTGACGGCTTTTATTATTTTGTTCTGGTTATCATTAAATGGATTGTACCAGATTAGGAAGAAGTTGTGGGGGTCAAAGTGGTAATTAGGTACTGGTACCTTTATTTGTTCTTAGAGACCATTATCAAGCTAAATATCATCCTCTAGAGTTAGCTAAAGTATGATGACACTGATGTAATGGTTGTGCAGGGGTTAAGGTAACTCTATATTAGGCCTACACCCTTACCATACCTTCATCTCCCTTCACTTCATTGAACAACCATAATTTCCGTTTCAATATGATTATTAAGTGAAGCATGCAAATAGAAGTTAGGGTAACTAACATAAATTATACATTATTATGCAATGACAGAAAACCGATAAAAGAAACATTTTTGTTTGCTATGTTTACATGCACCAAATAAAACATTACACAAGTATATAATAGACCCAGGTACTAGCTAGGCCTCTTGATTGCACATTTAATTAACATAAGAACATAAGAGCATAAGAAAATGGGAGTCTGCAGAAAGACGATTGGCCTAAGCAAGGCAGATCCCTGTCCCACACAACCCCAATTACAAAGCCCAATTATAGGCTCAACACTCTAATACCCTGAGGATCATCTTACCAAAACGGTTAGAGATTAACGCAGGATTACGGGGGTCTGCAAAGCGCTGATTGGCCCAACCCTGCTGATCCCCCTTCACACCCAACCCTTCTCGTCCATATGCTTATCCAATTGTATCTTAAAGCTCCCTATCGTTTTTAATCCCACTATAGCACTTGGTAGTCCATTCCACCCATCTACAACTCTGTTACCAAACCAATATTTGCCTATATCTTTTCTGAAACGAAATTTATCTAATTTGAAACCATTGGTACGAGTTCTTTCGCTATCACTGAGCTTTAGTACATTTGTCATGTCCCCTTTGTTAATCCCACTAACCCACTTGAACACCTCTATCATATCCCCTCTAACTCTGCGTCTCTCTAACGAATGTAAGCCTAATTTCTTCAACCTTTCTTTATACGGAAGATTTCTAATATTATGGATCATTTTTGTCATTCTACGTTGTACTCTCTCCAATGAATCTATGTCCATTCTGTAATAAGGACACCAAAATTGAACAGCATAATCCATATGGGGTCTCACTAATGACAAGTAAAGTTTTAAGATAACATCAGCAGTTCTGTTACTCACACTCCTAGAGATGAACCCGAGAATCCTGTTTGCCTTGTTTCGAACGCTTATGCACTGTTGTCTAGGCTTCAAATCATTGCTAACAAACACACCTAGATCTTTCTCACAATTCGAGTTTTCTAATTCCACATTAGCTAGTTTATATTTAACATTTGTATGCATCTTCCCTATCTTTAATACCTTGCATTTGTCAATGTTAAACTTCATCTGCCAATTTACTGACCATTCGTGTAAGGTATCTAGATCCCTTTGGAGGCACTCTATATCTCTATCTGAATCAATTGTTCTCCCCATTTTGGTATCGTCTGCAAATTTACTTATCCTACTAGTTATACCTAAATCAAGGTCATTTATGTATATAACAAACAACAGAGGACCTAATACAGATCCCTGGGGGACACCACTTTTGACTGCTCCCCATTCTGACTTCGTACCATTTATGCTGACTCTCTGCTTCCTACCAATTAGCCATGACCTAATCCATCCCAACAACGCCCCACCTATTCCATGCGCCTCAACCTTTCTCATCAATCTCTCATGGGGGACTTTGTCGAAAGTTTTACTGAAATCTAAATATATTATATCATAATGACTTGTCATTATCTACTGCTTCATATACCTCTGAGAAAAAACTAATCAAATTAGTAAGGCTAGAACGTCCCTGAGTGAATCCATGCTGAGAAGAATTTATTAAATTAAATGTATCTAAGTGGTTTCTAATTTTACTAGCAATAATTGACTCTAGTAGCTTTCCTATGATTGATGTAAGACTAATGGGACGGTAATTGGATGCTATTGATTTGTCATCTTTTTTGAAGATCGGAACTACGTTTGCAAGCTTCCAAGCTTTTGGAACTATACCTGTCTCCAATGACTTGTTAAATAAAAATGTTAATGGGTAACTTAACTCATCCCTACATTCTTTTAATACTCTAGCATATACCTCATCAGGACCAGGCGATTTATGAGGTTTCAGTCTGTCAATTTCCTTAAGCACATCATTTCTACTTATAGTAACCGTACTTAACCTATTTTCTATACTATCGCTATATACCTTACGGACTTCTGGAAACTGTGCCAAATTTTCATTAGTGAAAACGGAAAGAAATTGACTATTTAATGTACTGCACATTTCTAAATAATTTTCTGTCATTTCTCCTATTGAAGTTTTAAGGGGACCAATTACATCTCTAATCTTGGATTTATATAGTTGGTAAAAAGCTTTAGGATTATTTTTTGAGTCATTGGCAACCTTAATTTCATTATTTATTTTTTCTTTCCTAATATCCTTTTTTACCTGTCTTGATAGATTCTGATAGTAAGCAAGTAGGTGAATTTCACGTTTCCTAATTTTTCTATATATTCCTCTCTTTTGTCCTAGAAGATCTAATAGTCTATTATTCATCCATTTGGGTTGGTTCTGTGTTGATCTAAATTTTCTCTTTGGGATGTATTTATTTTGTGCATTGAATACTGACTTGATAAAATTATTGTATGTATCTACCAAGGTTGACGTCTCTTCCTGACTTAAGATAACAGGTGCCTGAGAAGGGGTACACTCATTTGGACACCTGGATCGACTTAATTTTTTGACCATAGGGTCAGCTAATAGGGCTCTTCTTAACCCACCATAATTGGCTTTTCTGAAGTCAGGTATTAATGTTGTATTCTCTCTGGTATTACCTTTCCATTGCATATTAAAATACACATAATTGTGGTCACTATTTCCTAGGTGGTCCCTTATCTCTACATTATTTACCATATGTTCATTGTTACTGAAAACTAAATCGAGAATATTATTACCTCTAGTCAGCGTATCTATGAATTGAAATAAAAAACTATCTTGTTCTACCTCTATAAACTCCTCAGAATCAGAGTCTCCTATTTGATGCTGCCAATCTATATTCGGAAAATTATAATCCCCCATAATGCACACATTGCTAAACCTTGATGCCATTTTAATTTCCTCCCATAATGACGTTCCGTCATTTCTACTCATATTTGGCGGTCTATACATAACTCCAATAACTATGGTCTCACTACCTTCGTTAACCTCTACCCAAACACTTTCATTATCGTTATTTAGTCTAATACCTGATTTAATAAAGATTTTTAATGTACTGACAAACACTGCTATACCACCACCCCTCTTACTTGTTCGGTCATATTTAAACAAACTATATCCTGGTATATCAAATTCTGCTAAAAAATGCCTGGTTTCTGTATTAATCCATGTTTCAGTTAGACATACAAAAATGTTCATAATTGAATTGTATATGTATTTACAAATTAAGTTGGCATTGCTCAATTATATTAATAACGTTTGTTCCTTTCCATTTGGTTGAGAGAGAGAGAGAGAGACTTAATCAGAGTTGTCGTGGTTCGAGTTCTCACGCACATTTGGGCTACTTTTGAGGATTATTTGTCAGAATATTTCGAAAGATTACATAATTTTAGGTTCCTTCTAAGACACAGTAATAACATAATACCCAAAAGAAGCCAAATAACTAACAATATCATGTCAGCTAAGCTTGATGCTGACAGAAGATGAAAAATAAGTAAAGATTGGGCTATTGTTGGGCTACTTTCTCAGGCATTTGGGCTGAATTTTAGCTGTTGACAACTCTGACTGACCTCTGTCCTTTCTCTTTCACTCGGCCTCCGCGCCGAGAGAAATGGGGCAGGGGATATAAAAGGGATTAAGGGGAGGTTTTTAGTTGATTCCCTAGTCTTCCGTCAAGCTTAAAATTATTCCCCCTTGACCCCCTTTCAAGATAAATGTGTACATTTTTCGGTAGAAAAATTTCCCGGCCGAAGGCCGGTTCCCCTTAAATTACAGGCTCGCTTACGCTCGCCAGGAAAAAATCGACACTTGAATGGCACGAATGGTCTTAGAATTGACAGAAATGGGACGAGGGTTCTTAAAATCGCCAAACTAATGGGGCAAGCATCTTTAAATCTCACAAGCAATGGGGCTAAACTTAAGGGAGAAAGAGGTTCAGAAAAAAATCCTCCAGGTGGAAATCTCCCCTTAAGAGAGAGGGGGTTGTAACTTTTCTTGCCAAACACTTTCAAAGCACTGAATGTCCCCGATTAATTTAATGCTATTGTGTGCAAATACCTAAGGCACTTCAGTTCCAACACTACAGGTGATAGCTTAGTTTATCAGTTAAGGTTGCCTTAGTGAGATGAAAGACTAATTAATTTGGAGACATAGGACATTTTATATTGCAACCCTTTATTACACCCAAACACTGCTAAACTGTTAGGCATGTTTACACCCTTGGCACATTTTATTCAGAGAACTTGAGACAACATATCAGATGACCTGTCTGACCTGTGACCCCACTATAACTGAGCCTATTTAATAAGTGTTTATCATTGTCTGGCAGCCTCCTTTAAGGTCTATACTCGGTATGACGGTGTGCGTGAGCGGGACACAAATATGCCCTTGTATGGGATGACCTGTTAGTATTATTGGTCTTGCTTTTACCAACACATCTTTACTCTCCTCCAACATAAGGAGATACCCGGGCAGGTAGAACGTTTTTTTTTTTTTGGTTGCTTGTGTGTTTCTTTCTTTCGTTACTCTTCTCCAACACCCAGGCAGGGACAGCCAGTGATAGTTAGACATTTTGTTTACTGTGTTGTGTTCCATACTTCTAATTTTGATAATTTTTTTGAAGATATTGTTCAGTTTAGGATGAATATATGTGGCACAAAAGGTCAATTAAGATTATTTAACAGCCACTTAAACATGTTTGGTGATCTGTTATATGCTTAATTCCCTTTAGCTATGTATCCCTATGTTTTGCATTACGTATGAAGGTAATATCCACACGCGGCACTCTGCCTTGTTAAAGGAAACGAGTAAACATATATAAAGCACTAATTAATTGAGTAAATCTACATAAAACCTCCCCGTCGCCAATATTAGGGCTTACCTCACGACTAATAATTGGGTCAAAAGTAGTGTCTGTGAGTGTACATTTGTGATCCGTGACTTAGAACTTAACACCACAGTAATATATATATATACGAAGAACAAATTACTCTCTCATGGCTGAGATTTATCTTCTATAAACCAACGCTCAGTTCCTTCATTAACGTGAGATAAACAACATGTTTTCTTTCAAGTTATATAATATGACCTTTAGTCTTATGGGAACGATCGAGGTAGAGTGAGCTATAGATTGTTCAATCTGTAATGGCATTTGAGGATTTGAAGGGTTTTTAAAACAAATGTTGAGTGTTTTGAGTTGGATTTTTTTTTTTTAAGGAGATAAAGGGGAGACGGGGTAAGGGGGAGGGGGGGGGGAGGGTCTATGCGCGAATCTGTAAAACATAACTGGAAATATCTATTGTATATTAGGCATGTTCTTCTAGTACTCTATAACTATTGAAGTAGTAAGTTGTTTTACTTTATGTAATAAACACTGTTAAATTGTTAAATTGTTAAATAATTGCTCAATCAACTTTTATCACTTTATGCTTCTACCCTTGTATGGAGGTCGTATCTATCCATCAATCTATCTACTTTCCCTTATCAAAGCCTCCATAATGTATGTTTACTTTAGGTCCCTCTATCCCGGCCAGAACCATGTTAACAATCTCGGACCATCCGGAAGGCCTTATAGGGGCAGATCAAAGGATGCCTGGAAGATATATATATATATAATATATATATATATATATATATATATATAGAATATATATATATATATATATATATATATATATATATATATATATATATATATATATATATATATATGAAAGGAATAGAGAAAGTATTTACTAGAACGAAAAAACGATGTACAAAAATAACCAATAATCACCATTCATATTCCAGCTTTACTCTGCCCAATTAAGTTGTTCATACATACTGTAAATATGTCATTTGTTCACAAATTATTTAACATCGAGTCATGTGTACGCAATACTTTAGGCTAACATTGAAGCAAAGCCGCCCGTATGCTGGTAAATTGTTGTTGTGTTCGCCCTTTACGTGTGTCTGTTGCTGACAAAAAAGCTATAGCCTGAAATAGAGGCAGATAAAATGTCATTCATACACTCTGTTATATATGTTTGTGTTTCATCGTTAGTTCTCGTTTTTCTAGGGCACATTTATATGGATGAGGATTTTATAACATATATAACAGCTCAGTTCAGTCAGTGACAGGAGGAGGTTGTGTTAATTTGAGTTCCTGCCCGGACCACCTGCTCGTGACCCAGTGACCATACGCACCTACCTGTGTTTGGAGGCAGTGCACTTGTGTATATATAAAAGTGTTTTAGCTCAGTTTTTAGCTGTTAGTTGACTTATTCGTTTCTGTTTTCTGTACTTAGTTGTTTGCTCCTCGCTAAGCTTTTTGGGATCATGTCAGGTATGGAGTTCGAGTCCTTTACTGAACTGCATCATCTTATTCTCCAGGTAAGGGAAGAGATGGTTGTGGTAAAGGAAGAGGTCTTGGCTCTAAGGGAGGTTAATGTTAAACTTCAGAGGGAAGTGGATTTGATTAAAGACAAAAATCTAGCTTTCAATCTTAGCCAAGAGGAAATTAAGTCGAGTAAGGGGAAAAGGGAGGAAGTTGATGAATTTTTTTATTCATGGCAGGTTGTTAAAAATACGGGTGGGAAAGTCACACTCAAGAAGCAGGATAGTAGATTAGGTATGAGTGTGACAAATACATTCTCTCCTTTGCGAGACGAATGTGAGGGAAAAGATAGTCAGGATAAGGGAGGGTTAGCCGAAGTGCCTGCCGCCGACTCAGCTCCAACCGCTGACGCTGTGCTACCTACCACCACCACCACCCCCACCCCCACCACCACCACCATCACCACCAAGGGAGCTTCTGCCACCACCGGGGGTTCTCCAACTGCAGATGCTGGATCCTCCCGAGGGAAAGGTAAGTCTGTGTCCCGAGAAGGTAAGTCTGTGTCGATTGTGGGCGACTCCATGGTAAGATATTTAGTTAGGGCTACCCGCACTAAACTTAGGAAGGTTGTGTGTCTGCCTGGCCATGGAGTTGGGAGGGTTTTAGAGAAGATGGACCACATCTTGGAAGATAGTGGAGATAACCCCATTATCTGTCTCAGTGCCGGGAGTAACGATGTTGGTAAGGGTGAGGAACTGCTGCAGCAGTATCGGGATGTGTTAGATAAAGTTAGGATGAAGGGAGGGATCCCTGTAGTACATTGTATCCTACCCAGAAGAGGAGTTCCCAAGGAATGGACATCCAGGGCGATTGGTGTCAATTGCCGTTTGGAGAAATATTGCAAAGAAAAAGCAATACCATTCATTGATAACTGGGATAGTTTCTATGGGAGAGATGGGATGTATGCAAGGGATGGGGTTCATCTTTCACGGTTAGGGGTTTCTACATTAGCTAGTTCTTTAGATAGGGTGGTTGTGGGGTTTTGAACAGAAATATTGAGTGTGTAAATGAGAGGTTAAATGGAACAATTTTAGCGTCAGGCGAAAGCGTTAAGGATATTCAGTCTCATGCTAAAAATGATGTCTATATTGCAAATGATAGTAGTGATGGTGCAACGGAAGATGGAAATGTCGTTAGAAATAAAGGTAAATTAGGTATAAAGAAAAGAAGTAAATTGAAAGTATATTACACAAACTGTAGGAATCTATGTAACAAAATGAACGAACTTAGAGCCCTTTTTAGCAAAGAAAATATAGACATAATATTTTTAACTGAAACGTGGATTAATACAGAAACCAGGCATTTTTTAGCAGAATTTGATATACCAGGATATAGTTTGTTTAAATATGACCGAACAAGTAAGAGGGGTGGCGGTATAGCAGTGTTTGTCAGGAGTACATTAAAAAGCTGTATTAAATCAGGTATTAGACTAAATAACGATAATGAAAGTGTTTGGGTAGAGGTTAACGAAGGTAGTGAGACCATAGTTATTGGAATTATGTATAGACCGCCAAATATGAGTAGAAATGACGGAACGTCATTCTGGGAGGAAATTAAAATGGCATCAAGGTTTAGCAATGTGTGCATTATGGGGGATTTTAATTTTCCGAATATAGATTGGCAGCATCAAATAGGAGAATCTGATTCTGAGGAGTTTATAGAGGTAGTACAAGATAGTTTTTTATTTCAATTCATAGATACGCCGACTAGAGGTAATAATATTCTCGATTTAGTTTTCAGTAACAATGAACATATGGTAAATAATGTAGAGATAGGGGACCACCTAGGAAATAGTGACCACAATTCTGTATTTTAATATACAATGGAAAGGTAATACCAGAGAGAATACAACATTAATACCTGACTTCAGAAAAGCCAATTATGGTGGGTTAAGAAGAGCCCTATTAGCTGACCCTATGGTAAAAAAATTAAGTCGATCCAGGTGTCCAAATGAGTGTACCCCTTCTCAGGCACCTGTCATCTTAAGTCAGGAAGAGACGTCAACCTTGGTAGATACATACAATAATTTTATCGAGTCAGATTCAATGCATAAAATAAATACATCCCCAAAAGAAAATTTAGATCAACACAGAACCAACCAAAATGGATGAAAAATAGACTATTAGATCTTCTAGGACAAAAGAGAGGAATATATAGAAAAATTAGGAAAGGCGAAATTCACCTACTTGCTTACTATCAGAATCTATCAAGACAGGTAAAAAATTATATTAGGAAAGAAAAGAGAAATTATGAAATTAAGGTTGCCAATGACTCAAAAAATAATCCTAAAGCTTTTTACCAACTATATAAATCCAAGGTTAGAGATGTAATTGGTCCCCTTAAAACTTCGATAGGAGAAATGACAGAAAATGATTTAGAAATGTGCAGTACATTAAATAGTCAATTTCTTTCCGTTTTCACTAATGAAAATTTGGCAAAGTTTCCGGAAGTCCGTAAGGTATATAGCGATAGTATAGAAACTAGGTTAAGTACGGTTACTATAAGTATCAAAGTATATATAAGTATATAAAGCTCAGTGATAGCGAAAGAACTCGTAACAATGGTTTCAAATTAGATAAATTTCGTTTCAGAAAAGATATAGGCAAATATTGGTTTGGTAACAGAGTTGTAGATGGGTGGAATGGACTACCAAGTGCTATAGTGGGATCTAAAACTGTAGGGAGCTTTAAGATCAAATTGGATAAGCATATGGACGAGAAGGGTTGGGTGTGAAGGGGGATCAGCCGGGTTGGGCCAATCAGCGCTCTGCAGACCCCCATAATCCTGCGTTAATCTCTAACCGTTTTGGTAAGATGATCCTCAGGGTATTAGAGTATTGAGCCTATAATTGGGCTTTGTAATATTTGTATTGAATTTGGGTTGTGGACAGGTTCTTATGTTCTTAAATGATGTGCTTAAGGAAATTGACTGACTGAAACCTCATAAATCGCCTGGTCCTGATGAGGTATATGCTAGAGTATTAAAAGAATGTAGGGATGAGTTAAGTTACCCATTAACATTTTTATTTAACAAGTCATTGGAGACAGGTATAGTTCCAGAAGCTTGGAAGCTTGCAAACGTAGTTCCGATCTTCAAAAAAGGTGACAAATCAATAGCATCCAATTACCGTCCCATTAGTCTTACATCAATCATAGGAAAGCTACTAGAGTTAATTATTGCTAGTAAAATTAGAAACCACTTAGATACATTTAATTTAATAAATTCTTCTCAGCGTGGATTCACTCAGGGACGTTCTTGCCTTACTAATTTGCTTAGTTATTTTCAGAGATATTTTAGTATATGAAGCAGTAGATAATGACAAGTCATATGATATAATATATTTAGATTTCAGTAAAGCTTTCGACAGAGTCCCCCATGAGAGATTGATGAGAAAGGTTGAGGCGCATGGAATAGGTGGGGCGTTGTTGGGATGGATTAGGTCATGGCTAATTTGTAGGAAGCAGAGAGTCAGCATAAATGGTACGAAGTCAGAATGGGGAGCAGTCAAAAGTGGTGTCCCCCAGGGATCGGAATTAGGTCCTCTGTTGTTTGTTATATACATAAATGACCTTGATTTAGGTATAACTAGTAGGATAAGTAAATTTACAGACGATACCAAAATGGGGAGAACAATTTATTGATTCAGATAGAGATATAGAGTGCCTCCAAAGGGATCTAGATACCTTACACGAATGGTCAGTAAATTGGCAGATGAAGTTTAACATTGACAAATGCAAGGTATTAAAGATAGGGAAGATGCATACAAATGTTAAATATAAACTAGCTAATATGGAATTAGAAAACTCGAATTGTGAGAAAGATCTAGGTGTGTTTGTTAGCAATGATTTGAAGCCTAGACAACAGTGCATAAGCGTTCGAAACAAGGCAAACAGGATTCTCGGGTTCATCTCTAGGAGTGTGAGTAACAGAACTGCTGATGTTATCTTAAAACTTTACTTGTCATTAGTGAGACCCCATATGGATTATGCTGTTCAATTTTGGTGTCCTTATTACAGAATGGACATAGATTCATTGGAGAGAGTACAACGTAGAATGACAAAAATGATCCATAATATTAGAAATCTTCCGTATAAAGAAAGGTTGAAGAAATTAGGCTTACATTCGTTAAAGAGACGCAGAGTTAGAGGGGATATGATAGAGGTGTTCAAGTGGGTTAGTGGGATTAACAAAGGGGACATGACAAATGTACTAAAGCTCAGTGATAGCGAAAGAACTCGTACCAATGGTTTCAAATTAGATAAATTTAGTTTCAGAAAAGATATAGGCAAATATTGGTTTGGTAACAGAGTTGTAGATGGGTGGAATGGACTACCAAGTGCTATAGTGGGATTAAAGACGGTAGGGAGCTTTAAGATAAAATTGGATAGGCATATGGACGAGAAGGGTAGGGTGTGAAGGGGGATCAGCAGGGTTGGGCCAATCAGCGCTCTGCAGACCCCCGTAATCCTGCGTTAATCTCTAACCGTTTTGGTAAGATGATCCTCAGGGTATTAGAGTGTTGAGCCTATAATTGGGCTTTGTAATTGGGGTTGTGTGGGACAGGGATCTGCCTTGCTTGGGCCAATCGGCTTTCTGCAGACTCCCATTTTCTTATGTTCTTATGTTCTTATAACAATATACTGTATATGTTCACATTTTATTATCTTGCAGTGGGTCAACAGTGGAACACTTAGCTTGATGAAAACAAACGCATGTTATTACTACACAATATTTGACTAAAACTCATATATATATATATCAGTTTCACCTATATATTAATGTTTACAAAGTTTACCGTATATATATATTATAAATATATATTTTTTTGTCATCTCTATCATTCTTACGTAATATTAAAATTATTTCTTGAGTACTTTAACCTAGAGTTTTTCAGTAATGGTTTAAGAACATAAGAACATAAGAAAATGGGAGTCTGCAGAAAGCCGATTGGCCTAAGCAAGGCAGATCCCTGTCCCACACAACTCCAACTACAAAGCCCAATTATAGGCTCAACACTCTAATACCCTGAGGATCATCTTACCAAAACGGTTAGAGATTAGCGCAGGATTACGGGGGTCTGCAGAGCGCTGATTGGCCCAACCCTGCTGATCCCCCTTCACATCCAACCCTTCTCGTCCATATGCTTATCCAATTTTATCTTAAAGCTCCCTATCGTTTTTAATCCCACTATAGCACTTGGTAGTCCATTCCACCCATCTACAACTCTGTTACCAAACCAATATTTGCCTATATCTTTTCTGAAACGAAATTTATCTAATTTGAAACCATTGGTACGAGTTCTTTCGCTATCACTGAGCTTTAGTACATTTGTCATGTCCCCTTTGTTAATCCCACTAACCCACTTGAACACCTCTATCATATCCCCTCTAACTCTGCGTCTCTCTAACGAATGTAAGCCTAATTTCTTCAACCTTTCTTTATACGGAAGATTTCTAATATTATGGATCATTTTTGTCATTCTACGTTGTACTCTCTCCAATGAATCTATGTCCATTCTGTAATAAGGACACCAAAATTGAACAGCATAATCCATATGGGGTCTCACTAATGACAAGTAAAGTTTTAAGATAACATCAGCAGTTCTGTTACTCACACTCCTTGAGATGAACCCGAGAATCCTGTTTGTCTTGTTTCGAACGCTTATACACTGTTGTCTAGGCTTCAAATCATTGCTAACAAACACACCTAGATCTTTCTCACAATTCGAGTTTTCTAATTCCACATTAGCTAGTTTATATTTAACATTTGTATGCATCTTCCCTATCTTTAATCCCTTGCATTTGTCAATGTTAAACTTCATCTGCCAATTTACTGACAATTTAATTTACAATTTACTGTAAGGTATCTAGATCCCTTTGGAGGCACCCTATATCTCTATCTGAATCAATTGTTCTCCCCATTTTGGTATCGTCTGCAAATTTACTTATCCTACTAATTATACCTAAATCAAGGTCATTTATGTATATAACAAACAACAGAGGACCTAATACAGGTCCCTGGAGGACACCACTTTTGACTGCTCCCCATTCTAACTTCGTACCATTTATGCTGACTCTCTGCTTCCTACCAATTAGCCATGACCTAATCCATCCCAACAACGCCCCACCTATTCCATGCGCCTCAACCTTTCTCATCAATCTCTCATGGGGGACTCTGTCGAAAGCTTTACTGAAATCTAAATATATTATATCATATGACTTGTCATTATCTACTGCTTCATATACCTCTGAGAAAAAACTAAGCAAATTAGTAAGGCAAGAACGTCCCTGAGTGAATCCATGCTGAGAAGAATTTATTAAATTAAATGTATCTAAGTGGTTTCTAATTTTACTAGCAATAATTGACTCTAGTAGCTTTCCTATGATTGATGTAAGACTAATGGGACGGTAATTGGATGCTATCGATGTATCACCTTTTTTGAAGATCGGAACTACTGTACATTTGCAAGCTTCCAAGCTTCTGGAACTAAATCTGTTTCTAATGACTTGTTAAATAAAAATGCTAATGGGCTACTTAACTCATCTCTGCATTCTTTTAATACTCTAGCATATACCTCGTCAGGACCAGGCGATTTTTGAGGTTTCAGTCTGTCAATTTCCTTAAGCACATCATTTCTACTTATACTAACTGTACTTAACATCTTTTGTATACTATCACTATATACCATATTGACTTCTGGAATCTGTGCCAAATTTTCATTAGTGAAAACGGAAAGAAACTGACTATTTAATATACTGCACATTTCTAAATCATTTTCTGTTATTTCTCCTATTTCTGCTATTGAAGTTTTTAGGGGGCCTATTACATCTCTAACTTTAGATTTATATAGTTGGTAAAAAGCTTTAGGGTTATTTTTTGAGTCACTGGCTATCCTTATTTCATAATTTCTTTTTGCCTTCATGATTTCCTTTTTTACCTGTCTTGATAGAGTCTGATAGTATGTAAATGATTTTCACCTTTCTTTATTTTTCGATATATTCCTTTCTTTTTTCCTATAAGATATATTAGCTTATTAGTCATCCATTTTGGTTGGTTCTGCGTCGATCTAAATCTTCTTTTAGGGATATATTTATTTTGAGCATTGTGGAGTGAAGCAATAAACTGGTTATATGTAGGTGGCAAGTTTAACTCTGGCATATCCTGACTTAATTGCTTAACAATAGGGTCCACCCTTAAGTCTCTTCTTAGCCCACCATAATCGGCTTTTCTGAAATCTGGGATAAGTGTCTTATTCTCTTTAGCATTCCCTGTCCATTGTATATTAAAATAAATATATTTATGATCGCTATTTCCTAGGTGGTCACCAATCTCTACATTATTTATCATATGTTCATTGTTACTGAAAACTAAATCAAGAATATTAATACCTCTAGTCGGCGTATCTATGAATTGAAATAAAAAACTATCTTGTACTACCTCAATAAACTCTACTGAATCGGAGTCGCCTATTTGGTGCTGCCAATCAATGTTCGGAAAATTAAAATCCCCCATAATGCACACATTGCTAAACCTTGATGCTATTTTAATTTCCTCCCATAACGATGTTCCGCCATTTCTACTCATATTAGGCGGTCTATATATAACTCCAATAACTATGGTCTCACTACCTTCGTTAACCTCTACCCAAACACTTTCATTATCATTATTTAGTCTAATACCTGATTTAATACAGTTTTTTAATGTACTCCTGACAAACACTGCTATACCCCCGCCCCTCCTACTTGTTCTGTCATATTTAAACAAACTATATCCTGGAATATCAAATTCTGCTAAAAAATGCCTAGATTTTGTATTAATCCACGTTTCAGTTATTATGATATTAATATGACATTATGACATTATGACATTATTATGACATCAGTTATTATGACATTATGAAATGTGAATATATACACCATATGAGGAGGAGCACTTTATTGACAATGTTTCGCAGATAGCTTCTTCAGATCACTAGTACTGTAACCTGAAGAAGATATCTGCGAAACGTTGTCAATGAGTTGCTCCTCCTCATATGGTGTTTATATTCATTCTGTCAACTTTTCAAAGTGATTTCAACATTATGGCATGCAATATATAGGCAGCAACCTGGAAATAGTTCACTAATGAGCCAAGCAAATTACTTGAGCATCCCCAGAAATATATTATAATCGGGCCTGATAGTAAACATCTTTTGTCATCGAATGGAAGCATTGTATTAACGTGGGGTCACACAAACGACTTTTCCGTCAATTTTTACGGGCAATTGTAGCCTGGCAGCTTCAATATTTAACTTACATGAAAATTAAACTATCTACCGTAATCTACCTACATTCTAGTGTCCTATTCCAATGAAAAAGAACCTCAAAATATCATGAGAACAAAGTTGCTCTAAGAAAATTGCTGGAAAAAGCGCTCGTGTGACGCCACCTTTACACAGAACTACATGTTTTACTCCAGTGACGTCAACAATTCACTTGGATGAATAACTTGTAAATATATAATAACGAAAATTTGCCTGGTAGTTGTTTTACTCCTCATGCATGTAAAGATTCCGTATAGATTATCAAGTGTGTGTGTGTGTGTGTTTCATTGTACTATTGGCCTGGTAAAATGAAATACATCATGGTTCGTATTTCGATCAGAAGGCAATATAGTTGTCACTTAATACACACACACACACACACACAGACACTCTTCTTTCATGTCAAAGCCTCTTATATATTTATTACAATAAAACACGCTTGGTGGAAAACAAAATTTTACATAGTAGTAAGAAAAGTCTGAGCTACTCCTGGAAATCTATTCTGCGTGCATATGAACGTAATGAGTAGAAGTGTTTGGTAAAATTATCTCAGATTTTGTGTAAACGGAACAACAACCAAAATCCTTGTCAAGAAGGATTTTTTTTCTGGGTAAGGTAGGTCAGTTGAATAGTAGAAAATATTCGTAGTATTTTTTCTAACAGAGTAAGGAATTACACATTTGTATACGAAATTTGATAATTTTGTTGAATGAAAAATCTATCTATGTTGCACATCTGTGACCAAAATGTTGTCAGACATTTTTAAGTGGAATTAATAGTGTAGATTCCGAAATATGATATTGGGCATTAACAGTTAACTATAAAAAACAGCTATGGTTAAATCAAACCTGTCTGTCCTGTCTCCTCTGTCCCTCCCCTTTCTTGTCTGTTTCATTCTCTGTATACACCTTTTTCTATTTCTGTCTAACGTTCCTATTCCCTAACCTGTCTGCTTTATGTTACCGTCTCGCTTGTATGTGATTGTATGTCCTGCTCCTTCTCCTCGGTTCTGTCTGTTTTCAGCCCTGTCACGCCTACCTTCCTGTATAGTCGGCCAATATCCCAGTTGGCCCAAAGCTTCTTTTGTTTATGGTACTTAAGCTATTTACAAATATAAATGCAAAAGACAAAAATGAACAAACTACAGTCCATGGAATGGGATGGAATTTGTGCTGTGCCTAGTGTTAGTGCATTACCACAGCACACCGAAACGCCAACAAAAATACCCTAATTGTTTCCTGATTAAATAGCACTGTACGCATATTCCCATATTCAAAATATGCTACAGGGGGGCAATGCCTAGTGAGGTAATTACTCAATAGGTGGCGTTCGGAGAGTGAGAGTCCGAGTCTAGGTGGTGAGATGGTGAAGCACGGGGGTGAAACAACTTCAGAGATGGGGCTGCTTCGAGCCGTGAGTTTAGCTCTAGTGCTTCGTGTGTCTCACTCCCTAGACTGGAACAAGACCTCACGGGCTTCACCGTGTTGAGCAGTTGAATGTGCAGGCTCTCAGCCTATGCCCGAGAGGGAGTATTTGGAATATAGACAAAAAATAAAATAAAATCATTAGAAGTAGGCCAGACATAGTAGCCACTAACCTCTGTAACTCAAAAGGGGCTAGAGTAAATGGGCTGTAAATGTATATATCTATTCCCTGGCCGACCCATCCTAAATGATCGAAATATGAACTCGATTACTCTAGTCCTGGTTGAGTTATAGAGGTTAGTGGTCAAGATTTTTGGCCTACTCCTAATAAACAAACTATTGTAGGAAGGTGTATTCTGTATATTTTCTGTTCCATTGCTCTATTTTTTTACTCTACAATAGCATATATAAAAGAAGTCCAGGGTCACCTGGAACATGGCCAACTGTACCTCTCTCTCTCTCTCTGTCTCTCGCCAACAAAAAATATAATACACTGTCTTTTACTTGTCAGCCAATCTGTTATGATAAACAATAGAGACACTTTTCCCTCATTTTGCTAATACATCCCAAATAACTAGACCAACTCAAGAGGAGAAGGAGGAAAAATGGAAAGAGATAAAGGAAAAGAAAGAGTGAGAATTAGAACAAATATATAATGAAAAGTATAAGAGACGAGAAAGGAGAAATTGAGGAGGGGAACCAAGCGAAGAAGGAGGAGAAGGTTGACTAAGACTAATAACACACACAACAAAGCCACTCCAACAGCTTCCTCTCTCTCCAACACCCCTTCTCCCCTTTCTACACTCATCCGAAAATAGGAAAGTAGAAAGTAGTTACTACAGACATTGTACGGCATAGAAAGAAAATGGAAAAGGACCGGACAAAGGAAGGGAGGGAATTAAGGAGAGAGATATATTATATAGAAAATATATACTAGGTGCCGTTGAAGGTTTATCCCTCAATACCTTCACCTGTCCTGACCTAGTAACGGATTAATGAGAAGAAAGAGTAAGAAGAAAAACAAATATAGAATGAAGTATTAGAGGAAGAAGGGAAGGCGAGGAAGCTAAGAATTTGAGAAACTAGGGAAACCTCCTGAGAACAATCAGTGTCGGGGGGTAGGAGATGAGAGCTTAGGTGGAGATGGAGAGAGGAGAGAGAGGAGGCCGGGGTAAAGTTTTAGGAAAAGTTTGTAGCACTTCCCTCCATCACCACCACCACCATCACCATCCACCGTGCGGGTGCCCAACCCCGAAAAGGGTTGAAATAGGGGAGCTATCCCCCCGCCAAAGGCGGCTTTCTAGGGCCTTTCCTAGCTGATGCTGAGAGGATTGGGTTCTAGTCATGTGGTGATGGGATGGTCTATCAGAGTGAGAACTGAGCAATTTCTGCCATACCCATAGCTTACTCTGACTGTTCCTTTAACTTATATATTTTCTAGATCTCAAGTGACGGCGTCTCTAACGTGGATTGACCTCCCAATCTACCAAGATTGGAAGCCAAAGCGTCACATTTTTCCCTTGCCCCTCAACTTTCTCTTCATAATTGCTGAGGGACACAGGGCCCTGAGTGGGGCTTTGGTTTCCCGGGAATTTCCGCACCCTCTTCAGCTCCCCGCCATGGAGTGGCTTCGGTCACCCAGGCTTTATTGTGGTCGGCGGGGAGGGTTCTGTGGGGCACTCGGTTATGGCCTTGGCCTTGCTCGGGGCCTTGGGGCTGTTCGGCCAGGCAGCTTGGGGAACAACAACAACAACAACAACACTATCCACCCTACTACCACACCTCTCTTAAGGGAGCCCACCTCGCTTGTTTTCTCTTTCACTCCTTCTCTCTTTGGCTTGTATCCATTCGTCCCCATTCAGCCTACTGTTTTAAGACGGTGTTGATTTCTTCCTGGCGAGCGATAGCGAGCCAGCGTTGTATGAAGAAATCCGGCTTCGCCGGAGAAATTTCTCTATCGAAAAATTTACAAATTCAGCTTGCTGTCAAAACAAAAATATATATATATGCTGGCTCGCTACCGCTCGCCAGGAAAATAATGACACCTGGATGGGGGTAAACGTCTTACAATAGTACGCTGAATGGGGCCGAATTGATACAAGCCGAGAGAGGGAGAGAAAGAGAAAAAAAAGCGAGGTGGGCTCTCTTAACCCTAACCTTTATGTTAGTAACTTTCTTTATCCGCTTTTATTATTTCATAGTATTTCTTTTAATCAGATTTTCACTATTTCGTATTTTGTTTACCAGTTGTTGTGTTTTTTTCCTTATAGTGTCTCTTTGTGTGTGTGTGTGTGTGTGTGTTTGTATGTGTGTATATACAGTATGTGTGTTTGTGTGTGTGTGTGTGTGTGTGTGTGTTTATTCTGGGTTATGATTGTTGGTCATAGTGGTGGTAGTTCATGTGTTGTTGGTCGTGATTGTTATTGTGCTTGACGGTAGAGATCATTTTATACCACAGACTGTTATATTATGTGTTCTTCTCCTGTTACCTCTTTCCTTTATCGTGTCTCTTGCTGATCCTCCCTACCCCTTGTGGGAGTAAGGGCTGGCTACTGATTGATTGACTGACTAATAATATTTTGAATTGTCAGTTGTGATATTAAGAGCTTTTGAGGTATGTGTCCATTACAATAATAGTTATGTTTGCGGCCACTTTTACTACCAAAAAGCTGACAGTTGTACAATATCCACACCACATTAACTCTTACAGTACCGGCGACGTCTATTTATTTGATTTCAGGCACATTCAGACGATTTGTTTAAGCTTAGGAAGAATATCTGATAGGTAAAAGGATTAATTGAGATAGTATGAAATCTGTTAACGGTTAGACATCATTTCTAAGCTGAATATAATTGTCCAATATTTGCCTGAATATAATGTAAAGGATGTCACCGGTACAAAATAGGTTAATATGATTAGTACATAATTAGCATCACTTGGTCGATACAAGTTTCCGTCGAACTTTCATAGCTTATTTATCATCCTGGCAATTATATTTCTTTCTGAAGGGACTGGAGTTCTCAAAAAGAGGTTGCAGTCCTGACACTATTATTGCATTACATTGCGCTGGCTGAATAATCCAGAAGGGTTGATAAAGTCCTATTTTAACTAACTTAATTTTCTTTCTTGTTTTCCAGGTGTTGCGGAAGGAAGGCAAGACAGCAGAGCCTGCAAGAGGCGGTGCAACTAATCAGGTAAATCAATTAGTTACCATTTTTATTCCTTGATTTGTTTGTAACAATTGACAGTGAAGGTCATATAGTAAATCAATTAGGTACCATTTTTATTCCTTGATTTGTTTGTAACAATTGACAGTGAAGGACATATGGTAAATCAATTAGGTACCATTTGTATTCCTTGATTTGTTGTAACAATTGACGGTGAAGGTCATATCTTTGTAAACAGGGGAGGGGGGGGGGGGGGTTTCTTTGACTTAGTTGGTTTTTGGACACTATTAGTATTGTAGTATGTATTTGATCCCAATATTACATTTGGTGTTGTGTGCAGCAGGCAACCTGGCACCCATGAATTGTAAGCTCGGCGGAGATACCGGTGTAATGATTATGCTTGTTAAATCTGTGTAGTGAAGAGACAAACGAACCCGGGAGAAGCTCCTTAATATACCTCCACCAAAGACCACAAACAACAACTTCATTATAATCAGATAAAATTAAGGAATACCCTGTTCTTAACATTAACCCACTGAGCCCCAGGCAATATAATATAAATGTACACCCCAGGACCAGCAGGTTGTCAAAAAAAAAAAAATCCAGAAAACACCTGGAATAGGTTAGAAATGAAGGAAAAACCATTATGGGGTCCTACGGGGAGCCCGAAAGTCGGAATTAACATGGGGAAATGGGTAGGCAAAAACATGCAAAAACAAGTTTTTGTGTGCTCACGCACACACGTCTGGACTTTGAGGGTTTTCAACCATCTGCATTATTGCGTGGGATATTTACACAGTTCCCATACAAATCTGAGCCATTTAGTTGCCATAGAACCGGATAATTAATCGAAACGCACCCTATGCGGCACTGGGGTTTAGCGTAAAATATATTGCTGACGCATCACGTGCGTCGCTGGGGTCCAGTGGGTTAATCCTCCATTACAAACCCCAATGCACTTGAATAAATTAATGAAAGCATATGGTCCTCCTGGGATTCAAACTCTGTACACCTCACCCAGAACATAAGCATCTAAACCATGACACCACCAACGCACTTAATGCCAGCTTGTCTCCCACAATTATGGTATAGTTGCTTTGGAATGTATATAATAATTGTATCATCATCATGAATCTACATAAATATACTTTCAGTTCAATTGAAGGTGCCAGTGTAAAATAATCTCTTGCTCTCTCTCTCTCTCTCTCTCTCTCTCTCTCTCTCTCTCTCTCTCTCTCTCTCTCACTATCTATCTATCTATCTATCTCTATCTTTCTCTTCCTTCCTTGCTTGCTTCCTTCCTTCCTTTGCTTGGAGGTGGTCCCGGGTTTTACTACAGGGACCAAGTTACTTCTATCATTAAATTGTGTACGAGGGTCCGGGAGGCAGTTATCGTCTGGCGCTGAGGTTTATGATGGGGCAGACCTATCTAGTAGTCAACCCCTTCTGTACCGGCGACGTCATTCTTGGTTTTTTTCTAGCAATGTTTAGACGATATTGTGCAGTTTAGGAAGGATCTGTGGTAGTAATAATGGTTAAGCGAGATAGTTCGAAGCCTTTTCATTGCTGAAGGCCCCTTTTAAACTGATTAGAATCGTATAATAGTAGCCAGAATAAAGTACAAAATACGTCGCCGGTACAGAACGATTTAATGGTCTTGAAAGAGAGAGAGAGAGAGAGAGAGAGAGAGAGTCATATGACAAGGAATTGAGGTGGAAAATGGGTGATGTGAGAGGAAAGACGAAATAGTAATGCACAAAAGAAAGCAAGCAACGAACGATATATTGATCTCAAAGAAACTGATTGTGGCTAATGTCTCTACACTGTATACAATGGCTGAACATAAATTAGTAAGACAACAAGTAAATAGTTTGGCAAACAAGGATTGTGTGTGCATAGGTGATGGTGAAGTCGCACCAACATGCTATTAACCCGGGAACTGGCAACACTTGGGGATTACTCATCAATGAGACAAGCTTTTGGATATTGCACTTTAAGAGACAAATGGTTATTACCGATTGATGTTAGAATTTGAAATACCAAAGTTGACGAAATCGCTTACTGGTTAAAGCCCCTTGTGTTAGTAATAATTGAGGATATAGAGAAGCAGAATGCATTATTAAAAAACATACAGAAATATAGAAGTTATTGAAAAGTGAGGTTAGTAGATCATTCAGAGCAAAATTATATGATATTTATTACACGAAATCTGAATGGGGTTATCATAATATGGGAAGAAATTAGAGTTGCACGTCAAAAGAGATGTATATATATATATATATATATATATATATATATATATACAATGCTAAAACAAGGTTACACGCAGAGAGAGAAAGAAAGCGAAACAATACAACAAAATATTGAATTAAATGTTCAAAAGAACGCAGAAGGGCAAAGTTTGCACTCCAAGAACTTTGAAACAAAGTTAAAAATGGAAACAAAGAAAGACACCTGCACCGGTAATGCAAAAAGTTAGAACTGGCTGGCTGGGTGGAGCATAGACGGAAGGACCAGCTGCGTGTAGTGGTGTGTGTGGCAGGGGAGAGGTTATATGGAGTTACAGAGACGGAAGGACCAGCTGTGTGTAGTGGTGTTTGTGGCAGGGGAGAGGTTATATGGAGTTACAGAGACGGAAGGACCAGCTGCGTGTAGTGGTGTGTGTGGCAGGGGAGAGGTTATGTGGAGTTACAGAGACAGAAGGACCAGCTGTGTGTAGTGGTGTGTGTGGCAGGGGAGAGGTTATATGGAGTTACAGAGACAGAAGGACCAGCTGTGTGTAGTGGTGTGTGTGGCAGGGGAGAGGTTATATGGAGTTACAGAGACGGAAGGACCAGCTGTGTGTAGTGGTGTATGTGGCAGGGAGAAGTTACATGGAGTTACATACAGACACAGTATAGTACATAGACGGAAGGACCAGCTGTGTGTAGTGGGTTCAGTACACACCCACATGATAATACTACCACTGATACTGGGAAGCCTATAATATCTACAGAAAATGATAATACTACCACTCTTAATTGGAAGGTTATAATTTATTGTCTACAGTGGGTTCAGTACACCCCCACATAATGATAATACTATAACTGTTACTGGGAAGGTTATAATATCTACAGTGTGTTCAGTACAACCCCACATAATGATAATACTATAACTGTTACTGGGAAGGTTATAATATCTACAGTGTGTTCAGTACACCCCCACATGATAATACTATAACTGTTACTGGGAAGGTTATATTATCTACAGTGTGTTCAGTACACCCCCACATAATGATAATACTATAACTGTTACTGGGAAGGTTATAATATCTACAGTGTGTTCAGTACACCCCCACATAATGATAATACTATAACTGTTACTGGGAAGGTTATATTATCTACAGTGTGTTCAGTACACCCCCACATAATGATAATACTATAACTACGATGTCCGGCCGTTCTCACACCAACAGTCATCGTGTTAAGGTGTACCTAACCCCTTCTCTACCGGCGACGTATTTCTTGTTTTATTCTAGCTATTTTTTAAACGATACTGTGCAGTTTAAGAAAGGTCTGTCATAGTAAAAATTATTAAGTGAGATAGTTCGAATGTTTATTCCTATAGGCCCTTTTTTATCTGAATAAAATTGTCTAAGAGTAGCCAGAATAAAGTTAAAAGAATGTGAAGGGTACTGAAGGGGTTAGATAACCAACAAAAAACTAACATCAACAAAGATAACTATGCAAACAAAAAATATCAATATGGTATCTAACACCTGTCTATTATCTAATATGTACTGCACACTTATGGTTATGTTCAAGCATCTAGGTTAAGGAGGGATGGGCCGGTTTTCTGGACCACTTTCTCCCTCATGTTTAGCCTCATTAGTTTTTAGATGCTAAGATGTTTGCCCCATTAGTTAGTCGATGTTAAGACCTTTCGCCCCATTTCTTCGTCAATATTTAGACCTTTCGTGCTATTTAGGTGTCGATTTTTTCCCTGGCGAACGATAGTGAGCCTGTAATGTTGGAAGGCCGGGACATTATTCTACTGAAAAGTGTACAAGTTAATCTAGAAGGAGGATCTAATGGATGTTTTTTTAAATTTGATGGAGGTCTAGGGAGGAAACTAGAAAACTATTGAATACATGCAAAAATCGCCCATAAAGTGAACCATCTCCCCTTAAACTGCAAGATAATTTAGTTTATCTTGCCAACATATGCAAATGTATCTAATCAACCATTGTTACCCCTTTAGTGTGTTTTTTAATGAACGAAATATCATATATATATCGCAATGTCCTGCTACTAGTGATGGGAAGAGGGGATATGAACCCTTACAGTAACGGTGCCGTTCTTTTATCTGTATTCTGGCTACTATTAGACGATTGTATTCAATTTCAGAAGGGCCTCCAGCAATTAATAGGCTTGGAACTATCTCACTTAATCCTTTTTACTACCACAAATCCTACTTAAACTGCACCAAATTGTCTATATGATCTGGAATGATATTAAGAAGAGGTCGCTGGTACAGAAGGGATTAACAAAGGGTACGTCCCAACCTGACCACTGTCCAGCACAGTATACTCCAGTTAGTTAGGACTTCAGAGGTTATCAACCCTTCTGGATTATTAAGCCAGCATACTACAAGTCAAGAATAACGTCAAGACTGGAGCCCATTTTCGAGAACCCCAGCCCCTTGTATACTCTAGTGTGTCATGATGTTTGGTGGTAGCAAACACTGACAGACAGAAACTAAAGAGGGTAAACAACGAGCGTATCTGGTTCACCAGAATATGCCGTCAGCAAAGAGTAGGTGTGTACACTAATATACCCGTGTATAGCAAGTGTATAATGTTCATGCTCTTGCAAATAGGTAATATATATATATATATAATTGTAACGTGTTTATCGTTTGAGTAATATAAAATTAAAATAATGTCAATTAATCCCATGGTTAAGTTACTCGATTGTACTATGTCGGTAGCAATAGTATGCTTATTATTTTTGTCCTTATTCAATTTGTGTTTCTTTCTCTCCAATGCCTGAACCCAATCTATTTACTATAGTGGTTGGTGTATCGAACGTGAACTATTCATATGACAAAGTAATGATGTATTGACATTATTTTATATTATTTGTTTGGATTATCAAATCAATAATATAAGCGGGAGCCTGAGTGAAGCCATTCGTGACATCGCTACCAATCAGCAGATAGGGTTAGGTGGAGACTTGGTGGCAGAATGGTGTATAACAGTGTGCTCCTACTTATGGTGAACTTTGTGGTGGTGACATCTGTGATGGCTGGGAATATACCAGAAGGACTTAGAAGTAGTGCAGTGAGGTGGTCACAGTGCTGGGCCAACATCAGTCAAGTCACTAATATAGCAACCGAGGAGATGCAATAAGTAGTGAAAGGCCCTGCACGGGGGTTGAACCTTGTCATGCTTTTTTATCCTGCTTTGCCCGAGGCTGTCGTGAATGATGTTCTTAGTCTGCGTTTGAATATTCAGTCATCAGTTTCCTCGTCTCTCCATGTTGGATTTTTTCTTACATCCGCCAGTAATCTCATTACCCATTGGAACCAAACCACTCCTCCTCATCAACTACTGCTCATAAACTTAGGAATCACCATATATTCGGCCACGTTGGTTTCATGGCCACAACTGAATGATATGCAAAAATTTGCTTTGCTCACTCCTCTGGCATCAGATCAGGTTACACTCTCCGTTTATACCATACAGCCATTTTGTTTACCCTCACTAAAGTTTCTAAGCATGTGGGACCCTCAATTATTTTTAACTTGGGAGTTTCCCTGACCGGTTCCCCAAAACTTGTGGAGCTGTGTTCCACATTGCTGGTTGGTTGGCTGATGTGCCAAACTATTATCGCAATCCAAGAACCAAAAAACTTGCAGGTGTGTCTTATACTATCCTACAAGCTTTGAAATCCAATCTCAACTTCTCTTACACTCTAACAGAGAAACCTGTGGATGAGAAGTGGGGAGCGTTTGAAAATGTTTTGTGGGTGGGAATATTAGGAATGGTATACCGTGGAGAATATAATTTCACAATTAATGGCTATTATGCTACTACAGAACGAAGAGAGGCGCTTGATTTTGGTGAATTTTATGATTACAGAACAGTTGGTGTATTTTTAAGACACCCCTTGCCACTGTCAGAATGGTTGAGTCTTGTCCGCCCCTTCTCTCCTTGTGTCTGGATAGTTCTACTTGCAATATTTCTAGCATTTTATATTTTCCTTCTTCTGCTGGTGAGTTAGTCTTGTATTTCTTTGCTTATTACCAAATCTGAAATAACAGAGAATCATTCTATACAATTATCAGCCTCAATAATGAACATCACTAAATATTTTCTAAACTATTTATTTTGAATTATTTCTGCGTAATTATACGTATAACATATCATTGGAGTGCCTCCATATAATAATTAACTCAGTACTGTAGGTTGCATAGGCAAATAATCATATATATCTTCAATGAAAAATATTAAATAACATTAGAAACATCTGATTTCCATGCGTATATATATTTATCCTGTGAGGGTACATCTTTGTTATTTGTGATCACTATTTTGGAAAAAAATATGGGGATAATGAAATACACCTGTAGTAGTAGTAGTCATTACCTAGGCTGCCTGGCCGAACAGCCCCAAGCTCCTAAGGAAGGCCACGGCCGAGACCAAGTTTTCCCACAAAGTTCTCAAGGAGTGTGTGTTGTGTTGTTGGCGTATGTGATTTTATGTTATGAACTCTTCCATAATGTGTTTGATAGTGTGCGGTGTTGTGTTACAACCCAGAGAGGTATCCTGGACGGAGTCATCCAGCCTCTTCTGATAACTCAGAAGGGCTGGATGGTGCCCACATCGCAGTCTAGCCAGGTGGACTCTGTCCTCACAGAAAAGGAGGGTTTTTGAGAGATGGACTTCAGGGTGACGTGCATGAAGCTGGGTGTTTTCTTTGAGTGACTGGATGGATTGATGGGTGATCTGAGTATGGATATGCTTCTGGAGGCTGGCTTGGGGTGGACAAGGGGGGAGTGAAGACAGTATTTGTGTATGGTAACGAGTTCTAGATGTTTTGATTTTTGTTTGGTGTTTATGGGTGTTTTGCAATGTAGCGTAGTGGGTGGTGTTGGTTTTTGGAGGATGCGACGAGGAACTGTGTGCCTCTCATATTAAGGTAATCCTTGATTTTGAGGACTTTGGTTTCCTGGTGTAAGTGGTCTGTAGGTGTGGTAGTTGTGCAGCCAGTTATTATTTTGAGGGCTTTGTTCTCTATGGTCTTTAGGGTGTTGTGATGTGCTTCAGAGAGGTTAGAGGTCCACGCAGGGCTAGCATATTCCATCACTGAACATAATATTGTTTGTATACTGTGGTGGGTTTTTCTTTGTTATATCCAAATATTGTGTGAACAAGTGATTTGAGGGCGTTTAGTCTTGGTGTCAGTTTGTGTTTTATGTTTGTAATATGTTGTTTAAATTTCATTTCTGTATCATATGTTACATTAAAGATTTTGGGTGTGAGTGTGTGTGTAATATGGATGTGTTTTAAGGTGAGGCAAGGGATGTGACTATGTTCTACTGTCATGTCTACTGAAATACACCTGTTCATTATAATTTTTGTATTATTATTTTTTTGTATTTTTTATTAGTGTTTAATTAGATTTTTTTTTTTTTGATATGAGAGTGAACTGTTGTGACATCAGTGGAGTGGTGACTGTAATGTTGTTTTCTTAACTATTCATCTTCATAAATTGATATAAGGAAATAGTGTCTGGTGGTGGTGAAGGAACTTAGGAATCATTTCACCATAACCTAGAGCCCTTACTTCTTTCCTGATGTTATTGTTCCTCCCACCATAACATACACACGCCACACAGGTCTAGCAATACCGTTAGTACCTTAACCAATTGATCCATACAATACCGGTGCCATACTTTTAACTTTATACTGGCTACTTATACAGTTAAAAGAGATTAGTATTATCTCATCTAAATAATTTTATTAACACAGATCCTTCTTAAACTGCACAAAATTGTCTAAATAAAGCTAAGATAATATATATAAGACGTCGCCGGTACAGAAGGGATTAAAGATTATGACGCATTTTGACAGTTTTATACAACTTAGGAAGGATCTGTGGGAATTGCAAGGGTAAAGCTTATCTAAATTAACCCTCTGACTATACCCTCCCTAATGAGAATAAAATAATCTAATACAAATACGTCATTGTCTCTTCTAAGGATTAAGGTTACACCTGCTGTGTGACTACCTTATCTACCGGTACTGATATGATTGATGTATGTGTACTCAGGGAAGAAACGATAACACACTTCTGATCCTGGTTCAAAACGTCTTTTGGAAAGTAGAGAGAAACCCGCTAATGACAGAGTGTTTTAAACTGAATATTATTTTCCATTTATCATTATACTCATCATCAGCCTGGGTTAGTTCACTGCAGGACAACACCTCTCTCAGATGTTTCAACTCCAACCGGTAAGATGTCACCCTCTTACATCCCATCCTAGCAAATTTATGGATCTCATCCATCCATCTGGCTCTCTGTCTACTCATTCTAGGTCCGTCTTTCGGTCCCATGCTTTCACTCCAGTAGTCCATCTGTTATCATCTCCTCGAAATATATGGCCTGCTCAAGACCATTTCCTCTATTTTATAGTGAAGAAAATGTATTCAACTCTTGTTTGTTCCCCTATCCAAGAGGTTCTCTTCTTGTTTCTCCAAGTTATGCCTATCATTACCCTTTGCATTCTTCTTTGAGCACTTTTAACTCATAAACTGCATAGCCATGGTAGTTCAAACCCTCTCGCCAAGCGAAGATATTTGGTTATATTTTTACGAAAATCGTCATATACATACATAAAATGTTAAGACTGAGTGCTCCACACATACGTGCAGTTTCAGTCTCTTGTCCTAATAGTGGCGTTCCAGGCAACCCTGATAAGGGCTGCTTCACTTGCCAAATTTTTGGATTTGAGATAGGCACGTATAGTCCGATCCCAGGTCTTCATCAGTCCACCCCTTGGTGCAGCTCCCTCCACAATCGCAGACCTTCATTTTTTCACCCAATTTTGTTCATCCATTCTCTCCACATGTCCATACCATCCCAGTCTACTTGTACGCATCACCTCGCTAATACTCTTTATACCTAAACGTCTCCTCAGCTCAACATTGGTTATGCTATCCTGCAGCCTGGCCCCACACATCCATCTCACCATGCTCATCTCATTACGTTCCAATCTATTGCCATCCTCTACTTTAACGGCCCATGTTTCTGAGGCATACGTCATTGCACTTCTAACACATGAGGCATACACCTTTCCCTTCAGTGGGAGAGACATTCTTTTCATGGTCAAAATTGGCAGCAGTTCTCTGAACTTACTCCAGCCACATCTAATTCTAGCGACAGTGGCAGCCTCGGCCCCACCACCAGCAGAGATGGTATCTCCTAGGTAACAAAACTTGTCCACCAGATCCAATGACTCATTTCCAAAATTCACCGCCACAGGATCATCATTTAACACAAGCTCGCCTTTGCACACTACGCACTCAAATTTCTCTATTTCTGACTTATCCTTCGGCAGGGGTCCCTTTATTCTATTACAGCGCTTACTCCCATGGTGTACCCAGCGTCGAAAGATGCTACATTGAATCCCGTTAGCGCCCATACCCTTTCCACACACTGCACATGGATATGCACCGCTCTTTTCAACATTGCCTCATCTCAATCTACAATGCATAACCTTATTTTTGCTAATATTGACTCTTAAACCCTTGTTCGCCATGCCCTCTCTCCATCTTCTGAATTTGGCCTGAACATCTTTCATATTGTCAGCTATTAGGACTAAATCGTCTGCACATAACAGTTCCAACGAGAGTCCGCCTCTAAAAGCTTTAGACAGTGCCTCCAGGACCACAATAAAGAGAAGGAGGCTTAACACTGAACCCTGATGAACTAAAACACGGACTGCGAACTCATCACTCAGTACACCCTTCACCCTCACAACACTTCGCGAATCCTCGTACATCTTCATTATCATACGCACCAGCTACTCTTCCACACAAAGTTTCCTCAGAGTCCACTGCACAACATCTCTAGGCACCCTGTCAAAGGCCTTCTCCAGGTCTACAAATACAAAGTAAAGATCCCTGCCTTTTAGTAAGTATCTTTCCTGTATCTGCCTGACTATGAAGATAGCATCGGTTGTACCACGTCCTGGCATAAAACCAAACTGCATATCATCAATGGAGATGCTTTGCCTGATCAAACCCTCAAAGACTCTCTCACAGACCTTCATGATTTGGTCAAGCATTTTCAGGCCCCTATAATTACCTCTATCTAGCCCATGCCTTTTCCTGTGTATATATTTACTGTTACACTTGTGTGCCAATCCTCTGGGATTTTCTCATCTTTAATAACACTTTGGCGTGCCGATGACGTTATTTTCGTCATCTGATTCCCGACCGTAGACGTGCCGATGACGTTATTTTTGTCACCCACTTCCCAACCGCACCGTTCCGATGACGTTATTTTCGTCATCCGCTTCCCAGCCGTAGCCGTTCCGATGACGTTATTTTCGTCATCCACTTCCCAACCGTAGCCGTGCCGATGATGTTATTTTTGTCATCCTATTTCCGACCGTAGACGTGCTGATGACGTTATTTTCGTCATCTATTTCCCAACCGTAGCCGTTCCGATGACGTTATTTGTGTCATCCGCTTCCCAACCGCAGCCGTGCCGATGATATTATTTTTGTCATCCGCTTCCCAACCGTAGCCAATCCGATGACGTTATTTTCGTCATCCGCTTCCCAACCGCAGCCGTTCCGATGACGTTACTTTCGTCATCCGCTTCCCAACCGTAGCCGTGCCGATGATGTTATTTTCGTCATCCTATTTCCGACCGTAGACGTGCTGATGACGTTATTTTCGTCATCCACTTCCCAACCTAGCCGTTCCGATGACGTTATTTTCGTTATCCGCTTCCCAACCGTAGCCTTGCCGATGACGTTATTTTCGTCATGCACATAGAACGAAGCCATCTATCTATTATATATATCATTCTTATTGTTACTATTGGCATTATAAATATATATATATATTATATATGTTTTTTTCTTATCATTAAATTTTATTTCTACTAATACTATTATTGTTATTATAATTATAAGCTATTATTATTGTATAGTTTTATATATATTAATATTTCGTTGTAAGGTATAGGCATATGAAAATGTTTATATAAAATCAAGTTTTAGTCGTAGAGAGCTGGTTCTTTTAAAATAAAAATCTGTATTCATTGCCGATATACGAAATTAATATCTAAAAACTGTATCGATCGTTAAATTATATGAAAATGGACCATGAAGTGAAGCGAAAATATTTACCAGTCGGTTACGGCGGTCGACGGACAAAACATATTCGGGAAAAATAGAAGTTTTGATCGAACATTGGTCATATAGGTACCATTAGAAAGCTAATGAAAAATCCAAAACAGCGCTTGCTTACAGAATATTCATTGTCCAACATTTTATTGGTGAAAATGGGGAGGGAAAGTACCGGCGGACTGAATAGTTATCTTCACCTACGGTAAAATTCCACATATTATTTGTTTTGTTAATTTTGTTGATGAAATCTTATATAATAACCTTTCCTCTTACCGTACATAAAATAAAAAATAATAATGTTTTTTATTTTTTTATTATGGGTGAAAACCAACTGAGAGTGAATATTTTGGTGCGGCAGGAAATCTATAGAAGCGAAAACTATCGTTATACATTTATTTTTATAAAATCCAATATTGATGATATATTTATTATGTTCTTTCCACCAACCAACTTTACTCCTAAACTCGATTAATGAAATTAACAAACCCATGTGGCAGTCCGGGGATTCGAACCTAGGATGCTCACACCGAAAATCAACACACTTATGAATTGCACCACGAAGACAGTTAAAGAAAGATGGACAAGCCTACGATTTATTATGCAGTTTCGAATCCTGCATATCAATTTAAGCGTGTACACACTTTCCAACTGCGCTATCATAGGCTATGCATAGGTGAAAGGAAATAGTAATTAATGGGGCACTTAACCCTAGGGAAGGCCTCTCGATAAACTACTACTGAACTGAAATATTCTAAACACCACCATCATGTTCAGCGGAAAAAATGGCGGAGATTTAGTATGAAAATAAAAATAAGTTATTTAGTAAGTTTCGGAAATATCTTGAAGTAAAGTGACAAATATCACAATTTGCAGCAGAAATATTTACAAGTATTAATTTTACACGATAACCATTATAGATACACTATTTATTTTTGATAAAAATATTGTTGTATAGACTTCCCTCTATCTCTTGAAGTGTATTTAAATGCAGTTGGGGTGATATATGTGGGTGAAAAACGAGCAATAAGATTATTATATTGGCCGCGCCTAGAAGCTTTTTGGGCGGGAATAATCGACTTTACAAACATTTATGCACATTCATACAACTTATAGGCCAATATGAGCAACTGTGAGTTTAAATTTTAAGATGATTAAAGAAAATAAATATGTACACGCACATTCCACTTTCCCTCTTCTTCCTAGATATATCAGTATTATATTCAGTGTACAATGCACATATTATTATCCAACAATCATACCTAAATATTTATAGAGTAAAATGAATGATATCTATCTATCTATTGCCTGACGCCGCGATCCCCAAAGGGGTGGCCACGAACGAACCGCCCCCATGCACCTCTGTCCCCAGTCAGTCAACGCCCCTCCCCCCAACCAGCACCGCCTTCATTCATATACTTTCTCACTCCATCCTTCCACCTCTCTTTCGGTCTACTTCTCCCTCTCTGTCCCTCCACCTCGCTCTCGTACACCCTCTTAGTCATTCTCTCGCTTTCCATACGTTCCATATGGCCGAACCATCTCAAGTTGTTCCTTTTCACACTTTCCAGCACATCTACCTCCACAACCACACCTCCTTCTTACTTCCTCATTAGTCTGTCTATCCCTCCATGTAACTCCGCACGCACTTCTTAAGGGGACCGACCGGTTATTTACGAACTTTCAGGCCTTACTTCCAATGTAAATGCAATTTGGCGCAGGTGCATGTGACCATAAAACTAGGTCAATTTTTTGTTTTCGTTTTCTTGCAATTTAGGTAAAAAAAGGTTGAAAACTATAGCAGTAATACAACCCATTGAACACCTACAGAAATCCCAATAGCACGTGCTGTATGTGATCAAACAACTCACAATAGGTGTGTCTGTAGTTGCCATAAAGAACATTTTATATATTATGTGTATTTTCGGATTTTGGTGATTATGAATTAAGGTGAAATTATTGTGTAGAATGTTACGACTGCGATAACATGCTGCAACCAAACATAGTTGGCTAGAGTAAATTGGCTTTATAGGACTTGTAGTGTTTGTAATTACCTTTCCAATGGTATATACACCATTCGTATAGGTCCAATGATAATTTTAGAGTAACATCCGAAAGTGCGACAATATAGGTTCTGAGAAAAACATGTGAAAGTCTAAGGTAATTAGGTGATTTTTTTTTGTTTTGTTTTTAGTTTTACAATATTTTACGCAGGAACACGGCAAAGTAGTAGATAAAGCGTATGAGAGGTTGTAGAGTAGCATACGCTCTTTCCATTTATATAGGTATGCTCCTCGTACGACCAGTAGTTACCGAGCATATTAATTTAAAAGTTCGCTATATAACGTTTTTAGAATTACAGGAAAAAATTGGAAAACATAAAATTCAAAAATTTCCAATGGGTTTTCACTAATAACATTTCACTGGCTTATGAAGGGATGTTGACTCTTGTTGAGTAAACACCTATAGGTATTTTCAGGATTTCGAGTTTTTTAAGCCTAAATAACCGGTCGGTCCCCTTAAGTAATTAATTTCCACTGCTCTCACTCTTGGTCTGATTCTCTCAACCAACGTCCATGCTTCGCTTCCGTAAGTCAGTGTTGGGATTACCACACTGTCATGCAAGAACTTCTTCACTTCCATACTGACCACCCTATTTCTTGTTACTGCTTTCAGCGTTCCTACAACCCTCTTCCCCTGTTGTACCCTCTCCCACACTTCTTCATCCATAGTCCTATCTTTACTCAACACACTGCCCAGATACTTAAAAGAGTTGACGGTCTCCGTAGCCTGACCGTTCAGCTTCACCTCACACTCTGTGACTTCACCCCTTTCGAAGACCATAACCTTTCTCTTCCCCGCATTTACCTTCAAATTCCGTTTTTTGCACACTGTTCCAAACTCATTTACCAGACCCTGCAACTCCCATTCATTATCACTCATCAGAACTGTATCATCCGCAAACAGCAGTATAGGTAGCTTCCACTCAATTCCCTCCCTTTTCAGCGATACATCCACTGCTCTTGATAGTATT
Source organism: Paralithodes platypus (assembly GCA_032716605.1). NCBI lineage: Eukaryota > Metazoa > Arthropoda > Malacostraca > Decapoda > Lithodidae > Paralithodes > Paralithodes platypus. Next base: position 32,469,946 of record CM064572.1, on the reverse strand, counting down.
TCTTTCATGACTCCATCCATATATACAGTAAACAACCACGGGGACATCCCACACCCCTGTTTCAAACCAACATTCAGGTCAAAGAACTCGCTCTGCTCACTCTCCACACGTACTGCCGCCTTTGCACCCTCATAGATGCTCTTCACTGCTTTCAGAAACTTGCCATCTACTCCGTATATTCTAAGTACTTTCCACAAACCTTCTCTATCCACTCTGTCATAAGCCTTCTCCAAGTCCATAAAGGCAACATACACCTTTTGTTTCTTCTCCAGATATTTCTCCACAACACAATTCAGGGTAAAAATCTGATCTACACATCCTCTTCCCTTCTTAAAACCTCCCTGCTCGTCGCCTATCCATTTCTCCGTTCTCACTCTCTCTCTCAATCACTACCCTACTGTACACCTTCCCTACTACGCTTAGAAGACATATTCCTCGGTGGTTACCACACACTCCTCTTTCCCCTTTGCCCTTAAATAGGGGGACTATTATGCCAGTCTTCCAGTCATCGGGTGCACTCCCCTTCTCCCATGCTAGTTTGCACATTTTCCATACCCATTCGATCACTATCTCACCACCATACCTCAACATTTCCCCACACACTCCATCTGTTCCTGGTGCTTTCCCCAACTTCACTCTTTTCATGGCTTCCCACACTTCTGACCTCCTGATCCCCACCTTCTCCTTCACTACTTCTCTTCTTCTCCCTCCCATACCATATCCAACTATGTTTGCTGGCTCTTCATTCCTTATATTTAGCAACTCATTGAAGTACTCCCACCATCTTTCGACTCTCTCTTGCTTCTCGGCTAGCATTCTCCCATTTTTATCTTTCACACCCCTACTGTTTCCCTTGCTACCTTCCCTAACTTTCTTGACTTCTTTCCAGAACAGTTTCTTACTCTCCCTCCATTTTACACTCAGATTCCTTCCAAATTCCTCATCTACTCATCTCTTACTTTCCTTCACTACTCTCTTCACCACCCTCTTACTCTCCACGTACCTCACTCGTTTCTGTCTCTCTAAATCTTCATTCCCTCTACTACCCAACCACTCTCTATATGCTTTCTTCTTTTCTTCCACCGCTATTCTTACCTCTTCTGTCCACCATGCTGTACCTTTCACTCCCCTCCCTCTTCTCCTCACTCCACACACCTCCTCACATGCTGCACAGATCTCATCCTTAACCTCTCCGCGGCGCACAGTTTTTTTTTTACAGCTACATACTGTGCGCAATAGCGCATGTATGATGATTTTGGGACCCATTGCCAATTTCGATAAAAAGTACATCAGCGTGTAGGGAATGTTTGCGTGCATCGGCCCATATATATTTGACCCCCAAAAAAATGTCTGGGGGGGGTTGGGGAACGGTCCGTAGTTGAAAAATGTGGAGCGAATGGCACCGCGCGGCTAGATTGTCATCGAGCGGCGAGATTTCCCGGCCGAATTTTCATGCGCCCAGGGGATAGAACCTGAGGGAGGAGGGGGTGGCTTACCGCGTAATATCACGTATATCTCCTTTTTTGATCCCTTTTAGGCTATGTAGAGTACGTATACATGTGTAGGCCACCCATATAACAATGAATATGCCTCTTAGTGACCAAAAATTGCAATATATAAGGGAATTATCAATGATTTTTTAGGCGGGAATGAAGACGGGTTGGAGGTTTGGCGGCAATTTATGAGATGAGAGAGTGGTTTGCGCTATAATATCACGTATATCTCGTACTTAGAGCACTGTCATGCTATAATACAGACTTGTACGTATGTAGACGTCCCATATAACAATATATATACCGCATATAGACCAATTCATGCGATATTTACGCACATTATCAATGAGTTTCTATGCGTGAACCAAGGTGTGATTGAGTTGTGCTGGGAATGGAAGGGGGAGAGGGTGTGTTGCGCCATAAATATCACGTATATCTCGTACTTAGAGCACTGTCATGCTATAATACAGACTTGTACGTATGTAGACGTCCCATATAACAATATATATACCGCATATAGACCAATTCATGCGATATTTACGCACATTATCAATGAGTTTCTATGCGTGAACCAAGGTGTGATTGAGTTGTGCTGGGAATGGAAGGGGGAGAGGGTGTGTTGCGCCATAAATATCACGTATATCTCGTACTTAGAGCACTGTCATGCTATAATACAGACTTGTACGTATGTAGACGTCCCATATAACAATATATATACCGCATATAGACCAATTCATGCGATATTTACGCACATTATCAATGAGTTTCTATGCGTGAACCAAGGTGTGATTGAGTTGTGCTGGGAATGGAAGGAGGAGAGGGTGTGTTGCGCCATAAATATCACGTATATCTCGTACTTAGAGCACTGTCATGCTATAATACAGACTTGTACGTATGTAGACGTCCCATATAACAATATATATACCGCATATAGACCAATTCATGCGATATTTACGCACATTATCAATGAGTTTCTATGCGTGAACCAAGGTGTGATTGAGTTCTGCTGGGAATGGAAGGGGGAGAGGGTGTGTTGCGCCATAAATATCACGTATATCTCGTACTTAGAGCACTGTCATGCTATAACACAGACTTGTACGTATGTAGACGTCCCATATAACAGTATATATACCGCATATAGACCAATTCATGCGATATTTACGCACATTATCAATGAGTTTCTAGCAGACGGAAGCCTAAAGGGGTGGGTGGGGGTGGGTGGGTTGGTGGGAGGGAGTGAGTCGTGGAGAGAGTGAAGGCAGGGAGATCTATCAAGAAACATACTCAGCTGTGTGATAATTGTGGAGGCGCCCAAGGCGTATGGATGTCTTGGGATTTTGAACCTTATGTATATGCTATAGGGGTGCAATGCCTGGTGAGTTATCTGCTCAACAGGTGGCGTTGTGTGTGTGTAAGTGTGAGAGTCCGAGTGTAGTGGGTGAGACAGTGAAGCACGGGAACGAGATGGCTTCAGGGATGGGGTCGTTTCGGGCCATGAGTGAGCACCGTGCCTCATGTGAAGGCAAGATGGCAGGTGCTCGTTGTGCTCTACGTGCTTCACATGTCTCACTCCCTAGACTGGAACAAGACCTCACGGGCTTCACTGTTCATTGTAAAGCGGTGAATGTTAAGGCTCTCAACCTATGCCCGAGAGGAAGTAAGTTGGAATATAGAAAAAAAACAAAAAACAAAAAAAAAAAAAAAGGTGTCTGGGGTTCGTTGCCACCCAGAGGTCTACAATAACATGAGTCAGGAATGGAGAGAGAGAGAAAGTGAGACATGCGTATGTCGTACGTATAAATGGCTTTCAGAATTGCATTTTTATGCAAGCAGACATTGCATTTTAGACACATGTGAAGTACCACAGAAATATGTAGGCCATTGACTGTAAATAAAGTACTATATTATAGACCAGGAACGAGGGTGGTCAGTAAACATCGGCAGTTAACCTTTTTTGATAGAGAGCTAAATATAGACTGGTGTCGCCTGACACTTGCGAAAGGGTAGATTGCCACCAGAAAACATATATTTATTTATTTCCAAGTAATATGCAATCTAAATGTATATTCGAGACCTACTGCAAGTATTTGTATGACAGTCATGACTATGTATAATCCAATATACGCGCGTACCATGTAGGCGAGATATAAGAAAGATGGTTGAGCAATTTTCGACACCCACATTACAATATTTACAAATTTTACAATACAAATGTATTTGTGAAGAGTATTTTATGCATGCTGTATTTATACGAATTTAGTTGGTAGCCAAACTCAGACAGAGAGAGGTGTTGTGGATGAAGGGAGGGAAGGGTCACCCACTGACCCACTGACCATGTGATAATGACTGGAGTCACACTGAGAGGGGCAATTTTGCTGAGTGTTTGGGCAATTTTTGACAGAATAAAGTTATATAATTACTAATTCTTGACAGAGACAAACTTTTATAATCCTTTGCATGATATAATTGATAATCCCATCAATTTACAAACGTAAATTGGTGGGATAATTCATTTTTGTTTTGTATATTGTCATTTCGATTGTAGACACGAAGTTTTGAGTGACATTTGGTATGAGCTCCTGTGGCATGGTTGGTAAGGTTGCGGACTGGAAAACTCAAAGTGTGGTAGGGTAGTGGGATCGAATCCAAGAGGGGGTTATGGGGAAGGTTTTATACTGTTTAGATAAATTTGTATATATTTTTTTTTTTTACAAGATCATGCCATTGTATTCAAACAATATGAAATATTCATAGAATATATCATATTGTAAGAATACAATGACATGACCTTGTATTTTATTTTATTTTTTATTTTATTTTTTTATTATCTTAGTAGGTTTGACAGGATTTATTGAAACATATTTATTTTGGTACAATTCATTTGAGGTAAGAAAATATATACACATTACTTTGGCTATAACAAACATATATATTGATATACTAAAAAAGAACGCATATTACATGGAAATCTTTGAAACTTATAAACTAAATAATGAAAGATACAATTATATAATGTAAAAAGCTATATCACAGGGACATCTTTGGAACTTATACATTATATAATATATATGTAACATTATGAGGTAGCGTGATCAATTTGGTCAGGTCAGGTAAGGTAGGGCGCGAGTCCAGGGCAGGGCAGGGGGCGAGTCCAGGGCAGGGCAGGGCAGTGGGTGGCACTCAGTAGTTTTTATACATGTGGTAGTCCCTGAAGCAGTCACCCAAGCAGAGTGCAACTTTGCACTCGGTGCACATTGAGGTGACATTGAGGTGACGTGGGGTTTCCTGACACTGGTGCTGCAGACGTGGCACTGCACCTGCCTGTGACGAGTGCCAACCAGCTCGGTGTTGGTTGGGTAGTGTCTTTCCACACCCAGCTGGATGCGGTCAGGGACGTGATTCCCACGCCATGCCGTACGTCTGTGAGTGGTGGTGCCATACTTATCCAGGAGTTGATATGCATCATTGTACACAAACTCCCGGAATTTTAGCTTCTGGTTTGTGGCCATCTCTCTCTTCACCAACCACAAGTTGTAGGCATTGAGCATCGTGATGTCAACTAGGTGGAGGAAGAGCTTGTGATACCACTTCACAGTCTTCCTCAGACACTCAACGCCTGACAGTTGACAGTCAGACTTGTCCACCAGGCGCATGTTCTTTGTGTAGTCCACTACCATGTCGGGCTTATAGATGGTCTTCCTGGTTCGGTAGTGGATTTTACCAGAGTCCATCTGGGCACCTGTGTGGACTGTGGAAAGCAGGTGAACGTCTCTTTTGTCCTTCCACTTCAGGGCTACCACTTTCCCAGACTTTTCAAGTTGCTTGTACTTCTGCCCCTTTCGTCGCCTTCTTCGGACATGCCTCTCGCGGTGTTCCTGGGCCAGTTCGTCTTCAGAACGTGTGTTACTGGAGGAGGCATCTGACAGAGGAATGACATCACCTGTGAACTTGGGCATAAACTTTCTTGTCTTTCTGACAGTCCCACATGACCCCGTTTGGTTGTCATGAAGAAACTGGCAGAGAGCAGGAGAAGTATACCAGTTGTCAGTGTAGATGATGTGGCCTTTGCCCAGGTAAGGTGCCAACATTTTCCTGACGATGGCACCTGACATGCCCATGGGGTCACCGGGAGCGGCTTTCGGTACGTCAATGTCAGTTCCTGTATACACGATCATGTCAAGCACTATTCCAGTTTCACAGTCGCACAACACGAAGAGCTTGATTCCGAACCTATGCCTTTTCAAGGGGATATACTGCTTGAAAACAAGACGTTCTTTGAAGAGCACGAGTGACTCATCAATCACCAAATTGAGGAAGGGGTAAAAGTATTTCCTATACCTCTCCAACAACATGGTGAACACATCCCGAACTTTCCATATCCTGTCAATCCTGTTAGGATTTTCGTTGTCTGCAAAGTGCATAAATCTTAGCAGCAACAAAAATCTGTCACGAGTCATGAACTTATTGAAAGTTGGGGTGGCAATGAGAGGGTCGTGCTTCCAGTAGTGTTGCAACACATGCTTCTTGCAAAGAGGCATGAGGAACAATAAGGCAAAAAACGTCATGAATTTTTCAACAGTCGTATCCACCCAGCCTCGTATTCTCGCTTTTGGAGAAATGACGTCCAATTTGCCAAACACCCACCTGTAGTAGGCGTTTGTTTGGGCAACGATGTAAGTCATTACCTCCAAATCGAAAAAAGCGAGGAAGAACTCGCTTTCGTTTGCGTTTTCGTCACAGGGCCAGTCATCAGTTGTACCTGACGTACCAGGATTGAACTGGGGCACGTCAGGCACAAAATTGACCCCGTCAGACCACTCAAACGAAGGCATGCCAGGGATCGGAATGTCGTCTCCGTCTGCTTCTGCGTCTGAAATATCGCTGTCATGTTCGCGATACAACACAGCATCATCATCACCCTCCTCTTCACTAGACAGACGCCCTTCTTCATTTTCATCACCGACGTTTGACTCACTTCCACTGTCCACTCCCAAATCCCCCCACCCTTGGTCCCGTGCTAGGGCGTCAATGCCCTGCGAATCACCACCAAACAGCAGGGCAGCGTACTTGGATGGTGTCAGATTTTTTCTGCTCACTGTAGCACGTAGGGGCGTCTTATGGGCAGGGGCAGGGGCAGAAGGGCCGGCAGGGGCGGCGTCGGCAGGGGCGGCAGTGGTGCATGGTGCAGTGGGCCTGGAGGCAGGCAAGATGATGGTGGTGCCTGTCGCCCATTTTCCTTTCCCTTTCCCTCTTCCTTGGGCAGGGGCGGCAGGGGTGGTAGGGGCAGCAGAGGCAGCAGGGCCGGCAGGGCCAGCAGTCGCTTTCCCTCTCCCTTTCCCCTTCCCCTTCCCCTTCCCTTTTCCTTGGGCAGGGGTGGCAGGGGCAGCAGGGGTGGCAGGGGCAGCAGGGGTGGCAGGGGCAGCCGGGCCAGGGGCGGCTGGTGGTGGTGGTGGTGGCAGGGTCACTGTGGCAGGCGTACAGGTTTTCTTCCCTACACCCGTGCCTTTGATTTTGCCTGCCCCCGCAGGTTCTGCAGCCCTAGGGCGGCATTCTGCGTCGCTGGTACTGGTGGCAGGGGTGGCAGTGGTGGTGGTAGTGGTTGTTGCAGTGGCCTGGGTCGTCGTGGCAGTGTCCCCAAAATCCAATGACCTCTGTGCCATTGCCCTGCTTGCACGTGTTTTACGTGCTTTTGGTGCTGGTGCTTCGTCCTCCGAGCTGTAGGGCATGTCATACTGGTAGCTAGGGTTTCTGGTAGCCACCCTCTGCCTTCCATGGCGGCTGACACCACCAGAAGGAGGGCTGGTTGTGTCATCAGGGCGCGAGCGTGAGGGACGTGTGGGCTCCATGACTAGTGCTTGGGTTCTGGCGCGGTGGCGCTTGCACGAGTGCGGGGCGAGCGTGTGGCGGGGTGGTATCGAGAGGTACCATGTAGTACTACACCCACACCAATTTGAAGCCGCCTGCCTATAAACCCGCAGTTTTGGTACGTGTTCAAAAGCCTTACTCATAAGAGTCTTCCCGCAGTCCGCCAGAGGAACTCTTAAGAGTCTTCCCGCAGTTCCCGGGTTAAACACCTTGCTCATCTCCTCCACTTCCTCCATAACTTCCAGGTTGAACCCACGTAGTCGTCTTTCCACTGCTCTCCTGTACTCCTCCCTGACTTCCTCCTCCTGCAATCTCTCCACCCTCCTCACCATTCCATCCTCCTCTCGCCTGCCTCCAGCTCTCCTCACCCACTTCTTTTGTATCCTAACCTTAGCTACCACTACATAATGATCGGACAGATCCCCTCCAATACCCCTATACACCCTAGCATCCATCACAGATTTCTTCATTCGTTCATCCACACATACATAATCAATCAATGACTTACGTTCCACCACTGTCTCATCCTCCATCGTCCACACCCATTTCCACGTGTACCTGTGGATCATTCTGTGCCAGAAGAAGGTGTTGGCTATCCACAACCTCCTCCCCACACATACGTCCACAAGTGCACTACCATTCCCATTCACCTCTGATGGTACCCCACACCCTCCCATCACTCCCTCAACTTTCCTATCACCCACCTTACCATTCATATCCCCAATGAGAAATATTCTTTCGTTCTTGTCAAACTTCTCCAGGCACGCCTCCACATTCATCCAGAACTCCTCTTTCTTTCTTTCAAGTTTATCCTCTGTCGGGGCATACACACACACAATCACCCACGTTTGTATTCCTACTTTCATTCTCACCCACACAATCCTTGGATCCACAGACCCATAGTCTCTTACACATTCCTTCCATTTGCTACTTACAAACAAACACGCACCTTCTCTCGCTGTTCCTTCACTCACTCCAGCACACACACCCATTCCACACTCCCACTCTCTCACATCTGAACCTTTCCATTTGGTCTCTGTCATTCCACATACATCCAGCCTGGCATTCACTAGCACTTCCAGAACCTCTCTCTCTTTTGTGCCATCATTCATGCCACTAACATTCCATGTAGCCATTCTCAGAATGTCCGAAGGAATGTCCTTAGTCGGTCGTGGTTCGTCAACATAGGTTCCGTCCGCATCCGAGGCTGTTCATTCGTTTGTCTTTGCTTAGGTATTTTTTCCAGGTGGGGGTCGCAAGCCCACCGACCCAACCTCTTTAGTCGCCTCTTACGACATGCAGAAGGCACGTGGGGCATATTCTATTCCCTTACCCCCAGGGGAATGATATATCACCAAAAATATCGTCACAAAATAAAATAACTGTAACATTTATACAAGGTGACTATGAACGGTAATCAGCCCAAGCTGGAGTACTAGGGTGGGCAACTGTTTTACCATACCGCGCAGCTCAGTACTGGGTAGGTGGAGAGGTGGGAGGTTGGAGGTAGGTAGGCGGGAGAGGGTAGGCCAGGCACGCAAAAGTGATAATGGTGTTTATCAACTCGGTGACTAAGTTGACACCAGTCTCCCCTGAGGCTTTTATCATCTCGGCGACAATGTTAGAGCACCCTGGAGCTTTACCGTTCTTCATTTTATTGATTGTGTCGCTCACTACAGATGGTGCTATCAAAGGAGGTTGTCCAGATATTGGTTTTTCGATACTAAGCTGTTCCTTATCCCATTCAAACTCTACATTTAGCAATCGTTCATAGTGTGCCTTCCATGCTTCTCTGATTTCATTTTCTGCATACACAATCTTCCCATTACCGTTTCTAACACACTGTTCACCTATAATATCCCTACTGTCATTTTTAACTCGCCTAGCTAGGTTGAATATGCCATTGGGATTGTCAGTGTTATACAGAGGACCAGGTCCTTAATGCCATTTCTAGCATTGTAAATCACTCTTTTGGCAGTTCGTTTAGCTGCCTGGTATTCCTCCTTGCTGCCTCCCTTCTTCCATGCTTTGAAGCATCTCCTTTTTTCTATCACAGCATGTTCTACCTCATCGTTCCACCACCAGGAGGTCTTATTCCTGGGGTGACCCTTTGTTTTCCCACAGACTTTGTCAATGGCAGCGATAAGGCTATGCTTAAGAATATATATATATATATATCATTATTATTTATCCATATGCGCCTATTTTGCTTTTAATATGAAAATATGAACATTTAAGAGCAATAAAAAAGAAGAGTGTCTTTATGTTCCTGGTTCGTACTGTATTGGTCCAGAGTATCCCGGGTCTGTTTCTGTTGCTGAGACACCCGGTAGTGGCTCTGTGGCTCCTGGTATGTCTGGTCGTCATGCAAGTGGTAACTATTTTCCCAATGTATAGTATTTCTTGATGTTGGGATGTACTTACAAAAGCTATAGATTCGTATTTCTCACTGTGCAAACTTTCTCCAGAACTGGGTACGCCGAAGTGGTGCCACTGATGGGAGCTCCTTTATGTTCCTGGTTCGTACTGTATTGGTCCAGAGTATTCCGGGTCTGATGCTGAGACACCCGGTAGTGGCGCTGTGGCTCCTGGTATGTCTGGTCATCACTTCAGCCTACACCTCCAACCTTGTGGCTATCTTCACCAACCCTGTCTTTCCCGCACACATTACTACTTTCTCCCAGTTGGCCATCACTGATTTGAGGTTATTATCCTCTGAGCAAATCACTGCTATATGTATTGTCAATTAAAATATAAGTTAAAAGGTTTCTGAAGGAAGAGTTTGTTCACATTGTTTCAATAACCTATGACAAATCAAGCCAGAATTGGGATAAAAGTGATTTAAACTATAATAGTGAAAATATAGAAAGAATATTGCCTTTCAGTGTGCTCTAGGTATTTCAAAACCTTTCCAGACTGACAACCCAAGACAGCAGTAGCTACACATCATATCTTCTGAAGCAGGCAGACATCGGTGTTCTGCGGACATTCAGCGGACGCATCGATCTGTTTCCAAAAGAATACAAGGCTGTGGCGGCCATGAAAGACGGCACTCACGGCTATGTTTGTAGCGTCACTTATATGACCATTCTCTTCAACAGCTATTATAAGGCAAGTCGTCAGAAAATGCTCATGATCTGGTTAACACAGTCATAATTTAGCCGAGTTATGCAAATTTAATATAAGCATTCTATCCTTCTTAACATTCCGTTTTACCGATTAATCTTGGTTGGACTAATGGGTAGTTTTTAACTTCTAGGAAATCATGGAGAATAATATAAATTGCTATTCACAGAAGGTTTTTTATAAGTTTTGTATCTTAAACTTCATATGCTTTTAGTGCATATACAGCAATCCTGAGAACGTAAAGTGTTCATACGCTTAGAGCGTTTAGTGACTCCAAGAGGCTTAATCCTCCTACCCTCATGTAGAAATATTATATATTGATAACCAAAAGAAAAGGATAAAGCTAATGGTGATAGTATATTACCTATACCAACCTTAACACTTCCATGTGCAGCTTTTAGAGCATCGCATAGTGTTCACCAGCTTGGCCCCTTCACCTCACCTACCTCCCATACCTAACCTATAACCTTTGCATAAGACTGCAATTATTCAGACATATTCCTCTTAGATATTACTTTAACCCTTAATTAGCGGCGAGCAACATAAGTCGAGTTAAAAAAAGCTGGACTATGTGGCGGCGCTCGACATAGGTCGAGTGGCAATTTCAGCACGTAATGTGGCTGAGAGAGAGAGACAAGTGGTGGCAGGAGACTAGCGAGCGTATGACTGCTCCAGACCACCGCGGCGAACCTACTGACACAAATCTCAGCTCCCTCCTCCCTCTCTCACTCGCTACATACTCAATTATGTACCGAAAGTACCGAATTACCTGCTTTTTGCACTCGCGTTGCACGGTTATTGCAAGAAAACTATCCATCATACAAGGATCGTTATGGTGTCATTCGAAAGCTCTGTTTATGCCCTTTCAGGGATAGGTACTTGTTTTACGTTCTGGGTCTTATTTAGGCATGAAAATGATCACGTAAACAGCCCTATTTTGGCTAAAAACACCCCGCTGTGCGGTACATATAAATAAACCGCATAGGCCGCTCGTAAGGTGTTAAGCAAAGCTTTTATGTATATTTGTAATATGTAAATTAAGCGAATATATAGCTTGCCCCATAAGGATTCTTCAAGGAATTGTAACTCACTATATAAGAGCTCTGCGGCTTTGGTTTCGGGAACTAGACAGGCCATTGCATACATCTGTGACTTAATTCTAATTGTACTTAAATTCCAAATCAACTGGACCAGATAAAAAGGTGTGAGTAACACTTCCTTAGAGCATGAAATACATAAATTTAACCCAAGAGTAGCGATTTTCTTTCCGGAATGTTCTATTGGTGGGCTGCGACGTTCCATCCCATATCTGAGATTTGAAAGTCATACCAAAACTGCGAGTGTAGGCCCAGGCGGCTAAACATTGGTTCAGTTATAGGCCTACAAGGCAACTTTCGATACAAACCTAATACACATACACCTTACATATACACTCACACACCTGTATTATCGTGGAGGAAATGGCAGGGCTTTAGGACCGACCCTCAACCCCAGATATATCCCACGTATCCCATGAACTAGATACGTATACAAGTGAGTAAGACAGGCCCTGCAATGAGTGTAACCTTGCAAACACTGATCAATGATAAGGGGAGGGAGGGTGAAGACATTCAACCCTACCTCCCTCCTCTCTTTCATTTCCGACCTGATTATGCCTTATGTCTTTATGTATGTTATTCTTACCCTACACCTAATATGTGGGTCCTAATTTTTCACATATTTCTTGTGGTGCAATAATTTAGGTTTATTTAGATTATATAGAAGGTGTATTATGTAATTGTTCACCTTCCTCCTTTCCCGCACGCTAGGACATATCAATGGTGTGTGGGTGCGTATTTACTCAAACCATGCAACTTCCACAGCATACGCACATACTTTTTGTGCAATTTATATTAGCAGTGGGATGTGTAAGTGGGATACCAACACTGCTGTACAATACATTACATTTTGTGAGGGTCGTCGTTTCAGCCATTATATGTGCGTCATTGGCGGGTCTTTCAAATCAAGATAACGCAGCCCGGGGTTAATATACTTTTGTTATCTTCCATCAGGTGAAAAATTGGTATCTATTGAAGGAGCCGCTTGTCACCAATCAATATGCATGGATCTTTAGGAAACATACACCATGGAGAGAAAGGTTCGACAACAGTATCAGGAGGCTGGTGGAGGCTGGTTTGGTTACACACTGGAAAAAGGGAAGTACTTGAAAAGAAAAAAACATAATATATCCACTATATAGAGAGACTGTACTGTTTGATTAGGAAATGGCTATGTAGATTAGTTTTGTTAAACTGTTCCAAATATTTATGAGGTTTTGAATCATATACAAATCAATGAGTGAAATTATGAGTAACAGACATAAAACTTTAAATAAATTTATGTGGATTAAAACTATATTTGGGTCTAATATTGATCCTTGGGGAACTCCTGCCTCTATGGGGTGGGAGTTTAAAAGAGACCTTCTACCATTACACATACCTAATATTGTAGGATTATATTCATATCAAGTATTACTTCGTTGTTCTGAAAGCTGAGTGAAATTTGAATATCTCTTCTTAAGTATTTCTTAACCCTCTCACGTTCTTGACGCAATTTTGAGCCAATTAGGGATACTTTAAAGCCTTTGTTACCATCAGGGGTATTTAGAAACCTTTAGTTTAGTTACTTCAACCTCTGCAGTTGTCATTGAGTTAGCTGTGGGCAGAAAACTAATTTTGGAGAGGTAATTATAAGAGTGAGAGAACTCTATTTCTTATTGCTAATCTGGCAACCTCTGCATCATATGGTCGTGAGAGGGTTAATATAGACATGGTTCTGAACCAATTTATGATTTCCAAGCATTTCCCTTATGAACATTATAATAGCCTCCTGATGTCTTCCAAGTTTATAATTTACTCTCTAAGTTCAATTAGATTAGTTTATCTCTGTGCGAGACAATTTAAATAGGTGCTAAGTGACTGGTCTACAACACTTGTTAAGAAAGTGATCATAATATAATTATCTCCTGCTCTCTCTCTACAGCAAGAACTTGAGTCTCTGGCCATCTCGGGGTCCGGTGTGAATGAGGAAGGATCAGAAGCTGGTCGGCCTCTCACCACCAACCATCTTCAGGGCCTCTTCTGGCTCCTGGGGTTGGCCTGGTTCCTCGGTACCACTATCTTTATGTTAGAGATTATCCAACATAAGATACGACTTAGATTAGCTATACTTTAATCTATGTATATAATTTGAAGTTGTAAAGGAGAGTGTATATTTTGTTTTTATTTTTATTCCAGGATGATATACCAAGTTTCCTTTAATGGAGTTGTGCTCCATACTTTTAAAAAGTCTGAGTCTAATATAATGTCTATGTCTATTTATCTATCTATCTATCTATTGCCTGACGCCATGATCCCCGAAGGGGTGGCCACGAACAAAATATCCCCATGCACCTCTGTCCCCAGTCAGTTGACGCACCTCCTCCCAACCAGCACCGTCTTCATCCATATACTTTTTCACTCCATCCTTCCACCTCTCTTTCGGTTTACTTCTCCCTCTCTGTCCTTCCACCTCGCTCTCGTACACCCTCTTAGTCATTCTCTCGCTTCCCATACGTTCCATATGGCCGAACCATCTCAAGGTGTTCCTTTTCACACTTTCCAGCACATCTACCTCCACACCACATCTCCTTCTTACTTCCTCATTCGTCTGTCTATCCCTCCATGTAACTCCGCACGCACTTTTCAAGTAATAATAATAATAATATGCTGGTATTTTATTTGTTCGAGCGCCAATTCTCCAAGTGGATTCACGAGCGCTCACATTAACTTACATTTTTCCATTTCAAAAAAACAAAAACAAAACAAAAACAAAAACACTTTAGAGCTTATAGTCATCAGTAACTCTATGGTCCCCAATATCATAAGCCCTCAGACATATGTGCGACTTCAGTTGTTTCTTAAAAGCGCCAACACAATTAAACTGCTTAAGTGACACAGGAAGTCGATTGAATAGACGGGGGGCAACATAAGAAAAGGATCTAGCAGCAAAAGCACGTTCCCCAATGGCTCTGGGCTGATAAAGGCGATATGGGTCATCACCACTACGCAAATTCACATTTGACTAATTATGTGTTGGAAATAGAAGATCCAACAAATACTTAGGCTCACCAAACCTCAGCACCTTAAATGTCAGTAGGCACACATTAAACTCTATTCTGGCCTTGATGGGAAGCCAGTGTAGATCTATTAGAGAATATGTGGTGGGTGTTCTGGGTGGAAGTGAAAATATTAGTCTAGCACACCTATTAAGAACAGACTGGAGTTTCTTCAAAGTAACATTTGGTAGACCAATGAACAATGAATTACAGTAATCAATTCTAGATATAACAAATGAATGAATGAGGGTCAAAAGAGATTCCTTGCTCAAGAACTTCCTTATAGCATAAAGGTTACGAATGTAAATGTGACAACTCTTCACGACACTATAAATATGATTCTTAAAGTTCAGATTTTTGTCGAATACAATGCCCAAGTTTTTCACTGATTCCAAAGGTTGGAGCTGTGATTCACTGAATTCTAGACATCCAAAATCTTCATGGACACTATTTCTCAAATTACCTATCTATCTATCTATCTATATGCTCAGGCCCAATCCCCATTTTGTGGGTAGCCGACTCAATACAGAGCAAGAACAGGGAAAACACAAAAACAACACAAAACAACAAATAAACACAGACAAAAAGCACAAACTCACACACATCCAGGTCACCCAGGAGAAGACCCAGAGACCAGGGTCACCAAGGTCGCTCCAGCACTCCCCTGGCCCCTGACCACCCGGAGAGGTTCCGATCTCGGCAGGCAGACATGCAGCGGAGCCAAAGCCACAAGCCCTCCCACCACACTTCCAGGCACACCCTTCATATTAATCGTCTCCCCGGGCCAGGCGCCTGATGGACTATTATCTAGTCCAACTTGCGCCCGACCCCTTACTCCAAATGACCACGTGTTCACTCAACTATTCACAAGCATTCTCCATTCACTCCTGTCCACCACCACTTCCCCTGCCTGATCTATAGTCATTCCTCTATCATCCAAAGCCTTTCTTACACAGTCTCTCCATCTCAATGGGGGTCTTCCTGCCCTTCTATCTCCCCTTGTACCTGACTCACATATTCTCTTTGTAAGCCTTTCCTCTCCCATTCGTTCAACATGACCATACCAGCTCAGCACCCTTCTGTCCACTCTGGCTGACAAATGTTCCTGCTGCCCCACTCTCCTACGTATCTCTTCATTCCTCAATCTGTCTCTACGAGTAACTCCACACATACTCCTCAAGCAGCTCATCTCCATCACATCCAGCCCTCTTTTCTCCTTTTTCTTCAGTGCCCATGTCTCAGCCCCATACATCACTGTTGGCACAACAATTCCTTGATACAGTGCACTTTTTACTTTCACTCCGAGATTTCTCGTCTTCCACATACTTCCCATTGCTCCGAAAACCTTCCTTCCTTCACACACTCTCTGTTTTACCTCCACTTCCATACCTCCACTCCTGCTTATCGTTCCTCCTAGATATTTAAAACACTCTACTTGTTCCAATATTTCCCCATCCAGCCTCACATCTAGATTCACCCTATGCTCTCCCCTATTACACACCATTACTTTACTTTTATTGACGTTCACCTTCAGTTTCCTCCTTCCACAAACCACACCAAACTCTTTGACTACCCGCTGCAGTTTCTCATCAGAATCCCCCACCAATGCTGCGTCATCAGCGGACAGCAACTGATTCAACTCCCAATCTCTACCATTCTTTCCTACTAAACCCAATCCTCTTCCCATAGTTCTCCTTTTCACCTCCCTCACCACACCATCCATAAACATATTAAACAGCCATGGTGACATTACACATCCCTGTCGCAAACCTACCTTTACCTCAAACCATTCACTCAACTCACCATTTCCTACTCTCACACATGCTCTGCTCCCTTCATAAACACTCTTAACTGCTTCTAACAAATTTCCTCCTATTTCATAAATCCTTAACACCTTCCACATTGCTTCACGGTCCACACGATCATACGCTTTTTCCAAGTCCATAAAAGCCCAAAATATCTCCTTATGCTTCTCTAAATACTTCTCGCATAACTGTCTTACTGCAAACATCTGATCCACGCACCCTCTTCCCCTTCTAAAACCGCACTGTTCTTCTCCTATTACAACTTCCGTACACTTTATTATCCTCTCTATCAACACCCTACCATACAGCTTTCCAACCACTGACAATAAACTAATACCTCTATAACTTGAACACTCCTGCCGATCTCCCTTCCCCTTGTACAACGGCACAATACATGCACTCTTCCAGTCTATTGGTACCATTGACACAGCAAAGCACACATTGAAAAGTCTCACCAACCAATCTATTATCACATCTCCACCCTTCTTTATACACTCCACAGCAATACCATCCAAACCTTCTGCTTTTCCCGCTCTCATTTGTTTCACTGCTTTTTTCACCTCATTTTCCTCAATCCTTTCATTCATTCCCTGCCACCTGGGTGGCCTGGGTAACCTATCTCCATCCACCTCTGCTTCAATCACTGCTTCTCTTCCATCTCTTGTATTTAACAAAGATTCAAAATACTCGGCATATCTTTTCCTCACTTCAACTGGTTCCACTAGTAATTCTCCATTTTCATCTTTCACTGACTCTTCCCTCTTTTGTCCTCCTTTCCTTACTTTATTTACCTCCTTCCAGAACATCTTCTTTCGTTCTTCAAAATTCTCACTCAGCCTTTGACCCCACCTTTCGTTTGCATCTTTTTTCGCTTCTCTAATTTTCCGTTTTGCCTCTCTCCTTTTCTTCTTGTACCTCTCCCATACCTCAACACTACAATCCTGTAAAACCATCTCAAAACACTGTCTCTTCTCCTCAACTGCCTTTCTCACTGTATCATTCCACCACTCGCTTCCCTTCCTGATACCTCTGCCTCCTACTTTCCTTTTGCCGCATACTACCTCTGCACTTGCTTTCACTCCTTCCTTAAACTGTTGCCAATCAACCTCTACTTCTCTCTCTTCCATCTCTCTCACTTCCATCCACTTTTCATTTAGTCTTTCCTTGTACTCCCTCTCTTTTTCACTCTTCTCTAACTCACTAACTTTTATTACCTCTCTTACTTCACGCTTGTCTCTTATTCTCCTGTAACTCTTAACTCTTAGCTTTCTCTCCTCCAGGTAATGATCTGACATACCCTCCGCCTCACCTCTCATCACATTCACATCCAGCAGTCTACACAATCTTTCCCTTGTCACCAGCACATAATCCATCAATGCCCTCTCTACAATCTCTCCCCTCACAAGTCTATGCCAGGTGTACTTGTGTATACGCCTTTTTTTGAAGAACGTATTACCTACACTCAATCTGCACTCTTCACATACATTTTTCAGTCTTTCTCCACTCTCGTTTACACCATCCACACCAAAACTACCGATGACTCCCTCAACAGGCTCATTTCCTACCCTAGCATTTAGGTCCCCTAAAACTATAACACTTTCATTTTCATCAAACCCTTGTAGACAATCTCTCAAATCCTCCCAGAAACCCTCACATTACCATTTATGACTATAATCTCCGTCTTGTTGTCATTCCATTTGAGCTTCCTTCTAGTCATCCAGATCTTCAAGTCTGACAAGAGTGATGAAAATGTATTCTTTACCTCATCAATATTATTAATTTCAATATACAACTGTGAATCATCTGCATAGAAATGATATTTAACACCATGTGCATCCAGTAGGGATGAAAGACTAGAGGCATAGACAATAAACAACACAGGGCCAAGAACTGATCCCTGAGGCACCCCGAACTTTAGCGATGATGGTTCTGACATAGAGCCACCAAAGACAACACATTGACTGCGATCGGTAATATATGACTGAAGAAGCAGGAGTGCATCTCCCTGCACACCAAAACCAGAAAGGTCTCTCAGGAGCAACTGATGGTCAACAGTATCAAACGCTGCAGAGAGATCCAACAAAACCAAAAGAGAACACCGTCCAGAACATGTATTCGAGACTAAATCATTATAAATCCTGCTCAGGTCTGTCTCCGTTGAGTGGAGCTTCCTATAAGCAGACTGAGACTGGGGAATGACACTGTTCCGCTCCAGAAAAGGCAGCAACTGGTCCAGTATTGCACGCTCGACAATCTTAGACAGAAATGACAGGTTAGACACAGGGCGATAGTTTACCAAATTATCACAATCTAGGCCTGCCTCTTCAGTAAAGGCCGAATTAAGGCATGTTTTTCAGAATTTGGAAAACAATTTTCCTCAAAGATACGATTGACAATTGAAGCAATGAAAGGTGATGCAGTCTCATAAGATGTAGTTATCTTTGATATATTTATCGGGTCCAATGAACAGAATGTTTTATTGAGTTATCTTAGGTATGTCAAGGCATTTAGGGAGTTAATCGGCTAAAAATGTGTGAAGGCAGAGTCTACGGCCAACGGCCGAGAAGGGACCACAGAGTATTCTCCAAGAGCAGGGGTATTGTCAAACTCATTTCTGATTTGAGCAATTTTGTCTGCAAAGAAAGCTGAAAAATTTGATGCAAGATCAGAAGCTGAGACAGATGAGGGGAGAACCTGAGAAGAACGCTGGCCTGTTAAGTTGTTAAGAATTGAAAAAAGTCGTTTCTGGTCACCTCTGCAGGAATCGATTCGACCAGTATAATACTCGATCTTGCTTTGTGTAATATTGACGGTGATAGCTCTACGAGCAGCGACATAATCTAACCGAGAGGATTCAGTTCTGTGCCGGCGCCACAGACGCTCTGCCCGTCTCCTCCTCTTGCGCAAAGCCACTACACTTGAATCATACCATGGAGCGTCATCCTTTATCCATTTCCACCCCTCTCACTCTTGGTCTGAGTCTCTTCACCAACGTCCATGCTTCACTTCCGTATGTCAGTGTCGGTATTACCACACTGTCATGCAAGGACTTCTTCACTTCCATACTGACCACCCTAGTTCTTGTTACTCCTTTCAACATTCCTACAACCCTCTTCCCCTGTTGCACCCTCTCCCACACTTCTTCATCCATAGTCCCATCTTTACTCAACACACTGCCCAGATACTTAAATGAGCTGACAATCTCCATAGCCTGGCCGTTCAACTTCACCTCACAGTCTGTGGCTTCACCCCTTTCGAAGACCATAACCTTGCTCTTCCCCGCATTTACCTCCAGATTCCGTTTTTCGCACACGGTTCCAAACATATTTACCAGACCCTGCAACTTCCATTCATTATCGCTCATCAGAACTGTATCATCAGCAAACAGCAGTACAGGTAGTTTCCACTCATTTACCTCCCTTATCAGCGATACACCGACATCCACTGCTCTTCCTTTTATTTATTTCATGACTCCATCCATATATTCAGTAAACAACCACAGGGACATCACACACCCGTTTCAACCCAACATTCAGATAAAAAAACTCGCTCTGCTCATTTTCCATACGTACTGCCGCCTTTGCACCATCACACATCGAGTAACCTAAAACCGAGTCAACAATGTTGAGAAGTTGTTAAGAAGGCAAACAAAATAATTGGCTTTATAGGCAGGTCATTTGAGCATAAATCCAAAGAAGTTATCCTAACCCTTTACAATTCCTTAGTCCGCCCTCTTCTGGAATACTGGGTTCAATCCTGGTGCCCTTATTACCAAAAAGATATAAACAAGCTAGAACGAGTTCAATGTAGAGTTACCAAAATGATACCTAGCCTAAAGAACAAACCATACCAAATGCGTCTTAGAGAATTAAATCTATTTCCTTTAACCCAGCGCAGATTAAGAGGTGACTTAATTCAAGTGTTCAAAATCATCAAAGGCATCGACAATATGAACTGTAGTACGTACTTCACTATCGACCAATCTAATTACAAGCGGGGAAACGGTTGCAAAATTATTGGTAAATCTTTTAACTCACACGAATCTAAGAATTTCTTCTTCAATCGAGTTGTCAACTTGTGGAATGGGCTTCCCCCGAGACGTTATAGACTGCAGCACCGTTGATTCATTTAAACTCCGCCTAGACAAATATCTCGCATTAAACCCGCGACTGACTGCGTTTGTATATGAATAACTTTATTTTATCCTCCCCTCAGTTACTAACCCATCTGTCCCCTACTAACTTCCTAATCCTGCCACGGACATTAGTTCCCTTTCCAATGTTTCCTTACCCACATTAAACCACTGTTTGGACACTTGATCCTCAGTGTTTTGGAGGACAAGCAGCCTAGAAGGGTCACTAGATCTGGTGTTGCTTGATTTCCTTTGTACTCCTTTGTACTCCTTTGTACATGCTCTTCACTGCTTTCAGCTACTTGCCATCTACTCCGTATATTCTAAGTACTTTCCACAAACCATCTCTATCCTTTCTGTCATAGGACTTCTCCAAGTCCATAAAGGCAACATGCAGATTTTGTTGCTTCTCCAGATATTTTTTCACAACACATTTTAGGGTAAAAATCTGATCTACACATCCTCTTCCCTTCCAAAAACTGTCCTGCTCGTTCTAGCTCTCACTCTCTCAACCACTACCCTACTGTACACCTTCCCTACTACGCTTAGAAGACATATTCCTCGGTGGTTACCACACACTCCTCTTTCCCCTTTACCCTTATATAGGGGGACTATTATGCTTGTCTTCCAGTCATCAGGTGTACTCCCCTTCTCCCATGCTAGTTTGCACAAATTCCATACCCATTCGAGCACTATCTCACCACCATATCTCAGTATTTCCCCACACACTCCATCTATTCCTGGTGCATTCCCCAACTTCACTCTTTTCATGGCTTCACACACTTCCGACCTCCTGATCCCCCACCTCCTCCTCCACTACTTCTCTTCTTCTCCCTCACATACCCCATCCAACTATGTTTGCTGGCGCTTCATTCCTTACATTTAGCAATTCGTTGAAGTAGTCCCTCCATCTTTTGACTCTCTCTTGCTTCTCGGCTAGCACTGGCCCAATCTTATCTTTCACACCCTTACTGTTTCCCTTGTTACCTTCCCTAACTTTCTTGACATATGTCTATGTCTAATAATGATTTCTATGTAGTTTAGTGAGCAAAATGGGTGTCAATATATTTAACATAATAAGTGTGTCCTCCTCTTTTTTCTAGAGTGCTTCCCTAATAAGAATCTGATCGTCCAGGGTTAGCCAGAATAACCTTAAAATATTGCACCCATTCTGATAAGATTAAAGTTAATCCAAAGGAATTATTAATTGATTAGGGATAGTCAGACGCATAACAATTTTGTAAAGCCTAAAGAAAATTAAAAAACAAATATATATATATATATATATATATATATATATATATATATATATATATATATATATATATATATATATATATAGATATCTATCTATCTATCTATCTATATGCTCAGGCCCAATCCCCATTTTGGGGGTAGCCGACTCAAGACAGAGCAAGAACAGGGAAAACACAAAAACAACATAAAACAAAAAAGTAAACACAGATAAAAAACACAAACTCTCACACATCCAGGTCACCCAGGAGAAGACCCAGAGACCAGGGTTACAAAGGTCGCTCCAGCACTCCCCCGGCCCCTGACCACCAGGAGAGGTTCCGATCTCGGCAGGCAGACATGCAGCGGAGCCAAAGCGACAAGCCCTCCCACCACACTTCCAGGCACACCCTTCATATTAATCGTCTCCCCGGGCCAGGCGCCTGATGGACTATTATCTAGTCCAACTTGCGCCCGACCCCTTACTCCAAATGACCACGTGTTCACTCAACTATTCACAAGCATTCTCCATTCACTCCTGTCCACCACCACTTCCCCTGCCTGATCTATAGTCATTCCTCTATCATCCAAAGCCTTTCTTACACAGTCTCTCCATCCCAATGGGGGTCTTCCTGCCCTTCTATCTCCCCTTGTACCTGACTCACATATTCTCTTTGTAAGCCTTTCATCTCCCATTCGTTCAACATGACCATACCAGCTCAGCACCCTTCTGTCCACTCTGGCTGACAAATGTTCCTGCTGTCCCACTCTCCTACGTATCTCTTCATTTCTCAATCTGTCTCTACGAGTAACTCCACACATACTCCTCAAGCAGCTCATCTCCATCACATCCAGCCCTCTTTTCTCCTTTTTCTTCAGAGCCCATGTCTCAGCCCCATACATCACTGTTGGCACAACAATTCCTTGATACAGTGCACTTTTTACTTTCACTCCGAGATTTCTCGTCTTCCACATACTTCCCATTGCTCCGAAAACCTTCCTTCCTTCACACACTCTCTGTTTTACCTCCACTTCCATACCTCCACTCCTGCTTATTGTTCCTCCTAGATATTTAAAACACTCTACTTGTTCCAATATTTCCCCATCCAGCCTCACATCTAGATTCACCCTATGCTCTCCCCTATTACACACCATTACTTTACTTTTATTGATGTTCACCTTCAGTTTCCTCCTTCCACAAACCACACCAAACTCTTTGACTACCCGCTGCAGTTTCTCATCAGAATCCGCCACCAATGCTGTGTCATCAGCGAACAGCAACTGATTCAACTCCCAATCTCTACCATTCTTTCCTACTAAACCCAATCCTCTTCCCATAGTTCTCCTTTTCACCTCCCTCACCACACCATCCATAAACATATTAAACAGCCATGGTGACATTACACAACCCTGTCGTAAACCTACCTTTACCTCAAACCATTCACTCAACTCACCATTTCCTACTCTCACACATGCTCTGCTCCCTTCATAAAAACTCTTAACTGCTTCTAACAAATTTCCTCCAATTTCATAAATCCTTAACACCTTCCACATTGCTTCATGGTCCACACGATCATATGCTTTTTTCCAAGTCCATAAAAGCCCAAAATATCTCCTTATGCTTCTCTAAATACTTCTCGCATAACTGTCTTACTGCAAACATCTGATCCACGCACCCTCTTCCCCTCCTAAAACCGCACTGTTCTTCTCCTATTGCAACTTCCGTACACTTTATTATCCTCTCTATCAACACCCTGCCATACAGGGTGTTATATAGATATATATATATATATATATAGATATATAGATATATTATATAGATATGTATATATATATATATATATATATATATATATATATATATATATATATATATATATATATATATATATTCTTTAATACATACGAGGTTGAAATAAATGGCAATTTCTGCGTTGGAAATTTTATTATTCAAGGTTTCCAGGTCTCTGATGAGTTTTTGCTGGGTGGCAGGAAGTAGATGAATGAGGTTAGCAAAATTCATGGTGGTACAGGGTTACATTAATGTACATGATGTCCTGTATCATCATGTACATTAATGTAACCCTGTACCACCATGAATTTTGCTAACCTCATTCATCTACTTCCTGCCACCCAGCGAAAACTCATCAGAGACCTGGAAACTTTGAATAATAAAATTTCCAACGCAGAAATTGCCATTTATTTCAACCCTCGTATGTATTAAAGAAAATTTATTACCTGGCTTTACTAACATATATATATATATATATATATATATATATATATATATATATATATATATATATATATATATATATATATATATATATATATATATATATTGTAACTACAGATGCCTATAACCTATCTGTAGTTAGGTTATTCTAAATGTGTGTACATAATTTGCACCTTGATTTTTATGCTACAGCCATGATCTATGTTTCACTTGTCAAGAAACACCCGGAGAATCATAATTGGTTTTTGGATTTTTCTGTGAATGCACTCCTTATTTGTTTTCTTGTATTTCCACCATTATCACATATTTTCTTTGTGTTCATTATCAAACATTCCTCGTGGTGTTGCCAGACAGTAGAAGCTTTCGTGCCAGACGATTACATCATATCTTATTAGAGGTTCCTTCCTCGTAATTATAATATTTTCTCTCTGCTTGGTCGAGCTGACTTGAGTATTTATTTTGATGGATAGTGTTGTGGTAATTTTACATATAATTTTACGTTGTGCCTAGGGTCATGGATAGTTTGCTTTATTAAGTGATGTTGAGGTATCTGTAATCTTATCAGCTTCGCAGCCGCCAGGACATATATTTGTTTCCCGTCCGTCCTGCTACTCACCAGCTAGGGACTGGGGTGTTCTCGGCAGAGGCTCCGGTCCTTGTTGCGTTTTAGGAAGAGGCCGGGGTCCTCGGGTGGGGTTTATATACCCAGTATATCTGGGTTTATAAATCTGAGGAAGGCTCGGGGACTCCGGTCTTGCATACTTCCTGACTTGCCGTGGGCTTAATGATCCAGTAGGGTCGATAGCCTCTAAAGTCCTATTTAAAAAAAAATAAAAAAAATAAAAATAAAATGCTACTCACTCCCTCTCTGCCCTCGTTGTCACGTAGACGTGCGCCTGAGAGGGTTAGGTTGTTTTTGCTTTCCTTTGTGAACCTGATTATTTATGTTAACATAACTGTATTGCCCCATGAATATTCTTTATCTCACTTAAACATTAGGCTACCATGGTGCGGTGGGAGTATGGCCATGATTAGATTAATATCCAGTATTCGAGAATGGATAATAAGTCGTAGGCATGTGCATAAACCTTTAACCGTCTTGGTGGTCTAATGGTTAAGGTGTCAACAATCTGTGTGTGATAACCCGGGTTCGAATCCTGGTGGATCGCACATGTGCTTTCATTAATTTCATTGGAGGTGTTTGGTGTTGTGGTGAAGTTAATGAAAAATAGATTAGCGTTAGCTGTATTGAGAGTGGGAGTCATTTAGTATATATACAGTGGGATCCTTACACAATTTCCCATATAGGGATTGCCCATGCAATTGTTTCAGGTTCGCTCTGTATATATTTTACTGTTTACCCTTCTATTTACGTCAATGCACTGTTCTGTATAAAACATGTTTAATGTTTTAGTAGCCTGTTGATATTATCGTGGTTTAGTGTGCCCCAGGCCACATTTTATTGAATGACCCTGAAGGAAGTAAAGCCCATTTATTTGGAGAGTTAATCTAGGTTTTGTGTTGGTATACCAACCAGTAGTTTTTGAGCACTTCTCATATACATTCCTGACCTTGGGTCATATAACTCCTCTGAGTTGGGGAGCCATTGGTAACCTACGGCAATATCAACCAAAAAGGCCTTGCTAGATATACATACCGCACAACACACGGTTTATAGTTTGGAATCATGGGAGGTGTATCCATTTACTTTAGTCTCTGGGCAGTTTCATCCCCATTATAAATTAGTGTGTTGCGCTGCCTATGTGATTATGCTAGGCGGAGTAATTCTTACATTACCGACCTAGCATAACATCGTCAGTGGTTGGTCAAATGACCAGGTGATTGTATTGTTAGAAAACACATTTGCACTGCACACTTGAGTTGAGTCAGGGGGACTCTAGAGGAGCAACCGTAGCCTATGGGCATGCTGAAGTAGGATAGTGTCCCTGCATTTAGAACATTGTTTAAATCTGAGAATAAGCAAGGATATATATATTCTCCCTTAGGAAATCTTAACTAACCCTGTTTATGGTGTTGCATTCCACTTGTCACAATTCTACTAATTATGCTGAGCTTTCAACTCTGAGTAGGACTCAAAATTGGGAACTAATGGGCAAAGACAACAGGGGAATAATGCTGGGCATGTATCTAAGGAGGAGGCAGAAGAGGTGCTGTTGTTACGACGGCTGGAACTCGTGTCGGCCTTCGATGAACTTAAGGTCACGGAGTGGTTCTTACGTTTTGAGAAGAAGGCCCACGAGTATCAGTGGCCGAGGCAACGCTGGGCAGTGTTGGTGTCCAATGTTATTAAAAGGCAAGACTCTTGACGCATACAATTGCCTAGAAGTGCAAGAGTTATAGTATGATGTACTTAAGGAGGCTGTGTTAAAAGCCAACAAGCTTCGTCCTGAAGCTTACAGATTAGCGTTCAGGGGGGCTCGGAAGCGGCAGGGGGACTCGCATGTGGAATGTGCTAGGTACCTGCACGATACTCGAGCTAAGTGGTTGCACTCAGAAACAGCTAATACTTTTGAGGCGGCGTGTAAGGTTTGGCTGATGGAGCAGTTTACCAGCATAGTTGAAAAGGACATTGGGGCAAAATTAAAATAAAAGCGGTTTAAATCATTAAGGGAAGCAGCAGTTTGGGCTGATGACTTTGCACTAGCCAAGCATGGCAGTTGCATGGGGAGCATTGGTGACAGGAGAGACAGACCTGTGCACCAAGCAGCCATGGTACCCGCTCGCCCATCATCACCCAAAGTTAACACAAATAAGACACAAAATTATACCAAGGCTGACAACCAGCGAGCTTCTATGGAAGTGCGGTGTTACTTTTGAAAGCAAGTGGGTCATATAACACCTCAGTGTGCTAAATGGAAACCCAGAAACCCAAGGTTGTCCAGTTGGTGGTGACACTAGGGCAGGTGCCTGTGAAAGGCAAGCCAGGTAGCCTACAGGTGAGTCTGCGGGGTAGTGTAGGCTAGCGCGAAGCAGGTTTGTAAGCACTTTGCTGCCCCAGATGGTATCACCACCGGAAGATAAGAAGACTTTCCCTGATTGGTGTTGGCCATTCATACATGATGGATTAGTACGGGTTGGGGAGCAGACTCACCCTGTCAAGGTGTTTAGGGATACTGGTGCGCAACAATCCATGTGTCGTAACCTGACAGGGGGACCTATTAGCACGGGAGAGTTTGTAATGTGCAGGGGAATCAACAGTGAACAATTCTGTGATTTAGTCCCGGTGACCCTAGAGTGCCCACTTTTGACCGCCGAAGGTAAGGTGGCCATGGTGGACACTCTGCCAGTTGAGGGGGTAGACTTTTTGCTCGGGACTGACTTGGCTGGGGATGTAGTTTTCCCGCCTTCTATAGTCATCGCTGAGGCTGTTTTTGAGCCCCCTGGTGGTGGTTGTTTGCAAGAAGATAACATGGACTTTATCTACCCTGTTGGTGCAGTGACCCAATCAGTGGCACAAGAGGGAGATAATTTAGTGGATGCGGGGGCCGACAGCCATGAGTGCGGGCCATCCCATATTGCACTACTAGATGACACTGGCTCGGAGACAGCTGTGGGCTTGGCTGACGCCAGTGAGGCTACCGAGACTAGTAGAGGTGACCCAGTGCCGGACGAGGAGTCTGACATAGTGCCGCCGACTCAACCTTCTGAGATTTTTGAGAGGTCAGAGGTAACTGCCTTGTCGGAGACACCTAGAAACGAACTGAGCAAGTTGCAGCAAGAGGACCCGAGTCTGGGCCTCCTGTTTAAGAAGGTTGAAACAACTGGTGGGAAGAACGGTCCGGAGAAGTATATTGTAAAAGGGACACTGTTGTATCGGCAGTGGACGCCGGATACGAACTCCGGCTTGGGGGAGGAGGAGCAGTTGGTGGTGCCTGCCCAGTTCAGGGAGGAGCTGGTTAGGCTAACGCATGAGGCACCACTGGCGGGTCATTTAGGGGTACGTAAGACTACTGATAGGCTACGTTTTCATTTTTGGTGGCCTAATATGCATGCATCGGTGGCTTCTTTTATGATGTGTCATATTGGTAAGGTATTTGGAAACCCCACCCAGGAATACCCGTGGCACCTTTGATCCCTATACCTGCAGTTGAACCGCCATTGACTTGTGTCATAGTTGACATGGTTGGTCCCTTAACCCGGGAACGGCGAGAACACTCTTAAGAGGTTTTGGTGGGCAAGGGCGAGGACCCTCTTAACCCTTTGGCGCACGATGACTCGTTCAGAGTCATTAGGTATTTTTTTCCTAGGCGCACGATGACTCGTTAAGAGTCATTAAACTTAGAAATATTCGCCAAAAATTAAGTTTTCGTCTGACGCGCGTCATATTTGGCACAGATATTAAGTATTACGTCTAGTTCAATGGGTACTATTGGCAACCCCCTCAGTTTAACCGTTTACTCACGGCTGGCTGGGAAGTGAGCAGAGTACAGCTCAGTCTGTGTTTCGATACTTTCACGTTTATTCGTGTATCTCAGTAACTATTTGGTTTATAGTAATTCTGAAGATACCAGTGGAATCCTCATTAAATTGCGCTTCTATATTTGTATGCAAATCAAAATTGTTGCGGGCAAAACTTTGAGCTAGCGCGAGTTGGAGATAAGGTATTTACTTTTTTTTTTACAATTCTTATTTCGGAGTGCCCCAATGTGGTTGTTTTGGATTTATTCTATGTTTTTATTCGCTTATCTTCAAGTTCAATCAATAACGAAGCCGATGGTACCTCATTAATCCAAATACAAGGATTTTTTGGTGGATAAAAACGTCACAGAAACAAATTATCGCCGGGCACAAAACTGGCTCTGAGTGAGCTGAGATATAATTTTGGAGTGGGAAAAACTTTGATTGGAAACTATAGGTGCGCCAAAGGGTTAAGAGGTAAGGCCAAAAAAAAAAAAAATTTAATAGGCCCCAGTAGCACTTAAAACAAGCAAAATGGTTATTAAGTGAGATAATTCCCCTCCATACCTCCTATCACTACTCCACATCTGTCAAAATCACCTCCTTCCCCCCTCCCCTTAAATTATCACCTATTTTCCCTGTTATTCCCTTATTCATTGGTATATTTTTGTGTAAACATCTCCAGGCCGGTTCCATTGTGTTGTCATGTGACTATCGAGTGTGTTGCGTAAGGTAGGGTGTGGGTGAATGAGTCAGTCAAGCTTGAGGCCTCGCGAGGGGAGGGTCTGGCTCGCTCTACTCCACAATGCATGAATGGATCGGCTGACTATAATTCTCGATTTTGACCATACAAACACTATTCCCACTTGTTTTATTGTTGTTACATGTTACTATCTTCATATTTAATGTAAAATAGGCGCATATGAATAAGTAATAACGATATCTATCGTAAAATTACAATTTTAGGTGGGAAGGAGGCCTAATATCGTCGCCCAGTTACATGGTGTCCACTACACCCTGCGCGCGAGCGCCGGGTTGACACCCACCAGTTCGGGATATAAATACTTGCATACTTTGATGGATACTACCACTAGATACCCGAAGTTAGCAGCATGAACACGAAGATGAGAGACCATTGTGACAAACAGGCTAAATCTAGGGTGTTGAAGGTGGGCGACGAGGCTTTGGCACGGTTGTCAGATCAGGGTCGACCCATGGCTACTTAGTTTTGTGAACAGTACCAGGTCATTAAGCAGCTTGGTGAGGTTGACTATGTAATAGATACGCCAGACCATCGCATAGCCTCCCAATGCTGCCCTATTAAAACGCTAAAGCCCTACCATAGACCGACTGCATCTGGCCGTGGCGCTGATGGAGGTAATGCTGCGCAGGCAGGTGTAGCCGCAAGGAATGCGGGTGCGCGCATGTCTGGTATCGGAGGGGAAGCCTTAGTACTTGTGAATTGTGGGAGTGATTGCACAGGTAGTACAGATTGTTCCTCTCATGACCTGGCTGTATTAGGGATGGAAGAGAAGGAGGGAGACTATATTTTAGAGGCTGCGGTCCCGGCTGGGTTGTGGGAGGGCAATGGGTATGTTGCTCTTCGAGATAAGTTGCAACCTCTTGTTCCTAAGTGCCAAGGGGAGTTGTTTACTAGGCTGTGGCAGTACTCCCGCATGTTTGATGATTCTCCAGGCCTAACGTCAGGGGCGGTACCTGACATAGAGGTTGGGGACAGTAAAACACTCAAGTTGGCACCCTACCGTATAAACCCTGCTTGGCAGCCTGTCTTAAAAGCAGAGATGAACTACATGTTGGAGAAGGGTCTGGTGAAGAAGGGATATAGTGAGTGGTCTTCGCCAGTGACTTTGCAACCTGAGCCGAGTGGCAAGATCCGTTTTTGTGTTGATCTCGGGAGTGTTAATGCATTATCCCAGCCAGACGCCTATCCATTACTCATAGTTGACGACTCCATAGACAGCATCGGGGCTGCCACGTTTATTACTAAGGTGGAATTAGTGGAAGGTTATTGGCAGGTCCCGTTGCCTAAGAGAGCGAAGAAAAGTGCCAGTCTTGTGGTGGACTGGGCAGTTTATCAGTGTCTGGTGATGTTTTGCTGCCGGAACACAGTCTGGATGTGTGGCATGTTAAAGGCACTGATAATGTTCTTGCTGATTGTTTGTCACAAGAGGATATGCTGTTAGAAGCACCCTTGCCGTTCAGTCAGTTTTGGTGTAGCCTCCTACTTTGGTTTGATTAGCATGCTTACGTCTGGTGCTTGTTGATTGCCGTATGTAGCCTAGCGTAGGGTCGTAAAGTAGGAGTTGATGTGTTTCTGTTTAGCTCCTTCAGACATATTATGTTCCAGTAAGTCCACGGAGGCGGGCGCCCGGTATCATTGCCACTGCACCACACAACTGTCAAAACCACACTGCTGGCCGTTAGAATTGTCGGAGGAACCTGGGGTTGCCACCAACCGACAGATCTTCATCTAACTTACCGGACTTACTGAGCTCCATATGACGCTAGAGCGTCATTTGGACTTATTGGTGAGGCATGTAGATAAGTCCATATGACGCGATCGTGTCATATGAGTTTTTGGTCATAAGTTCCATATGACGCGATCGCGTCATATAAGTCGCAAGGAGTTAGAAGAAAATGTTTATATACAAAAATGTAAAAACTATAAAAATACTAGAAAAAAGACTGTAGTTGTGTATGTCTCGTCGTGTTATTGAATTATAGGCAGTCTGTTGTTTCAAGATGCACCAACATACTCTCCCCGGGTGTGAGGGTGTCACATCCAGCTGAACCCCAGTTCAGTTGCATGTGTGTTATAATAATTCACATGGACTGGGGAGAGGCTAGTTGCCTTGCTATATTTCTTTCTTTCCTTGCCCGCACGTGAGAGCTGTTGTCGTCAATGGGACGCCGTTCTGTTCAACACTATTGTTATTGCTAAGTGTGTAATCAATTTAGTTTATTTAGCCCTTGTGGGATTATGTTAGTTAATCATAAGTATGCACAATGCTATCTTATATTTATTTGATTACTTTTGTGTTGTTAATGAGAGCCCAAGTGATTAGTTTAATTATAGAGTCTAGCAGTGCTTGGTGCTCCCCTCTTCCCTTCTCGCGAGGACTTAGGCATCCTCTAGCTGCATGAGTCACTCCAGTTCTAGACCTCTACTGACAACATCCACTGCTTTGGTGTTGTTAGGCTTACTTCATCGTTTCCCTTAACCCTTATTTAGCGGGTGGTAAGGTATTTTACACCGTGCCGCCCAGCGGGCATAATCCCGAAATATTCGCTCACTTTCACTCGCCCTAGCACCGTTACTATGGCTCCAATGCGAACGAAACGATCATTTTTGGAAAGAGCAACTCTTCGTCTCCCCATATAAGTCTATTATGGATGTTATGAGCAAGTGTGGAGGGTGGGAAGAGGTGAGGAAGAGGAGGTACTTTTTGGTCTATTTCCCGGGCGCGTTCGGATGCGTTCGCTTTGCCCTGACTTCGGCCTCCCGCGCGTCTACTATTCCTTCGGTAATCGGTCTTATTTTTCTCTTATTTCTCCTTATTTCTGTATTCTCTGTATTCTCTGTATTCTCTGTATTCTCTCTCTCTCTCTCTCTCTCTCTCTCTCACTCCTGTCTGTCTGTCACTCTCTCTCTCTCTCTGGCTTGCTCACTTTCCCTCTCTCGCGCGCTCTGTCTCTCTCTCCCTCATCTGTATATGTAATTCTCATTATTATTTTCTCTAACTAATCCCTTGTATTTCATTTATTTGCTTGTAATATTTCTGTATTATTATATCTTTTTCACTCTCTTTCTTCAGTTCAGTTTCTGTATTCTCTCTCTTTCTCTCTCTCTCTCTTCCTCATCCGTATATATAATTCTCATTATTATATTCTCTAATCTCTCTCACTCCTCTTGTCTGTCTGTCTCTCTCTATCTCTCTCTCTCTCTGGCTAGCTCGCTTTCCCTCTCTCGCGCGCTCTGTCTCTCTCTCCCTCATCTGTATATGTAATTCTCATTATTATTTTCTCTAACTAATCCCTGTATTTCATTTATTTGCTTGTAATATTTCTGTATTATTATATCTTTTTCACTCTCTTTCTTCAGTTCAGTTTCTGTATTCTCTCTCTTTCTCTCTCTCTCTCTTCCTCATCCGTATATGTAATTCTCATTATTATTTTCTCTAATCTCTCTTTATTTATTTGCTTGTAATATTTCTGTATTATTATATCTTTTTCACTCTTTCTTCAGTTCAGTTTCTGCATTCTCTCTCTCTCTCTCTCTGTTTCGCTTGCTTTGCAGGAATTTTTTTTTGTTATATATAATATTATTTCAACACATTTCCAAATCACCCTATATATGGAGTAGTGTTGACGACTAATTTTTTTTTTGTGGTAATCCCAGGAGGTATAATCCACATGTGATTGAGGTAGGCAAAAGGCAGTTATGTGATTGAGGTAGGCAAAAGGCAGTTATGTGATTGAGGTAGGGAAAAGGCAGAACTGCCTATAGCGAGTGTATGAATGTGATTGAGGTAGACAAAGGCAGAACTGCCTATAGCGAGTGTATGAATGTGATTGAGGTAGACAAAAGGCAGAACTGCCTATAGCGAGTGTATGAATGGGATTGAGGTAGACAAAAGGCAGAACTGCCTATAGCGAGTGTATGAATGTGATTGAGGTAGACAAAAGGCAGAACTGCCTATAGCGAGTGTATGAATGTATGTATGAATGAATGACATGGATGTATGAGGTAGACCAAGAAGCAGATGGATGGATGAGATTCGAAACTTATGGATGTAATGGGTGATGTTGCTGATGATGATGAATGCACTTGTGGTTGGGTAGTGTGCTTTTCCACCATATGAATGATTGAATGACATGAATTCATGAGGTACTTTGAAATAGATGAATGAATGATTGAATGAAGTTATGAATGACATGAATTCATGAGGTACTTTGAAATAGATGAATGAATGATTGAATGAAGTTATGAATGATTGGCAAGAAGGGAGGAGGTTAGAAGTGTTCCAGTGTGTGGTACTCGGTGTAGCAAGGAATAGGATAGAGTCCCACATCACACCGACTACACTTGGACGCAACTTCCCTCCTATGTCGGGGCCTCCTTGTCGTGTGACTGCAGACGTGGCACACCTTCTTTCCGGTCACCCGGCCAGCAGCAAGTTGGTTAGGGTTGGGAGGTACAGTCACAAGCCTGTGGGTCAAGAGGTAGTCCCGGCACTCAAGGCGGCTGGGTAAATCCACGATTGCCCTCGGAACTGGTGCCGCACGTGTGGTTCCGTGCTTACGGAGGATGGCCTCGATGATGTCCTTGGAGAACAGCCTTACAGAGGTCTTCTCTCCTGTGTGCGTCATCCACAGGTTGTATGCGTTGAGGACAGTGACATCAAGAAGATGGAGTACGACCTTCTTGTACCATTTACAGGTCTTCCTCAGGCAGTCAACAGCAGTGATCTGCATATCACTTTTGTCCACCAACCGCATGTTCACATTATACTCCAGGACAGCGTCAGGTTTGGAGATAACAACTACAGTCCTGTTGCCTGTGACACGGTCCTGCAGGTATATCCTCTTCCCGCTATCTAGCAATGCGGACTTGTGGTAGGTGGAGAGGAAGAGACAGAGAGAGAGAGAGAGAGAGTGTCGTGATAATATAACAATTTTACATATGTATCATATATATGATAAAATAATGTATACGGTACATATGTTCCCCACAATCATATAATGCCAAGCACAAATATTCAATCTTTCGTTGTTTGTATTACCGTAAGAAATTTACTGAACGCCTGAAAATTATACGCTATAAAATGCTTGCAATCAAACTTTCAAGCAATTACAAGGTCACATGCAATTATAAAAAGGTATATTGTGGACCACAATCTTCGCCAAGCTTCGTTGTTGCTTGTATTATCGTGAGAAATGTATCGTACACCCTGGTTATCGTGAGAAATTTACCGAATGCCTGCAAATAATATGCTATAAAATGCTTGCAATCAAACTCTCAAGCAATTTCAAGGTCACATGCAATTATAAATGTATAGGTAGACCCAGAGAGAGAGAGAGAGAGAGAGAGAGAGAGAGTGTCATGATAATATAACAATTTTACATATGTATCATATATATGATAAAATAATATATACGGTATATACTGTATGTTCCCCACAATCATATAATGCCAAGCACAAATATTCAATCTTTCGTTGTTTGTATTACCGTAAGAAATTTACTGAACGCCTGAAAATAATACGCTATAAAATGCTTGCAATCAAACTTTCAAGCAATTACAAGGTCACATGCAATTATAAAAAGGTATATTGTAGACCACAATCTTCGCAAAGCTTCGTTGTTGCTTGTATTATCGTGAGAAATGTACCGTACACCCTGGTTATCGTGAGAAATTTACCGAACGCCTGCAAATAATACGCTATAAAATGCTTGCAATCAAACTCAAGCAATTTCAAGGTCACATGCAATTATAAATGTATAGGTACACCCAGAGAGGAAGAGGAAGAGACAGAGAGAGAGAGAGTATCGTGATAATATAACAATTTTACATATGTATCATATATATGATAAAATAATATATACGGTATATATGTTCCCCACAATCATATAATGCCAAGCACAAATATTTAATCTTTCGTTGTTTGTATTACCGTAAGAAATTTACTAAACGCCTGAAAATAATACGCTATAAAATGCTTGCAATCAAACTTTCAAGCAATTACAAGGTCACATGCAATTATAAAAAGGTTATTGTAGACTACAATCTTCGCCAAGCTTCGTTGTTGCTTGTATTATCGTGAGAAATGTACCGTACACCCTGGTTATCGTGAGAAATTTACCGAGCGCCTGCAAATAATACGCTATAAAATGCTTGCAATCAAACTTTCAACCAATTACAAGGTCACATGCAATTATAAAAAGGTATATTGTAGACCACAATCTTCTCATGACCGCTCGCCACGGCCGCCGTGGACCAACTGAGATGTACTCCACTTACATCCACCCTCACTCCCTCGCTACATACGTAATTATATAAAGAAATTACCGTATTTTAGCGATTTTGCCCTTCGGTTGCACGATCGTTGCAAGACAACCAGTGATCGTAGAAGGATGGTTCGGGTGTCATTGGAAAGCACAATTTACGCCCTTTCAGGGATACATACTTGTATTACGCTTTGGGTGTTGTTTATGCATGAAAAAGAGCAGGGAAACAACCCCATTTATGGTAAAAAAAAAAACGCTGGGCGGCACAGTGAAATATACTCCACCACCCGCTCGTAAGGTGATAAAATGCTTGCAATCAAACTTTCAAGCAATTATAAAATGTAAATTGTACTTACCAACACCCACACCAGTATGTTCTTTGTCAGGAACGTCTCCATTTTGCTCAACGGTCTGTGCAACATCAACCACAACATTTGCAACACGCAAATTATGTTTGGGGTGAAAGCCTATGATCGGCATATTTTCGTCTTCCGAGTCATCCACACTATCAAAACTCTCACCCAGACCTTCCATGGTTTCATTCAACAGCCTATTAGAAAGTTCTGAAGAGTTCAGCATGATATCTAGTTCCTGGGCGGTGAGCCGGGCGTGATGAGTAGGGTGGCGCGACGCACTAGGGGTGGCGGCCACCGAATCGGACACGGGCAAATCTTGACCTTCCATTACGGCTGCTTGAGGGTTACTGAGTCATGGTCACGCAGTGGGGATGTGTGGGTGGGACCTTGTAGTACACCGCCTGACCACCAGGTTTCGCTTTCCACCTAAATTAGGGCGGGAATACGCCCACGGACTTAAGGCGGGCCCCGCCATTTAGTCCAAATTTCTCGATTCGGACTTAAGTCGGGCCCCGATCTTTAAGGGTTAAATACCGCATATATCTAGTTTGTTCCTTATTGGATAGTAGCAGGGAGGGGATGGAGTCATTTTGAGCATTAAAGTTTTGAATTACTATTAATATTCTGCATTCTAGAGCATTTTCCATTTGTTTTAGATATAATTACTGCAGCCGTTCTTGTGGCATTCTAGAGTATAAGCTTCACACCTTTTTTCTTCCATTTCTTTTCCTTTATTCTACTGCATTGCTATTTATTATATTATATATATATTATGTATTATTGAGGTTGGTATCTACAGTGGTTAGTTCGGTGGCTCTTAAAAGCCCATCCCACAACCTACTGAAATGCCAACCCCTGTGTATTGTTGGGCTACTGCAGGAGACTTATTCCCATGGCTTTTGCTTCATAATTATTCTCAATTCCTGAGCGATTGGGCATGATATGGATTGTTCTCGGAGTCTAGCAGTATTATGTTTTGGTAATTTGTATGCAGTTTAGAATAACCTTAGAAGTACTCTTGAAATACTAAAAGCACTATCAACCTGACTCGGGGACAGTAGATATTTTTGTGTCTCCTTGTATTACTGCTTTAATAGAGCAAAGAGGAAGATAACCCCTTTTCCTAGAGAACCTGCGTGTCTTGGTGTTTGAGTCAGATATTAAGAGCATGTCTGTTGTAGGGTTAGTGTAGTAAGGTGGGCAGTGTTGGGTGCATGACTTACAGCATTGGCGTCTTTTTGCTACGGCGTTTCTCTTTGGACAGTGCTGTGGGCTAGGCTATTTGAGCATTTGATAGTTAGTTAGCGAGTTTGTAAAAATAGGACTTCAGATGCTACCAACCCTTCTGTATTATTAAGCCAGCAAACTGCAAGGCAAGTACATTTTCAGGACTGGAGCCCCTTTTCGAGAACCCCAGTCTCTAATGTGATAAGATACACAAACATCATTAACCCCGAGAGGATTATGACCAGTTCTACCAGTGGTAAGAGTCGTATATGATTCACCGACTTCACAACCCACTTGGTGAACGTTCATCATTATAATGTACACATGTAAAGAGTAATTGTTTCGCTCACTTGATTATGAATTTTCTCTGCAACTACTACATCTACTACTACTACTATTACTACTACTACTACAGTTTTTACTACTGCTAATATTACCACTTTGTAGAAGACAGACAGTACGTTGCATAACTAAATGTTAGTAACATTTGTATTGTCGATTGATTTTTGCTATAGTTCCCTACTTTATTTCAACTTCGTAAACAACATCAACTATTAGTACTATCTCTATGATTACTACTTCTACTACTACTACTACTATCTATCTATCTATCTATCTATCTATATATATATATATATATATATATATATATATATATATATATATATATATGTTTTTGTTTTTCCACTCAGCCTGTGCATTTCCCATTTGAACCCTAAACAAGGGCGGCACAGTCATCAATGCAACACGACTTGGTAGTCATACCACTGCCTCCTATGCCGGGGTTTGCACTCAGATTCATAGTTTATTTTATGAATTTTGTATTTTTTTTGTATTATTACTAGTACTACTACTATTACTACTACCACTAATATTACTACTACTACCACTACTACTACTCCTACTACTACTACTACTACTACTACTAATAATAATAATAATAATAACTAATGAGTTGAGATATAATATAATAATATTATAGTATACTGTACATACGAAGTATTTATACATTGTTTACAATGACATAGTGACCATTGTATTACCTTGATCTATGAATAACGTACCAAGGTGCCACTCACCCTAGGTTGTGATTACTGTATACCAAATATCTGATCTTCTGCCACTCTACCGACCGCCACATCCTTCCCCAGGCACCAGTAAAGGCCAGATAACTAAATTAATTATCCAAAAATTTATTTCAGAAATTATAGTTGGGTATTTAGTTAGATAAATAAGTTTTTAAAGACTATCAACCCTTCTGGATTATTAAGCCAGCACACTGTAAGTCAACAATAGCGTCAGGACTGGAGACCGTTTTCGAGAACTCTAGTCCCTTGTTGGGTAGTTTCTGAATATATGTTTTCTATGAATGCAGAGTGCGTACCTACATTTTTTTTACTTGCTGTCTATTTAGCATTATCAGTGCAAATAGCTTCCTATTATTGCCAGAATATAATAGTTTCCGGTTTTGAATTGACTGATCTTGTGTGACTCCACCATAAAGAAAGTGTCTTCTTTCCACATTAGTATTTATTATCCATTAAATGTGCATGTCCCTACACAGCCACTTTGAATATAATTGTTTTTAGCTAAATATTGGGATTAAATAAATTTGATTGGTTCTTGACTTATAATTTACAGACCAAAGGCAGATTCAAACATCAACACACTTGTCGTTGCTACGAGAAAGTAATATTCACATAATGCACATCTAGAGGGGTTCTGCCTACACCGACGCATTAAGAATAACAATAATTTACGATGTTTGACTATAATGTTTTTCTTCGAAGGCAGTATGGCAACGCATCATCAATCACCATGATATATAATGAAGTTCATAAACAACTTCTGCCACCACCGGGGGTTCTCCAACTGCAGCTGCTGGATCCTCCCGAGGGAAAGGTAAGTCTGTGTCCCGAGAAGGTAAGTCTGTGTCGATTGTGGGCGACTCCATGGTAAGACATTTAGTTAGGGCTACCCGCACTAAACTTAGGAAGGTTGTGTGTCTGCCTGGCCATGGAGTTGGGAGGGTTTTAGAGAAGATGGACCACATCTTGGAAGATAGTGGAGATAACCCCATTATCTGTCTCAGTGCCGGGAGTAACGATGTTGGTAAGGGTAGAAGTGAGGAACTGCTGCAGCAGTATCGGGATGTGTTAGATAAAGTTAGGATGAAGGGAGGGATCCCTGTAGTACATTGTATCCTACCCAGAAGAGGAGTTCCCAAGGAATGGACATCCAGGGCGATTGGTGTCAATTGCCGTTTGGAGAAATATTGCAAAGAAAAAGCAATACCATTCATTGATAACTGGGATAGTTTCTATGGGAGAGATGGGATGTACGCAAGGGATGGGGTTCATCTTTCACGGTTAGGGGTTTCTACATTAGCTAGTTAGATAGGGTGGTTGGGGTTTTGAACAGAAATATTGAGAGTGTAAATGAGAGGTTAAATGGAACAATTTTAGCGTCAGGCGAAAGCGATAAGGATATTCAGTCTCATGCTAAAAATGATGACTATAATGCAAATGATAGTAGTGATGGTGCAACGGAAGATGGAAATGTCGCTAAAAACAAAGGTAAATTAGGTATAAAGAAAAGAAGTAAATTGAGAGTATATTACACAAACTGTAGGAGTCTATGTAACAAAATGAACGAACTTAGAGCCCTTGTTAGCAAAGAAAATATAGACATAATAGCGCTAACTGAAACGTGGATTAATACAGAAACCAGGCATTTTTTAGCAGAATTTGATATACCAGGATATAGTTTGTTTAAATATGACCGAACAAGTAAGAGGGGTGGCGATATAGCAGTGTTTGTCAGGAGTACATTAAAAAGCTGTATTAAATCAGGTATTAGACTAAATAACGATAATGAAAGTGTTTGGGTAGAGGTTAACGAAGGTAGTGAGACCATAGTTATTGGAGTTATGTATAGACCGCCAAATATGAGTAGAAATGACGGAACGTCATTATGGGAGGAAATTAAAATGGCATCAAGGTTTAGCAATGTGTGCATTATGGGGGATTTTAATTTTCCGAATATAGATTGGCAGCATCAAATAGGAGACTCTGATTCTGAGGAGTTTATAGAGGTAGTACAAGATAGTTTTTTATTTCAATTCATAGATACGCCGACTAGAGGTAATAATATTCTCGATTTAGTTTTCAGCAACAATGAACATATGGTAAATAATGTAGAGATAGGGGACCACCTAGGAAATAGTGACCACAATTCTGTATTTTAATATACAATGGAAAGGTAATACCAGAGAGAATACAACATTAATACCTGACTTTAGAAAAGCCAATTATGGTGGGTTAAGAAGAGCCCTATTAGCGGACCCTATGGTCAAAAAATTAAGTCGATCCAGGTGTCCAAATGAGTGTACCCCTTCTCAGGCACCTGTCATCTTAAGTCAGGAAGAGACGTCAACCTTGGTAGATACATACGATAATTTTATCAAGTCAGTATTCAATGCACAAAATAAATACATCCCCAAAAGAAAATTTAGATCAACACAGAACCAACCCAAATGGATGAATAATAGACTATTAGATCTTCTAGGACAAAAGAGAGGAATATATAGAAAAATTAGAAAAGGCGAAATTCACCTACTTGCTTACTATCAGAATCTATCAAGACAGGTAAAAAAGGATATTAGGAAAGAAAAAATAAATTATGAAATTAAGGTTGCCAATGACTCAAAAAATAATCCTAAAGCTTTTTACCAACTATATAAATCCAAGGTTAGAGATGTAATTGGTCCCCTTAAAACTTCGATAGGAGAAATGACAGAAAATGATTTAGAAATGTGCAGTACATTAAATAGTCAATTTCTTTCCGTTTTCACTAATGAAAATTTGGCACAGTTTCCAGAAGTCGGTAAGGTATATAGCGATAGTATAGAAAATAGGTTAAGTACGGTTACTATAAGTAGAAATTATGTGCTTAAGGAAATTGACAGACTGAAACCTCATAAATCGCCTGGTCCTGATGAGGTATATGCTAGAGTATTAAAAGAATGTAGGGATGAGTTAAGTTACCCATTAACATTTTTATTTAACAAGTCATTGGAGACAGGTATAGTTCCAGAAGCTTGGAAGCTTGCAAACGTAGTTCCGATCTTCAAAAAAGGTGACAAATCAATAGCATCCAATTACCGTCCCATTAGTCTTACATCAATCATAGGAAAGCTACTAGAGTCAATTATTGCTAGTAAAATTAGAAACCACTTAGATACATTTAATTTAATAAATTCTTCTCAGCATGGATTCACTCAGGGACGTTCTTGCCTTACTAATTTGCTTAGTTTTTTCTCAGAGGTATATGAAGCAGTAGATAATGACAAGTCATATGATATAATATATTTAGATTTCAGTAAAGCTTTCGACAGAGTCCCCCATGAGAGATTGATGAGAAAGGTTGAGGCGCATGGAATAGGTGGGGCGTTGTTGGGATGGATTAGGTCATGGCTAATTGGTAGGAAGCAGAGAGTCAGCATAAATGGTACGAAGTCAGAATGGGGAGCAGTCAAAAGTGGTGTCCCCCAGGGATCTGTATTAGGTCCTCTGTTGTTTGTTATATACATAAATGACCTTGATTTAGGTATAACTAGTAGGATAAGTAAATTTGCAGACGATACCAAAATGGGGAGAACAATTGATTCAGATAGAGATATAGAGTGCCTCCAAAGGGATCTAGATACCTTACACGAATGGTCAGTAAATTGGCAGATGAAGTTTAACATTGACAAATGCAAGGTATTAAAGATAGGGAAGATGCATACAAATGTTAAATATAAACTAGCTAATGTGGAATTAGAAAACTCGAATTGTGAAAAAGATCTAGGTGTGTTTGTTAGCAATGATTTGAAGCCTAGACAACAGTGTATAAGCGTTCGAAACAAGGCAAACAGGATTCTCGGGTTCATCTCAAGGAGTGTGAGTAACAGAACTGCTGATGTTATCTTAAAACTTTACTTGTCATTAGTGAGACCCCATATGGATTATGCTGTTCAATTTTGGTGTCCTTATTACAGAATGGACATAGATTCATTGGAGAGAGTACAACGTAGAATGACAAAAATGATCCATAATATTAGAAATCTTCCGTATAAAGAAAGGTTGAAGAAATTAGGCTTACATTCGTTAGAGAGACGCAGAGTTAGAGGGGATATGATAGAGGTGTTCAAGTGGGTTAGTGGGATTAACAAAGGGGACATGACAAATGTACTAAAGCTCAGTGATAGCGAAAGAACTCGTACCAATGGTTTCAAATTAGATAAATTTCGTTTCAGAAAAGATATAGGCAAATATTGGTTTGGTAACAGAGTTGTAGATGGGTGGAATGGACTACCAAGTGCTATAGTGGGATTAAAAACGATAGGGAGCTTTAAGATAAAATTGGATAAGCATATGGACGAGAAGGGTTGGGTGTGAAGGGGGATCAGCAGGGTTGGGCCAATCAGCACTCTGCAGACCCCCGTAATCCTGCGTTAATCTCTAACCGTTTTGGTAAGATGATCCTCAGGGTATTAGAGTGTTGAGCCTATAATTGGGCTTTGTAATTGGGGTTGTGTGGGACAGGGATCTGCCTTGCTTAGGCCAATCGGCTTTCTGCAGACTCCCATTTTCTTATGTTCTTATGTTCTTATGTTTAACTTGCTGTGACATGCAATGAACGTAGGAAAGATGATACAAACAATTATAATGTATATCAATTTAATACTTAGAAGGAAGGAAGTAGTAGGGGGTGAGAAAGGGTGCCGGAGGAGGATATGAAGGCACGCATGTTGGATTAAGCCTCGACGGATTAATCCAACATGCGTGAGTTGCATATTTTTGACAGTGTCTTTGCAGAATAGGACGGACAGGGAAAACACACCATGACATGAATATAGAAAAGGTGAGGCAAACAATCAGTATGTTGTCATTGAATGCAACGTAACGACAATAACTACTAACTGTTCACACTGAAGCTAATGTCTCACTGACTGCCTCGAACAATCACGAACAACTGTGTGTTTAATTTTGTTTGTTTAAACTACAATAGAGTTTAGTTTAATTTACCAACATATGCAGGATTTATTATAATCTGCACATATCTCCCATTTTGAGTGCACTGTGACCTATCAACCTGCAATGATTGGTGTAATGATATCAAGGTAAGGGTACTAAGAAGGCATGAGTGATGTGAGCGACAAGAAAGAAAAAAAAGTGGAAAGTCACATATGCTGCATATGGCTCTGTGTAAATGTATTATATTTTTTAAATACGATGTAATACATCGATTTATGATTATAATTTATACCTGATTGTGCAGCTATACTGGTGCCATCTACCGTTAACAAATTATAGGTAGAATTAATCTAAATATCAAGTTCGTGTAAAATGAATACAGGTCGTGAGTTAGGGGCTTTCACTACTCTCGTAAATGTGCGTCGTTGTTATCTATCATTATGTGCAGCCTTTACCTTGTGTGCTGCTCAATTTAATACAGATGACATTAAAATGGGTGACAGGTCAGTTGAACCAGTGCCACTTCAACCAGAGCCACTTTAACCAGTGCTAACTCAACCAGTGGCCACTTCAACCAGTGACCATTTCAACCAGTGACCATTTTAACCAGTAGGAAAGGTTAGGTTAGGTTAGGTTAGGTTAGGTTACTGGTTAAAATGGTCACTGGTTGAAATGGTCACTGGTTGAAGTGGCCACTGGTTGAGTTAGCACTGGTTAAAGTGGCACTGGTTGAAGTGGCACTGGTTCAACTGACATGGAACCATTAAAATGGCAAGTTCATGACACATATGTAGCGGGCGGTTTATGGTGTAGGCACTGAGCGGCATGGTTAGGGTTAACTTATTATCTTACCTCAATATTTCCTGTACGTTGTAATGAACTCTGTAGTAATTTGGAACCACTGGAAATATGTAGGGAGGTCTTAAAATAAACAAGCACGGGGCTTTCTGTTTGGTTTATTTTATCAGCAAAATATATGTCTTTAACCCTTAATCCTAATTTTGAGATATTAGAATATATTGCACTAAACGTCCATTGCGTTGGGCAATGTAATTATAAAGTACTTCTTAATGTGGTGTATACTCGATGTTGTGTGTGTACCGAGATAAGTACTCTACTTACTATTTAATAATAGTACTTAATAATAGCAACCTAGAACTATGAGCTGTTTTCCAAGTAATAATGATCTTCCTGTAAAGAGAGAGAACATAAGATTAGAAGGGAATCACTAGAACACTTGTATGTCACTGCTTACTGTATGTCACTTATAAGGTACTTCTACACTTATACAGGTCA
Source organism: Paralithodes platypus (assembly GCA_032716605.1). Taxonomy (NCBI): domain Eukaryota; kingdom Metazoa; phylum Arthropoda; class Malacostraca; order Decapoda; family Lithodidae; genus Paralithodes; species Paralithodes platypus. The sequence goes on along the minus strand of CM064572.1, from coordinate 32,425,574 downwards.
CTAATCTTACCCAGAGGGTTGGAGAGAGATGCCCTCCTTAGGGTGTGGTGGTGTGCTGACTTACTCGCCCTCTGCCTCTTGATGGAGGGGCGCGGTTCAGCAACACCATGTGACAACTGGATGTGACAAAGTTGCTAGCAATTACTTCTCGATATCTTGGCAACGGATGTGTGATACCATTTGGTGATCGTGGGATCCATGCATGCTTAGCAGAGAGGAAAGTTACCAGCCTCCATTGTGATGGTGTGAACTTCTATAGGGAGAATCACACCAACACACTATAGTTCTCTAAAGGTTGTTATAATGGTGTGAGTTATATATGTTATTATATGGTTTATCTTAGAAGTGTACAGTCGCTCAAAATGCGCTGAAACACCGCTCGGCCACGTCAGCTGAGGCCCTCCTCAGGTTGTAGGAAAGAATAACTCACATATATCTAGATACACATTGAATCATCCCTATGACTTATCTAACCCTGTACCCAGTGTATAGCAATGCCAATGAAAGTGTGATAAAGGTGAGGACCAAAACTTACACGTTAGCATTAACAGGTGCTTAAATTTTACCTCAAGCCTAAGCAACAGGTGATCAACCCTGAACGGAAGACGAAGGGAGAGACTTACTAGGATAAGGTTGTTGACGAGAGTCATGGAAGGGGGTTAGTGTAGTAGGAAAAATGATTTCCTGATTAATTAATAAAACTAATGTTAGTTGTATTCTGAAGAATTTATGATATTCATGAGGTTTGAGAGTGCTCGTAAGAGATGATGATGAGGTCCAAAGAATTACCTGTGAAAGAACATGTTAATAGGAATGAACTCTAAGGAGAGGTCAGTTATTAAGGCAATAAGTCGATGATGAGGAAGCGTGAAGATTAGTGAAATCCGTACTTTGCAGTGAACAGGTGCCTGACACATCCCATGATTATTAACTATTATTCTACATCTAAACTATGAGCCAGTCAGTCACAGATGCTTGAGTCAAGGTAAGGTCGCATGCATTTATGTCCGGGGACAGAGGGAAAACACATACTCAGGACGCACAGACAGGGGAAGATACGAGGACCTACATGAATAAAGGCGTCTCTGTTTGTCACAGTCACAAGTTGAAGTTCGTCGGGGACGAGCAACATGTCTGCTGTATCAGTAAAGGTCAGTAATCATCCGTGTAAAAGAAACGGGAACGGCATAATTCTTCAGTCATTGTTAAATGTGAGGACTGGAACTTAATGTGGACTAAAATAGTGAGTGGAATAACTGTTTCTATTTATGAGAAATAGAGTATACAATAATTGTCTTACTCAAAAGGCGGAAACAGGGCAAACTGTTCCTTCTCTATGGCTGATGCTGTACGGAGATGAGCAACAGGCAGTAGATCAATGATGATCCATCTCTGATATCACCGTACTCAATGAATTCATCACATTCATCTTACTTGTGAGTCGTACATCTATACTTGTGGGTCTTACATCTAGAATTCTAGACTCTATAGAGCTTTTGCTGCAGTCTCCAGGACAGTGAGTCTCTTTCTTAGCATTTGTACTTCAGAAGCGTGGGCTGTTCTAAAGAGCTCATAGGAGAGTAGGTCAGCAAATATAACAGTCCTCTCTTCGCACGTGTGTGAGTGCAATTGTCTGGTTACCTGGGTAAAGTCATCAGGTAGTACCAAAATGAATCATCCGGAGATTACGATTTAATACGAGCTATGTTAAAACGTTAAACGTAAGTGTAAGTCGCAAATCACCAGGCATCATCTGATTAGTTAATAGGGAACACCCTAACCAGGTAATCTTTCTCAGGAGAAAGGGTAATATTCTACTTGTAGGGTTACTAATAGAATACTTCACACGCCCAGTAGGATGTACATGGGGAGTGGCTTGCTTTGTTAGTTATGTGACGTTAACAGAACGATGATTTGTATTGATTACTTCACTCTCTAGCTAGAGTGGTCTTACTTGAGTGGTCTCACTTCACTTCTCTGTCTAGAGTGGTCTTACCTACTCAACTTATTACAACTGAATTTGTAAGTTGTTTTAGAATGCTTTTTTTAGCAAAACGATGCTTCCGCCTATACTCGTTTATCTGTGCGGATTAAGTTGTGGTAGGTGCATTTGGCTGCACCGCTGAAAGTTATGGTTCAGGTATAGTATGGCCATCTACGGAGAGTTCTGGACTCACCCGTTTTAGCCTGTCATCTTTGAATTACTTCTACCTTGTTGGTGGTAGGGTCTCGAACCTCAAACTTGTTACCGGATGCTGTGTCCGTAACGACATAGGGTCCATTATACTTCGGCGAGAGTTTAGACATTCTCGTCGGATCTAGGCACATAACTTTGTGACCTACGTCAGGACAGTTTGGTGTGTCCTTTTATGCTGGTTCCTTATCATTTCAGCCCGGAATATCTGTAAACTATCTCGGACTTGCTGGGAGATCTTGCTAAAGACTTTCAAGTGTCTCTTAGCGTCTGATTTGGCTTGATAAGAATAATCTAGAGGAAATAGATTTCTGCGTAGCTTAGCTGTAGCCAGAAATCACGTCAGAAGCTTGTCTTTACCCTCAGAAGCTAGTCTTTTATACCTGTCTGTAGGCTTGTGAAGACTCTTCAAGGTAATGTAAGGCCATCTAGGTTTGCCTTTGAGTCTAGATTATCTTAAGATTTACATGATGTTCCAAGATTTCCAAGATAGCTATGTTAGCTGAGGTACTTTGCAGTCAACTAACCCAATTGAGAATGGGATCTGTTGTGCAAGTACATGCTTTCTCAAGTAGATATCACCTATTGATTCTTTCACATTGTGCTTGGTTTCCATCCTTTTTTCGGCGATAGGGTGCCTAGGAGAGGAATAGCGAACAAGTGAGTATTGGACGAGCCTGTTGGTAATTGGGTCTATTGTATCCGTCTTTAAGCAGGAGTAGGACAAACTAGTCTGAAAGATTATATTCAACACAAACCAGCTGGTACTGCTTACATCTGGCATCGCCTGGGCATTTCAGCAATTCCAAAGAAACAGTGCCAAATGGATGTGAAGCCGTCGGGTATTCCAAGAGTGTCACAGGTTATCTTTTGGCAAAGTGTTGTTTACTATCCTTCTTAATAGTTTTCCAGTAGTACTTCTATTTATCGCCCTCAAGAGTTGTTTCCTGTCTGCACATATGAACTGTCCATACCTGTTGGTACAGTTGCTGCACTTAGGTAACAAATTGATGGCATCAAGATGTTTCGGGAGTACCACTATCTTATCTGGAATGACATACACAAGGCTGTATTTGTTGTTGTCAACGGGAAGAGTCCAACCAGAAGTTCTTAGTGCAATCGGAACTGCGACGGATGAACTTGGTTTCTTGAAAAGAATCATCTTCTCCGATTCCAGAAATAGCTTACTTATTGGATATGTATTGGTTCTAATCTTGCTCGTCTTCACTTGGCTTCTTTTTAGGTCGGTAACGAGAACACCGGGGCAACTTGCACAATTCTGGAGAGTGCGTTGGCTGCCACGTTAGCTCTTACCCATAATACTAGAAGATACTTGTTAATCCTGGTGACTCCGCGGCAACTTCAGCATATCCACTGATACAGTGTCGAATGGAAGTGAAGGCGTTGGATACTCCAAGATTGGTGCGGTTCCATCACGTGTCGGGTTAGCTGTAGGAATGTCTCTTACCCCCGCTTTATTCTGCCAGTGAGAAGTTATCACCTTTGAGTACCTTTTTTTGTCCTTGCCTGTCTGTCTGAGTAGAGGTCGAAGGAAGGTTCAAGACAAACATTTCACAAAGGTTTTGACTCCTAAGTTGTTGCAGGAGTTAACCTTTCTGAGTTGTTATATCTAATCTTTATGTTATTCATCACTTTCCTTATGTAACCAATGACTAGCACCTTGACTATGTCACTTGGCATTTTGAATGTTGTACGGAGCTCTTGTGAGAAGAGTTGTGTGTTTGAGTGTGAATGTTGAGCATGTTTTGACTGGAATTTAGGCAAGCATTTGGATGAGCTCTGCCTCGTAAGACTTGGAAACATCTTAATATAATTCTAACCTTAAGTTTGTATTTGAAGTGCAACTTTAGAAGGTAAATAACTGCACAGATCATACTATTCGATGAGAATCCTTTCTGCTCGACTCGAGATTGGCTTACTTGGACATCTCAGATACTGATCGTGAATGTACAGTCAAGTCTTCTGGTGTCTATCCATGAGGTGATGGAGTTCCACTTAAGAAAAACTTAGACTTTTGAGTTACTTTGAAAAACTTTATTCCCCTTATTCCTATGTCGTGTAGGAGTTCTGATGGATCAGACTGTCGGAAGTATTTCCTTAACTTGGCTAGAATATGCTGCGTGGTTGTCTTTGTGGTGATCAACCACCTAAAACTATTCCATACTTAGTTACCAACTGGGTTGGTGACTACCAAAGGAAGAACGTGTGTTTTAGACTTACCTAGGATTACTTTTAGGGTGAAATAGTGCTTTGGTTAAATTCTTTAGTGTTGTTAGTCGTACACTGCGGAAGGCGACTACAATCCTAAGTCTAGGTCTTCGTAACTTCAGGAGAATGTTTATTTATGCGCTGAAAATACCGGAGTAGATGCACAAATCATTCTACAACTCTATGGCTGTTCATATCCTCTACAGGGTTTCCCTGCAGGATGTCTTAGTACAAAGTAGGTCTGGATGCCGGTGGTAATGTACTTATTTGTGCTGTAAAAGGTCTTTCCACAGCAGCTATAACTTTTGGGTAGTGTTTGGAGAGACATACCCTATTCTTCTCATACTTCCTTTGTCTTCCGGATACTACTAAGGGAAACTATCCATGAAACCCAATTGGAAGGTGTGCACCTTCTCTAGTACGAATCCTTCTGAGCTGTGGATGCGAGCGAGAGTAATCTTGTTTTGCAATACGGCTCTTGATCCTAGCACTCTAAGGATCTGGCAGGTGAAACTGGTCATGCTTGTTGACACAGTCGCTGCTAGAATGATCGAATGCAGGAAAGAACGTGTAATGCGTGTTGTGTATGTACTTCGAGAGTGTTGACCCAACTGAGACCTATGCATCATCGACTTGGAACAGATTTCAAGGATGTGCAAACTAACTGTCCATGCTTGTTGGAACAGCTGTTACTAAATCAGTGCTGGGGATAATCGGATCGAACACAGTACTGAGTACCGGAACAACTATGGGTGAAGCTCAATCTGTGAGACTTCACGTTGATGTGGTTATCCTTCAGATTCATTGTCTTGGACATAGATAAATTTGGACTTGCGCGGAACCCTGTATTTGCTTAGGTGCTTCTGCTACGCAAACTATCTGTGAGTTTCGTAGGATGCCTGTGTCAAAAGGTGTCTACCGCCACAAGAATGTATTGGGGACTACGTGTGGGACCTTGGTGTGAGGTTGAAACCACCACGTAAAACTGGCTTAGTCACATATAACCTTAGTGTAAGGTGTTGATTGTGACGCAAAATGTCGACCGTGGAGGGGTCTCATTCTCTGCGACTCCGGGGAGTTTGTACTGCAGAGATTCTGGTGATTGTAGATTTGGGACTACAGGATTTGACACGCTGGTAGGAACCAGAATCGCGAAGAAGGCGACTTATCTCTTGGTCTACACGAGGGCAATCCTTTGTGTCGTGTCCATATACTGTACAAATGAAACAATATCCTCTTCGTGCTGGTCTCTCACGTTGTGTAGGGCGAGGGTTACGTTGTGGTTTTCCTGCCCTGCGAGGTCTTGTCTGCACTCGGAACCTGCGTTGTGACGTTTGATTTTGCTGTGAGCGTAATTGTGGATGGCGTGTCCAGCAATTCTCTCTTGTATGACGAACTTTATGGCACTGGCCACACTTCTTAGGAATTTTACCAGTTCGTCTCGGAGGCGAAGGCGTCGGACTGGGTCTGCGACTCTCCACGCAAGAATGGTTTCTCCTTGCATTATAATTGCAGTAGGTACATACTGTCTGTGATACTGTCACTATCTCACGAGCTCTTCTTGGATTGGCAAGAGTAATTTGCTCGGGCTTTTTGTTGGGGTGGAGCCTTGGAACCAACTTGAGAAGAGATGCGGGAACAGTCTCTGCTGTGGCGCCTGGAATCTCGGAAGCTGGGTCCGACGAGGTCTCAGAAGCAGTATCTGTGTCCGCAGCAATGCTCGCATCAGTGTCCGAAGGTGACTCCGGGGTCTCCGGGATAATCTCTAAACTTGGATGAGACCTTGGAGTTTGTTTAGCGACTGGGGTGATGGATTTCCTTGATTGGTGACCATCGTGACTTCCAGTGCTAGCGAAGTTTGCGAGTTTTACCCATAAATCCTCGTAGCTTGATGTCTGAAATGGAGTGGTTGCTTGAGCGAGGTCGATAGCAGTTCCTGGTTTCAGATGTAACCGGACAAAGGCAATTTTGTTTACGGCCTTTTTGATGTTTCGGGATTTCATGTACTCGTCTATTCTGTGTAGGAAAGAAAACGGTCCAGCTGGGTAGTTAGGACTATTCTTCCCAGAAAACATAGGCAAGTGGACTTTATGATGTGACTGAGCATCCATGTGAGAGTTGCCTCTGGCTGTAGCTGTAGTGATAGCTGGCACAGCTGTAGCAGTCATAGCTGTAGCGGGAGCTGTAGATGTAGTTGTAGCTGTCATAGCTGTAAGTGTACTAAGTTCTTCTGAAGACTTCTCTACACTTGCCTCTATCTAACTTACCCTTAGACCTGGAAATTTATAAATATTAAACTTACCTTTGGAATGCAGGTATTGTACACTATCGTTTGTGCAAATATTTTAAAGTGTCGGACGTTCGTAGGGGAAAAATTATGATAATTGCATGGCACAGTCTCAGAATAACATAACCTTGGTGCCTGGGCAACACGAAGGGCCTTATATTTGATGTGCAAATATGTTAGAAGTTTGCTTGCGCTAAGGATGTATCAGGGTGGCCGATGTCTCCTTGAAAAAGTTAGCTAGTCGTTCAGTCAAGTCGTCAATGTCAAAAGCAAGTTTTGTCCCTACTTCTTTCTCAAACTCTGTGTCTGACGGAGGCTCAATTCCCGTTCCTTCTAATTCCTCTTCTGTCTTGCTAAAAGAATTAAGGACATGGGTGGGGAAATGACACTTTTGGTAACGATACCTGGGCTGAATGTCATTGACAAATAATCCCACAAAAATGTTAGCACTGGTACAACATTTTTGGTAGTAGGGATTTCTCTTAACCACACACCCGTACTCTAGTTTGTATGGATGAATGATGGTGGTTAGTCTGATGAGTTCAGCAAAAAAAAATATACAAGGAAGTCTAGGAAAATTCAAGTTAGCAAGGCACTGAATAGGGATACTCTCTTACTAAGAAATTGAAAAAGACACACACAACACGAAATAACAGAAAAGAAGGGTTTGATCACTTGTTAGAAAACCTCTTAATATTGTACTGTTACTGCAAATAAAATATATTACTGTGAGACCTTTAATTAAAACGTCTAAGGACGAATTATTTAAGGAAGTAAGTATATTTTCTCTTAGTGTGAGATTATAGTTCTTGAAACAATACTTGAATTGACTAAACCGAAAATATGGTTAAAAATGTACGTACAGTAACACTTTAAAATTCGTTAAGTAATTAGTAGTTAGATATCAAGAAAAATAATTCACTGTGGCATTGTTGTGTTGTAAGTTTACTAGTAGGCTATTAATTCACTAGTATTATTAAGTGTGTTTGTATTGAAACACAAATCACTAACCTAATACAATAATTGGTACTGCTTTGCTTATAGGTTGTGTTGCTTGAAGACTTCTATCAGCTGTGTTGATTGAAGATTGTAGTGAAATATCCGTAGAGTTATTTTATTCTATGGCCGCTCTCTCTCTCTTTCTTTCCCTTCTCTGCTGTGCCGTCACCGCCACGTCAGACCTTGAAGAGCGCGTGAGCTGAGGTCTGAGGGGTGAGTAGGGTGACACAGTAGGGTGACTCGGGTGAGTCAGTGGGGTGAGTCGGGTGAGAGTTTGCCTGTTGATGCGCGGGCCTAGTGGGGAGTGTCTGGTTAGCGATAATTGTAGCTAACGTCTGTAATCTACTCCTCCATTACCACTTCACTCAGATTTTCACTGTACATCTTTCTTCACTGAATACTTTTGTCTTTGTACACTACTTTTTTTCTTTGTTATTTCCTTTTAGCTCAGGTATTATATATTGTCTATGGTTGTTTTTCTAGGTTGCTATGTGATTATTAAGTGTCTAATTAATTGTTCTTCGGAGTTTTGTTTTGTACTTTAATGGTTCGTTTTACTTTAGGGGTTAATCGTTTCCCTTTTAAGCTGCCAACCAATATGTAGCGGGCGGTTTATGGTGTAGGCACTGAGCGGCATGGTTAGGGTTAACTTATTGTCTTACCTCAATATTTCCTGTACGTTGTAATGAACTCTGTAGTAATCTGGAACCACTGGAAATATGTAGGGAGGTCTTAAAATAAACAAGCACGGGGCTTTCTGTTTGGTTTATTTTATCAGCAAAACATATGTCTTTAACCCTTAATCCTAATTTTGAGATATTAGAATATATTGCACTAAACGTCCCTTGCGTTGGGCAATGCAATTATAAAGTACTTCTTAATGTGGTGTATTCTCGATGTTGTGTGTGTACCGAGATAAGTACTCTACTTACTATTTAATAATAGTACTTAATAATAGCAACCTAGAACTATGAGCTGTTTTCCAAGTAATAATGATCTTCCTGTAAAGAGAGAGAACATAAGATTAGAAGGGAATCACTAGAACACTTGTATGTCACTGCTTACTGTATGTCACTTATAAGGTACTTCTACACTTATACAGGTCACTAATCTTACCCAGAGGGTTGGAGAGAGATGCCCTCCTTAGGGTGTGGTGGTGTGCTGACTTACTCGCCCTCTGCCTCTTGAGGGAGGGGCGCGGCTTAGCAACACCATGTGACAACTGGATGTGACAAAGTTGCTAGCAATTACTTCTCGATATCTTGGCAACGGATGTGTGATACCATTTGGTGATTGTGGGATCCGTGCTTGCCTTAGCAGAGAGGACAGTTACCAGCCTCCATTGTGATGGTGTGAACTTCTATAGGGAGATTCACACCAACACACTATAGTTCTCTAAAGGTTGTTATAATGGTGTGAGTTATATATGTGATTATATGGTTTATCTTAGAAGTGTACAGTCGCTCAAAAAGCGCTGTTACACAAACGTGGCATCTATATTAATTTGTTAGTTCATAATCTGGGAGAACACATTATTTGCTAAACTATTACAGCCTTAAAAAGTTAAGAACGGCGTAATATATTATGGATAATTTCAATGATGAAAACAAATCGTGCTGGTTCCCCATACAAGAACCATGATCCAGAAGAACCCCTGAAGATGGCTGGTTGTGAGGGGCCGCCCAGAACCATTCGTCTTTGTTACAACTTAACTTTTCACAGTTACCCCAATGGCTTCAAGTTCTTTCTGATGTGTTGAGAAAAATAAGTAAAATCAAGAAGTCTAGTAAATCTCAGAGAAAAATGAGTAAATACTTTATCTGAAATACATTCATCTGTCATCAAGAGGGCTACTAAGTCTCAGAGAAAAAGGAGCAAATACTTTATCTGCAATACATTCATTCGTCATCAAGAGGTCTAGTAATATCTCAGAGAAAAAGGAGTAAATATTTTATCTGCAATACATTCATACGTCATCAAGAGGGGTAGTCAATTTCATCACTAATAATTATGTCTATTATGAGAAAAAAAGGGGGTGATTTATTTGTGTACTTTTTATCGAGGATTAAAGCTTAATTTAACACAAAGCTTTTAAATAACTGTATAGTAATATAGGGTATATTGTTTTGACTTGCTTTTGCAAATTATGAAAAGGCGGTTCATGGGAGGAAAGTGCAGTTTATTCAAGCAACTAAGCACACAACTATTGATGGTATATTATATTAAGTGACTGAAATTTAATAGTAATAGTATGTTAAGTGAGAATTGCTAAAAGGTCGGTAAAACTTATTTGGTGACTTTCTTCACTGTGTGCTGAATCAGAGTGAAAAGGAAATAATCTATGTGTAACTAAAATGAAAAACCACACATTCAAATACTAACCAGATCGTATGTAACTTTGCTTCCCCCATTTCAGCGAGAATTTGAATAATCAATTTTTGGTTAACCCTCCTCGCCTGGGTGGCCTACATAGCTCCATATCGAGTTTTCCCCATAACACACGGCTGGCCTTATTTCATGGCTTAAAGCCACTAAAACCGCACTAGAGAAAGTTTTGTTGTCTTAGCGGATGGTCCGTATAACCAACAAGAACAAAAACACATAGCCAGTCAGTCATGTGACCCATGCTTGCATGCAGGCCTAACAATAGATTATATTGCTTTTCCTGTGTCCCAAACGATGCATGGAAGCAGTCAACAGTAACTTAGGAATGGTTACAATGGTGATATAAATCAGTAATCAATAATCATATCAATATAATTACATAATACATAATCCCTAATTCATCAACAAAAATCAATAATCAATTGTTGAACGAATGTAAATAAACCGTAGCCATGGCCGCCGACACTGCCTCGCCGGATTCGAACAGTTCTCAGTACCATAACACAAGGTTTTATTTCGCACCTCGCACAATAACCTCTTAATGTACAGTGTTCTAGTCTTCACCCATCACAAGATAACACCAAGTACTGCCTCTGGTATGTATATAAACTAGGTTATGCCATTTATTTGCAAAGATATGAGAATCTGTAAATAACAAAACTCAGGAGTTTACACGGTTCTAGGCTCCCGGAGGCCATAACTGACCTACTTATTTTCACATTAAAATCTGAACCACTTGGTCTAGAGATTTCTAATCTTCATCCATCACAAGATAACAACTAGTACTGCCGCAGGGTATATATATATAAAACCTAGGTTGGGCCATTTTTGTTGTGTATTTATAAGCGCGCCAAATTTCCGAGAATTCAATGAAACATCCGGTTCCAGCGTTCGCGGGATGGTTTAAATCGCCGTTTGGCGAGGGTTAACACATAATTGAGTATGTAGCGAGTGAGAGAGGGAGGATACGCTCGCTAGTCTCCTGCCACCACTTGTCTCTCTCTCTCAGCCAGTGCTGAAATTGCCACTCGACCTATGTCGAGCGCCGCCACATAGTCCAGCTTTTTTTAACTCGACTTATGTTGCTCGCCGCTAATTAAGGGTTAAACATTATATTACTTTCTAATACCATTGCTAGCCTATTGATCACCTTAAGCCAGCGTGCCAGTGTGACATGATCAGAGCTGGGCACTTTAGCCAACACATCCGCAAATAGCCAATTCCGCCATGGCGGAAGTGTCATTTTGTTGGCGAATTAGCGTTGGCGCCAAAATGGCTGCCTATTTGCGGGTTTGAAGCTCTGGAAAGTACCTCCATGTTGCAAACCTCGAGTCCGCAAAATAAAAATTCCAGCCGCCAGCCAGCCCTGGGCCGCTCCTGCAGCTCCAGCCAAAAACAAATCATGTGACCAAGCCAACTACCTGTGTTCTGGAATCTAGGCCTATACATCGGCTCTTCACGTTTCTTCACTTACTTAGTAGCAAGCGTCGAGCTAACACCTACAACACACAGCAGTCCAAGAGTTCCAACCTGCTAGCACTTCAACTTTGTTTATATTTTCGGCCCATTGAAGTGAACATGGAGTCTACCATCATGCCTACCACAGCTGCCAACAGCATGGGGAGCAGTTCACCACCATCATCCGACAGTGATGCTGCAGAGCATGCAGAAATCGAGGACCTAAGCCACCCCTGGCCCCACCTAGAAACCTTCTATGGGCCTGTAATTACCAAGAAGATGTCTCTGGAGAAGGGCTTTATAACTTTATAATCTAGCCTAGGCCTAATTTAAGATTATAAAGTTAGGCTATCGTTTATTTGATTGATAGCCTGTTAATTTTAACCTAAACTAATGTTATTAGGCTACCCTAATCCCATCAAAATGCCTCAAAGCATGTAGGCCTAGGCTAAGTCTAACTTCTATATAGGCTAGGCTATATAGCCTAGGCCTAGGTCTATAATCACTAATCCCATCAAAATGCCTCAAAGCATGTAGGCTAAATATTGCATGTTCTAACTTCTAAATATAGCCTAGGCCTAGCTTATAGGCTAATTACTAATATAAGTAATTTTATTAGGCTAGGCCTAGGCTACCCTAATCCTATCAAAATGCCTCAAAGCATGTAGGCTAAATAATATTGCATTTTCTAACTTCTATATATATATAGGCTAGCCTAGGTCTAGGCTATAATCAGTCAATCACTAATTCCATCAAAATGCCTCAGCATGTAGGCTAAATATTGCATGTTCTAACTTCTATATATATAGCCTAGGTCTAGGCTATAATCACTAATTCCATCAAAATGCCTCAAAGCATGTAGGCTAAATATTGCATGTTCTAACTTTAATATATAGCCTAGGCCTACTGTAGGTCTAGGCTATAATCAGTCACTAATTCCATCAAAATGCCTCAAAGCATGTAGGCCTAGGCTAAATATTGCATGTTCTAACTTCTATGTATATGCCTAGGCCTATAATCACACTCAATGTATTAGTGTCAAGTAGAAAGTGTTAATTTTGAAAGTATCATATACTGTAGGCCTAGACTAAATTTAGCCTACAATAAAATTTTATTAAATGTTGATCTGAAGCTAGGCCTTTATTCTGAGCATTAAAATTAATAGGCCTAGGCTACTTTCTATTAAATTATTTAATCTATCTAAAGTAGACCTATCTAGGCATATATAGCCTATTGCCATTCCCAAAGGGGGGACCACGAATAAATCGCCTCCTTGCACCTCTGTGATCCGGCGTACCTCCTCCTGAATGGTGCGGAATTGCAAATACTGATTATTACTGAAGCACTCTCCCCATAAACAAGTTGTCCCAACGTTTTACTGCCCATGTGGACAAACTAAGTGGCCTATGCTATATATATTAACCCTTTCACTGTGGGTGATGTTCTGGAATGTTTTGGCAATTGACAGCAATTTCCAAGCTTTAAAAGCCTGTATGTATTTAAATTTAAAATTAATAAAAAACGGTTTGCGTTTGAAATATTTGCATTTGAGGACTAGAAATTTCACAAGGTTTGCACATTTATGTTTGCTGAAGTTATGTTCTGGGTTTGCTGATTTGTGTTTGCTGACTTGACTTTTTGTTTGTGGTGCCCAGCTCTGGACATGATGCCCGCCTGCCCTAGCCTCTTGATGTACCTGTCGAACTTGTACATCCATGGTGTGTGTTTCCTGAAGAGCCAGCTCATCCGCCCCGTCAGGAAGGGCTCATTCACTTGGTACTAGTTGCTGAACTGCCGCAGGGAGATGATGATTATGCAGGTTGTCCCGTAAATACCCGGTGTAAATCAAAGGGAGTGTTTTTAAGGCATGTATGAATATAAAGTACTAAATGACCAAATCGGCAACTCTCAATAGTATAGAAGTTAAACCACTTTGAAAATTGAGTGTTTTGGTTGGAATGTAATTATGTGACAGACAGAAACACACATACAAATGTTTGGGATGTTACATAGAATTGGATACATGAAAATCCTGAAGTTCTTGACCGTGTGCAAGAGTCACTGTTACGATAGGCTGCAGCATGCGTTGAACAAGGAGGCCAGCATTTCGAACAATTGCTATGAACGTTGATGATAAATACCTAGTAACAGGTTATTTGTAAAAATCTCATTGTTAATTGTTATAACAGCTTGTGTGTAAATAAATGACACTGTTATTGATGGGTGTTTTATTGACAATCCCCTGAATCCAAGACATTGCTAACAGACCAGGGAAGTGTTGTAACTCCTAAACTATTGAGATTAGGCGATTTAGTAATTTAGTAATATATATTCATCTATGCCTCTGGAACACTTCCCCTGATTTACACCAGGTATTTATGGGACACCCTGTATAATTGTTTGACTACAAAACGTTACATTATTTTGAGCTGCTTAGAATCAATTCATTATGCACACACACACACACACAGTGTGTTCAAACAGCAGAGGGGGAGGGCAGTCGACCTGGAGCTCCGCAAATAATTGTGTTTTTCCAAGGATTGAGATAAGTAGTGTCCTATAAATTGAAATAAAGTGATTAATCATAACATCTACATCACTAAGGTATTTTACTATTATACAGTATACTTTGTGCCACGCTAAGGTTATTTAACGAATATTGGTAGGCGGTCGGTGAAGTAGATTCAAAATATTGAGGGAGGAGAGAATATTACGGTCCAAGGTTCAGGGTTGGGTCGGTGTTTCAGGGGGTGATGAGTCGAGTGAGCTAGCAACAATGAAGGCTCGAATTGCCAAATTGGAGGAGGAGTGGAAGGAAGCAAAAGAAGTCAGTGATACTGAAACAGACCTTGTCAAATTTGGAGCTCAATCTTGACATTGTAAAGCAACGAAATTCGGTACTGGAAGCTGAACTTTCATCGATAGTGGAAAAAATAGCAGCCTGGAATTTAAAGATTAGGAAAGGGGAGAGGAGTGTAGGGAAATTAGGGCTCTGCTAAATTCACTAGAAGCTAGGCAGGAAAAACAGGACAAGTTCTTGGAGGAGGTGAAGAGTAAAGAGGTGATAGAGAAAGTACGAAAGGAAGCAGTGAAGATAAAGACAGCTCATGACGAGATCCAAGACAGAAACAGTGAGTTAATGCAAGATATAGCCAAAACAAATGAAAAAGTGGGGATTTGTAAGGCGGAAATAAAGCGAAGCTTTGCAGAGATTGTTGTCAAAGAAAAACAAGTTCAAAACGAATTAGTGTTGGCGACAAAGGAAAATAAACTCGATGTGGAGGTGAAGAATGTTATTCGGAGAAATGAGAAATTGCTTCGTGACACAGTGGACAAAAACAAATCAGTGATAATATTTGGCCACACAGAAAAATATATAAAATCGAGGGATGAAAGGGACAGAGATGAGCTAAATTGTATAAGGAAAACAATAAAGCATTTACTTGAAGAGGGATTGGGCCTGAGCATATACATACTTGAAGAGGATGGTCCGGAAATGATAATGGAATAGGCCTACAGAAGGATTGGTAAGTACGAAAAGGGAAAGAACATACCAATTGAAATTACGCTAATGCATAGTCAGATGGCGGAAACCAAACTTAAAATTGTCCAAAGTTAAATGATGTAGAAGCTTTTAAGTCTATTAAGTTGAGAAGAGACCTTTCTAAAGAGGATAGAGAAATACTGAAAGCGAAGTTTGAAGAAGCAAATAAAATAAATTATGAACGAACTGAGGAAGAGGAGGATCCTTTTTTCTTCCGGGTCGTAGGTCTACAAATACGGAAATGGTACATAAACAAAGACCAAGCATCCCAGGAGTCAACGGGGGCAGAGGACGGGGTTGACAGGGAATGTATGTGTACATGTAATTTACACAAATGTAGATGGGTTATTATCAAAATGTCTTTATTTTTTATTTTTTATTAATATAAGCAAGACACACGTTCTATGTTTAACAGAAACCAAATTAAATTCTCAAATAACAAATGAAATACTCTCAGGTGAAAATGATAATGTATGGACGAGGGATAGAGTTGGGGAAATAGGAGGAGGGGTCTTGATATTCACAAGGAGAGAACTTAAGGTAAAGGAGTTACAGATGAAATGTTCTTATTTTATCTCTAGTGCTTTTACCGTAGCGCACAGAATCCTACTAACACCTTCTGTACCGGCGATGTCTGTTTAACTGTATTCTGACCACTATTAAAGGATTGTATTTAGTTAACAAAAAAAAATCCAGCCATGACCAGACTTAAAACTACCTCACTTAACACTTTTTACTACCACAGATCCTTCTTAAACTACAAAAATTATCTGAATACAGCTAGATTGAAATTAAAAAGACGTCGCCGGTACAGGAAGGGTTGTTGTTGTTGTTGTTGTTCCCCAAGCTGCCTGGCCGAACAGCCCCAAGGCCCTGAGCAATTCCAAGGTCATAACCGAGCGCCCCCACAGAACCCTCCCCGCCGACCACAATAAAGCCTGGGTGACCGAAGCCACTCCATGGCGGGGAGCTGAGGAGGGTGCGGAAATGCCCGGGAAACCAAAGCCCCACCCAGGGCCCTGTGCCCCTCAGCAATTATGAAGAGAAAGTTGAGGGGCAAGGGAAAAATGTGACGCTTTGGCTTCCAATCTTGGTAGATTGGGAGGTCAATCCACGGAAGAGACGCCGTCACTTGAGATCTAGAAAATATATAAGTTAAAGGAACAGTCAGAGTAAGCTATGGGTATGGCAGAGATTGCTCAGCTCTCACTCTGATAGACCAGCCCATCACCACATGACTAGAACCCAATCCTCTCAGCATCAGCTAGGAAAGGCCCTAGAAAGCCGCCTTTGGCGGGGGGATAGCTCCCCTATTTCAACCCCTTTCGGGGTGGGGCACCCGCCCACAGGAAGGGTTAATAACAAGCACATTTCTGCTGCTAAAACATTCACGTTGTACATACGATCCCGTCAGTGGTGAACCCAAACCAAACAAGACAGTCACGCCACTGTCACTTGGGAGTGTCATGATTATCGGTTATTTTGCCATCCAGTCATTTTGACTAATAGTCTTCACCATCACACTGGAGTTGTATCGGCCCTGTACATAAGACAATCGATGGAGGTAGGATGCAGAAAAGTTAGTGGGATGACGGGGTTGCAAGCAACCAAATTAGCAACCCCCTCAGATACACTCATAAACCAAGAAGAGACTCAACCAATCAGAGCCAGGATAGCAAAAATAAAGGAGAGGAAAAGAACGAAATGAAGGGCACATATCCGGACCGAGAAAGAAACAACGCAGTCCAGCATAAATAATCCACATTCTCCATGGGGCCAGCAAACAACGCACATATATGAACGCCACCTACCGGGACCTACAGGAAATGCAGGGCCACTCACTTACTGAGCATGACCTATTTCCGGTTCCATGTCATCTCAACCAGTAAACCATTTCAACCAGTAGCTCTCAACCAGTGCCAAATCAACCAAGACCAACCAAACCAGTGCCAAAATATAGTACTAACCTAACCTAACCTGACCTAACCTAACCTAACCGTATTGGTTGATTTGGTACTGGTTGAGAGCTACTGGTTGAGTTGACCGGTCACCCCTATATCCGGCCCAATCACAGGGGTCCGTCCCGGACCAATCACAGGATCCAGGATACGTGAAAAAGGCATACCCACCCCAGGAACCAGATTTGAATTATAATGAGGAAGAGTTTATGCGAATACCTCATCAACATCCAATGTCATATTTCTACAGATGGAACCAAACGAACCACCTCTACAGCGCAGAAAATCACCTATATCCACAATAGCTGATAAATAAAGAGTAACGAAAGCCTTGCATGCAACGTTGAAAATCAGGGAAAAGACAAATACATGCAAAACATTTAACCTGCACCCATGCAAGCTTTCTAAAATATGTGTAATCTTAAGAAATAAAGAATAACTATATCCATGTATTCCTGTGTTAATTATATTTTTAAGGCATTGATTTACTTCACAATAATTAAAAGATCGAAATCCCCATGTCCCTACTATTCCGAAATTAATTAAAATAGACTCAAATTATCATCCAAATATAGCCTGACTGAAATATATGTGTGACGCTTCTGCATAGTAGCCACGTGCGGGCATGCGCGCGCGTCGGCTGCCCAGCCGTTTAGAAACCGGCTGGTGGCAGCCGGCCGGCCGGCTTTTCCTTAGTATATATCCTACGACAATGTAACTAATGTCTGGGATATTCTTATGTTGTTTCACAGCTTGTAGCTGCCCTTATTCTTAACCAACGCATCTTAGTATATTTTATTCTCGATAGTTGATTGTTTCAATATAATATATAAGATGTAAGTCTAGTGAGAGTGGGAGGAGACGAGCGGGAGAGAGAGACCGGCTGCGGGACGTTGCTTCGCGCGGAGAGTCCAGCTTGGGACGAGCCTGATGTTGCCATATGCACTTGATTGCAACGTTAGGTTTAGTTTCGACTCACGCACGGGGTAGACGATTTTGACCCGGCAACTGTGTTGAGTGTTGCCAAGCCTGGGATGTATTCTGCATGCCTAGGGCGGGGTCCAGACAGATTCAAGACTCAGAGCTCACCTCACTGTCGTACCCTTCGGACCCCCTTGATATCTATCCCTCTCAACCCCACTTAGAAACTTTCTCTCTTACTTTGTATACCTTCCTTCCACTACTTCACCAATCTATTTAATTATCCCATCCCCTTGATAGACCTTATATCTATTATTGTATTAACGACGAGCTCTCAGATAACTAGATAGGATTTTGGGCTTTATGCAGAGACGTAATTGTTAATGAGACCTAGGAAGCTTTTTTGTTGTCTCATATTTGGTGGTTTCATGCTTGCTAGTGTGTTCTTGTGTCAGGTTAGCAGGGGCTAGACCGGAGGGGAGGCTTTTTGCGATCCTTTAAGTAAAGTCTGCTGGTGCGAGTCCTGTGGACCCGCACGACTTTACTAGGATACCCGTGGGAGTCTGGGGGGCATTTTCTTGTCTGTGTCCCTGTGTGTCTAGTGTTGTGTTGTGTGAGGGCCCTTGCCTAGTCCACTCAGCACTGCGCTAGCACGTCTTGCTTTTGTTTTAGGGTCGCCAGGAGAGAGTCAGATACTTGCGATCTGAGTCTCTCAAGAGAGCACCCTTTCAATTAGAGTAATTTGGCGCACAGACTTGGGAACGTCCCTAGGCTAGAGCAGGTGGCTCAGCCCGGGTATCCGAAGCCTATATCCTTCCGGCTAGACCTCTGCCACCTGGCAGATTAACAGCTAGGGGTTTATTATTTCTGTATGCTTGTTATTGTGCCACAGTTTACCGTTTTGTGAGCATTGTGAGTCAGGGTGGGGCTTAGAGACTCTGTCCGAGCAGGCTTGCCTGACTAAGAGTGAGAAGCACACCTGTATGTGGTTATGTTGCGAGTTGCTGCCTTTATTTAATTATACCTATGCCATTATACACTGTATGGCCTATCACTAGTATTTATTCCTGCTTATGAGTTAAGAGTTCTCTAAATCTGTAACGTACTTTCTTTGCTAAGCATCAGATCCTACAGTAGCCGCATGCAGTTTAGAAACCTGCATCTTGTCTACCGGTACGATGTTTTGAGGACTGTTTGCTTTCACCTTCTTTCACGCAGGGGTGATTAGTTGTATTAATTAACGTAACGTTAAATGTACTTTCTTCTAGTTTGTTATTAAATTGTTTCTGCAATTTAATTCCGTTATCTATCTTTTCCTTGAAGCTTTAAGTCAACTTAATTGTGTGATCTTTTATATAGCCTGCTTGACTATCAGCAGTCTATAGTGCGTGCACCCTATAACCGAGTCATAGGATACCTCGTTGTCCAGGCAGGACTCTTGACGGTTTAGGGTGGTTTGTTGCCTGGGTTTATAGATAAGGGTTGGATCTAGCGTTTTCCGTTGTTGCTTGTTGCCGCATACCTAGTCCAATAGAAAGAGCCCAGTGTTTATATATCCCAGGACGTAACAAATGGCGACCTTGCATAGGATTTACTGAACAGAGGAATATAGTGGTCATTTGTTTTGAGATTCCTTATGATTAGAGGAATACAGTGGACATAGTTTTTTTTTTTGGAGCAACCAATATAACACATTAAAGACTTTAAATAACATTAGTATATACATACTTGCATAGGAGATAAGGCACATTCTATAACCGTGATAATTACTGCAGTATACAAACATGTCTAATACATCAGAACACAGTGATGGGTCAGGTCACGATACGGGCTCGGAGGGAGAAAGACCTGTGGAGTGGCTAGTCGATAGCGAGGAGGGTGCTAGAAGATTTTTAGAGGTGCCCCTTACCGCTGCCAGGGTGTTGAAGCTGAAGTATGGCTTAAAGTGTGTGGCAGGTCTTCAGGGTCACCAGGGTTTAAGTGGCATGAGGAAAGATCAGCTGAGGACTTTGATATTGGGTTTAGAAGGGAGAGACCTGGGTGGAGAGGCGACTGGGGGCCCCGGTCCCCAGCCCCCCCTCCACTCTACCCCCATATCAAACGTCAGGGTGCCTGAATTTAGTACATACCCCCAAGTTGATGGTCAATGGCAGCATGGAATTCAATCACAGGGACCCTCTCCATGAAATGCACCTTCCCCTCCTCAAGGGTTGACTCCAGATTTGTTGTTTCGGCTTGAGATGGCCAAGGTTGAGGTTGCTAGAGCTCAGGTTGAGGCTACCGAAAGACAGGTTAGTGTGCAGGCTGAGGTTGCTGCTAGAGCTCAGGTTGAGGCTGCTAGAGCTCAGGCCGAGGCTGCAGAGAGAACAGCTATACGAGAGGCTGAACTGCAGGCAGAGTCTACTAGGTATCGGGCTGAGAGGGAGCTGGAGAGATCTCGAGTGGAGGTAACAGGGCGAAATATTGGGGGAGGTAACAGACATCGGGACCAATCATTGTCGCACCTGCTTAAACTAATTCCTGTGTTCGATGACTTATGTGTGGCTGAGTTTTTTATGCGATTTGAGAAGAAGTGTCAGGAACTCCAGTGGCCTCAGGAAAACTGGGCAGCATTAGTTTCATCAAGACTCCTAGGAAAGGGGCTAAAAGCGTATGATAAACTACCTTTAGAATCCTGTGTAGTTTATGATGAGCTAAAGAAGGCTGTGATACGGGCCTATGAGTTACAACCAGAAACTTACCGCTTGAAGTTTCGGGGTGTTACTAAGGTCAAGGATAGTACCTTCCTAGAACACGCCCGGGACTTGTCTGATGCACTACGACATTGGCTACGTTCTGAGAGGGCAGCTACTTTTGATGAGTTGAGTGAGCTGGTTCTCTTGGAGCAGATCTTTAAGTGCACAGGCAGGGACTTAACATTAGATATAAAGGAAAAAAATCCTAGAACTCTCCAGGAGGCAGCAGAAATGGCTGACCGCCGACTGTCATTAATTCGAGGGTGCGAAGCAGCAGCTAGGAGTGAGTCGGGTGCAAAGGATCGTACCCCTCCCCCTCCCAAGAATTTTTATACACATAAATACACAAAACCATGTAGCACTGACAATAAAACTGAACATAAACCAAATACCGTCCCGTATAAGAAGTCTAATGGTACCTCCCACTCCCAAGGGAAATAAAAAAGTAAAGAGTTCTTTGCATGTCACAAGGAGGGTCACTTTGCAAATGCTTGTCCGAACAAGCCACCAAACAAGGTTGTGTCATTGGCCCGCAGCATAGGGGTGTCGCCTATATCTTCTGAGTTTGCCAAGGGTAGTTCGTCAGAGGTTGGGACACAGCCTGTGTTCAAGAGTCCGGAAGGCTCGAACCCTGTCCGCGACGTCTTTGGGGGTCATACAGGGCATGGTTTTGTGAGGTGGGCTGGCGAAAAGGCGAGGAGTTAAGCTATTGCGTGATACTGGGGCTTCTCAGACCTTGTTAAGGAACTTTACTGGTAGACCGATTAACGCTGCTCGGGTGGTGGTAGTTCAGGGGATCAATGCTACGAAGTCCTACCCGCTGGTGCGGATGGAGCTGGAGGTGGGTGGTGTGGCGAAGGAGCTGGATGTCGGAATTGTAGAGAACTTGCCTTTTGGGGGCGTCGACCTCCTCCTCGGCAACGACTTTGCGGTGCCTGCTTCTAAGGTTTCACCCTTGGTCGTTGCCGAGAAGGCGGTCGACGTTAGTAGGGAGGAACAGGAGGTGTTATTGCATGGAAAATGGGAAGGACTGGGATCTAGGTCTCCCATACGTTTTATTTGCTGCGAGAGAAGTACCTGGGGAGAGTTTGGGATTTAGCCCGAACGAGTTGGTTTTTGGACACAGGTTCAGGGGGCCCCTCCACATAGTCAAGGGGATCTGGGAGGTAGTCACAAAGCCATGCTCGCTTCTAAAGTATGTAGTTGAAAGCCGTGAGAGAATGCTAAAGAGTTTGGAGGTAGCAGGTCGGAACCTTAAGAGTTCACAAGCTCAGATGAAGGACAGATACGACCAGAAGGTGAAGCTGAGGGAGTTTGAAGTAGATCAGGAGGTACTGATACTACTACCTCTGGTGGGACACCCCTTGTCTGCCAAGTATTCTGGTCCGTATCGGGTTGTAAGGAAGGTTTCTGATCTCGACTATTTAGTAGCTACTCCTGATCGTAAGAAAAAGAACCAACTTTGCCATGTAAATCTGATGAAAGAGTATGTGAGGCGCCCCTCCGAGCCTCTCACTGTCCCGGTGTTGATCTGCAGCGATCGTGGTGGAGAAGGAGGAAGGGACAGTCAAGCTGCGGGGGAGGATAATTGGGATTGTCATGTTTCCTCGGATCAGTGGGCGGGGAATTCTAGACAAGTGGCTCACGAGTTGATATTGCACCTCCCTGAGCAACAGCGTGTAGCTGTGCAGCACTTGTTTGATTCAAACCCAGCTGTTTTCGCAGAGCATCCTGGCCTCACTACTCAAGCGGTGCACGATGTCGATGTTGGGGACCACCCGCCCTTTAAATCAGTGCCATACCGTGTTCCCCTTATTAAATTACCAGCACTTAGGGAAGAGCTGGATTATATGCTGAAACGTGGGCTGATTTCTGAGGGTGCAATAAGGTGGACTTCCCCCGTCACACTGCAGCCCAAACCAGATGGCAAAGTGCGGTTTTGTATAGATTTCCGCAGGTTGAATGGTTTAACCCCCACAAATGCCTACCCTCTCCCTCGCGTGGACGACAGTGTGGATAAGATAGGAAAAGCCAAGTTCCTCACTAAGATAGACCTTGTTAAGGGTTATTGGCAAGTGCCCTTGTCTGAGCGAGCGCGAGAGGTGCGTGGGTTTGTGGTGGACGGTGCCACATATCGTTGCCATGTTATGCCATACGGGCTGAAAAATGCCCCTGCAACGTTTCAGAAATTAATGAACGACATTGTAGCCGACATTCCCAACTGTACGGTGTACCTAGATGATGTCATAATATACGACAATGATTTTAACAGTCACTGTGATCACATCGGACAGCTTTTTAATAAACTGAATGAAGCAGGTTTGGTGGTAAACCTGGGTAAGTGCGATTTTGTCAAAGCCACAGTTTTGTACCTGGGGTTCGAGGTGGGGATGGGTCAGGTGTGCCCTCCACAGACAAAGATCAAAGCCATCGATCAGTTTCCCCAGCCTACGACTAAGAAACAAATCATACGGTTTCTAGGTATGATAGGCTATTATCGTCGCTTCATCAAAGGCTATTCGACTGTACTTGCACCTTTAACTGACTTATTAGCTAACGACAAGAAATTCCGGTGGTCTCCTGAGTGTGCAGAGGCGTTTTCCTTGGTGAAACACCTGTTATGTACCCACCCCATACTCAGGGCCCCGGACTTCAGCAGACCTTTTCAGCTGGCGACTGATGCCAGTGGCGTAGGGGCTGGGGCTGTCTTGTTACAGACAGATGATGAAGGTATCGAACATCCAGTGAGTTTTTACAGTAAAAATTCAATAGTGCACAAAGGAATTACTCTGTAATTGAAAAAGAACTCCTGGCGATAGTGCTGGCGCTCAGGCACTTCGATGTATATGTTCCTGCTTTCGGACCAGTCGTAGTGGTTTATACCGATCATCACCCTCTGAAATTCTTGAATCAGTTTCATAACCGGAATATGAGGCTGACCAGGTGGTCACTCATGCTTCAGGAGTATAATCTGGACATACGCCATATTGCCGGTTCTGATAACGTGATAGCGGATTGTCTATCAAGGGAGGATGATGTTGGTTAGACTGCCACAGGATTCAGGGTTGAGTGTGGAGGAAAATAGGCTGTCACTGTAGTTCAGCCGAAAAAAACAAATTAAAAAAGCAAAAACCTTATAAAACTCTTAATTTTTTATAACATGTAGAATTTTGTATAAGATGTTGTAGCAGAATCTAAGTTGAATGTTTTCGCTTATTGTCGCTAAGTTAGTTGAACTTGCTCGGTGGAGCGCAACAGTCTTTATTTTTTTTATATATAGATGCCTTGTGTCGCAACAGTGTATGGTACTATGAGAAGCTTTCTGTTAGATATGAAGAACTTAGTCAAGGGTCTTATATCTTGGGGGAGGTGTGACGCTTCTGCATAGTAGCCACGTGCGGGCATGCGCGCGCGTCGGCTGCCCAGCCGTTTAGAAACCGGCTGGTGGCAGCCGGCCGGCCGGCTTTTCCTTAGTATATATCCTAGGACAATGTAACTAATGTCTGGGATATTCTTATGTTGTTTCACAGCTTGTAGCTGCCCTTATTCTTAACCAACGCATCTTAGTATATTTTATTCTCGATAGTTGATTGTTTCATTATAATATATAAGATGTAAGTCTAGTGAGAGTGGGAGGAGACGAGCGGGAGAGAGAGACCGGCTGGGGGACGTTGCTTCGCGCGGAGAGTCCAGCTTGGGACGAGCCTGATGTTGCCATATGCATTTGATTGCAGCGTTAGGTTTAGTTTCGACTCACGCACGGGGTAGACGATTTTGACCCGGCAACTGTGTTGAGTGTTGCCAAGCCTGGGATGTATTCTGCATGCCTAGGGTGGGGTCCAGACAGATTCAAGACTCAGAGCTCACCTCACTGTCGTACCCTTCGGACCCCCTTGATATCTATCCCTCTCAACCCCACTTAGAAACTTTCTCTCTTACTTTGTATACCTTCTTTCCACTACTTCACCAATCTATTTAATTATCCCATCCCCTTGATAGACCTTATATCTATTATTGTATTAACGACGAGCTCTCAGATAACTAGATAGGATTTTGGGCTTTATGCAGAGACGTAATTGTTAATGAGACCTAGGAAGCTTTTTTGTTGTCTCATATTTGGTGGTTTCATGCTTGCTAGTGTGTTCTTGTGTCAGGTTAGCAGGGGCTAGACCGGAGGGGAGGCTTTTTGCGATCCTTTAAGTAAAGTCTGCTGGTGCGAGTCCTGTGGACCCGCACAACTTTACTAGGATACCCGTGGGAGTCTGGGGGCATTTTCTTGTCTGTGTCCCTGTGTGTCTAGTGTTGTGTTGTGTGAGGGCCCTTGCCTAGTCCACTCAGCACTGCGCTAGCACGTCAGATACTTGCGATCTGAGTCTCTCAAGAGAGCACCCTTTCAATTAGAGTAATTTGGCGCACAGACTTGGGAACATCCCTAGGCTAGAGCAGGTGGCTCAGCCCGGGTATCCGAAGCCTATATCCTTCCGGCTAGACCTCTGCCACCTGGCAGATTAACAGCTAGGGGTTTATTATTTCTGTATGCTTGTTATTGTGCCACAGTTTACCGTTTTGTGAGCATTGTGAGTCAGGGTGGGGCTTAGAAACTCTGTCCGAGCAGGCTTGCCTGACTAAGAGTGAGAAGCACACCTGTATGTGGTTATGTTGCGAGTTGCTGCCTTTATTTAATTATACCTATGCCATTATACACTGTATGGCCTATCACTAGTATTTATTCCTGCTTATGAGTTAAGAGTTCTCTAAATCCGTAACGTACTTTCTTTGCTAAGCATCAGATCCTACAGTAGCCGCATGCAGTTTAGAAACCCACATCTTGTCTACCGGTACGATGTTTTGAGGACTGTTTGCTTTCACCTTCTTTCACGCAGGGGTGATTAGTTGTATTAATTAACGTAACGTTAAATGTACTTTCTTCTAGTTTGTTATTCAATTGTTTCTGCAATTTAATTCCGTTATCTATCTTTTCCTTGAAGCTTTAAGTCAACTTAATTGTGTGATCTTTTATATAGCCTGCTTGACTATCAGCAGTCTATAGTGCGTGCACTCTGTAACCGAGTCATAGGATACCTCGTTGTCCAGGCAGGACTCTTGACGGTTTAGGGTGGTTTGTTGCCTGGGTTTATAGATAAGGGTTGGATCTAGCGTTTTCCGTTGTTGCTTGTTGCCGCATACCTAGTCCAATAGAAAGAGCCCAGTGTTTATATATCCCAGGACGTAACATATGATCGATAGGCAAACACGAAGCAATACCTTCCACTAGCTAAGCTTTAGTGGGTATCTACCAGTGTCGGAGTTACTTCCGAATAGGGCTAGCCTTTTTCGCTATAAAAAGTTCAACGAGTGTGGTGACCCTGAAGTGTGTTAAAGGAACTAGAATTGACCATCTCCAACATTCGCGGACTTTCCTCTAACTTTCACTCTGTTGAGCACCATCTCTCCTCCTACAAACCTGATCTTCTCTTCTTCACCGAAACTCAGGTGTCTGTAGCAACATCCAGCAACCCCTTCTCTGTATCCTCCTACTTTCTCTATCCTAGTTTCAAAGCCAAAGGCGGATGTTGTGTATATTTGCACAACAAACTCACTTGCTCTCGTGTTTCCAATTTCGACTCCTCTGAATTCTCAACTTTATGGCTCAAACTTTCCTGTCATTCTCTTACTAAATATTTCTGTGCTGTCTATCTTTCCCCTAACTCTACCAACTTTCCCAAATTCTTTGACTATCTAAACTCTACAGTGGAACACATTCTATCCATTTCTCCTTTCTCAGAAATCTCCATCTTAGGAGGTTTCAACGTTCACCACCGCCAATGGCTCTCCTCTCACACTACTGATCCACCTGGTGAACAAGCCTACGTCTTTTCTATCCTAAATGACCTAGAGCAGTTAGTTCAGCAACCCCCCCGTATCCCGGATCGCATCGGAGATCGGCCAAACATTCTTGACCTGTTTCTAACTTCTAACCCTTCTTCTTATACTGTCGATCTTTTCTCTCCTTTGGGCTCCTCCGACCATAAACTTATCTCTGTTACCTGTCCTATCTCTCCAGTACAGCCACCCGATCCTCCTAGCCGGCGGCGCTTGTGGCACTTTGGCGCTGCCGACTGGGAGGCTCTTCGGCAGTACTTCTTTGATTTCCCATGGAATGATTTCTGCTTCCATGGCCGAGGACCCGAGGAGAGTGCTGAACGCATTACCGAGGTAATCCTATCGGGCATGGAAGCATACATTCCATTCTCTTTCTCTCAGACTAATGCTAAAAAATCTTGGTTTACTCACGCCTGTTCTACTGCTGTCCGCAATAAGGAGGAAGCATTCAAACGGTACCGACGCCTTAAAACTCAAGACTCTCATTCTTCATATGTTTCTGCCCGGAATCAAGCCAAATCTGTTCTTCGACTTGCCAAACACTCTTTCATCAATAATAAATGCACTGAACTATCCAACTCTAGCTCTTCCCAAGCTTTCTGGCATCTAGCCAAAAACCTCTCCAACAATTTCTCTTCCTCGTCCTTCCCTCCCCTTTCCCACTCTGATGGCACAACCATCACTTCTTCCTCTGACAAAGCTAAACTCTTCGCTCAAACTTTTGCTAGAAACTCCACCTTGGATGATTCCGGTGCTATTCCTCCCTCTCCGCCCTCCTCTCTCTTACTTATGCCTAATATCCTAATCTCTTCTAAAGATGTACTTTCTACCCTCTCTGGGCTTAACACTAATAAGGCGTATGGTCCGGACGGTGTTCCTCCTGTTGTTCTCAAAAACTGTGCTTCCGTGCTGACTCCCTGCCTAGGCAAACTCTTTCGTCTCTGTCTATCCTATAACGTCTTCCCTTCATGCTGGAAGTTTGCTCACATTCAACCTGTCCCAAAGAAGGGTGACCGCTCTCAACCCTCCAACTATCGTCCAATTGCTCTTATCTCTTGTCTTTCTAAAGTTTTTGAAACTATTCTTGCTTCCAAATTTCTTAAGCATTTCTCTTCTCATAATCTGCTCTCAGATCGCCAGTATGGCTTCCTTAAGGGTCGCTCTACTGGTGATCTTCTTTCATATCTTACTAACTCTTGGTCATCCTCCTTTCGGGACTTCGGTGAGACTTTTTCTATTGCACTAGACATATCGAAAGCCTTCGATAGAGTCTGGCATAAATCTTTAATTTCTAAACTACCCTCCTTCGGTTTCTATCCCTCCATCTGTGCCTTTGTCTCTAATTTCCTTTCCGGCCGTTCCATAGCTGCGGTTGTGGACGGCCATTGTTCACTTCCTCACCCTATAAACTCCGGTGTTCCTCAGGGCTCTGTCCTATCTCCTATTCTCTTTCTAATTTTTATAAATTATCTCCTTAACTGTACCTTAATTCCCATCCATTCATACGCAGACGACTCAACCTTACACTAGTCCATTAGTTTTTCAGAACGCCCCAGCCAGCAATCCCTCAACGACAAACGTAATGAAGCCATAGAACTCTTAAATTCTGATCTAAATACTATTTCCAATTGGGGCAGAGAAAACCTTGTTAACTTTAATGCTTCCAAAACCCAATTTCTCCATCTATCTACCCGTCAGGATCTCCCAGCGGACTATCCCTTATTCTTCAACAATACAAAAATCAACCCTTCATCTTCTCTCAATATTCTTGGTGTCTCTTTTTCTTCTGCTCTCATTTGGAAGGACCATATTACCAGTCTTGCTAAGGCAGCCTCCCAGAAGCTGGGTTTGCTCAACCGCCTTAGGGTGTTCTTTTCCCATTCACAGCTTCTTGCTCTGTACAGGGGCATAGTGCGTCCTTGTATTGAGTATTGTTCACATGTGTGGGGAGGTTCCTCTCACACCGCTCTCCTAGACAAAGTTGAAAGGAAGGCCTTTCGTATCATTAACTCCCGTCCACTCACCAACTCTCTGCAATCTCTCTCTCTCCGCCGCAATGTTGCATCTCTCTCGCTATTCTATCGCTACTATAATAATCAGTGTTCCTCAGAGCTATCCCAGTGCATACCACCTCCTTTACGTAGGGCACGTGGTACCCGTCTTGCAACTCAATCCCACCCCTACTCTGTGCAACTCTCCAACCCAAAGTTGAAACGTTACTCTCAAACTTTCTTCTACTCAACAGCTGAGCTCTGGAACTCTCTCCCAGAATCAGTCTTTCCCTCTTCCTATGACTTAAATTGCTTCAAACTCGTGTGTCCAGGCATTTTGGCTCGAACGTCCCTTGATTTTGGCCCTGTCACTCTTTCAACTATGGGGGAGGCACTAGCTATAGGCAGTTATGCCTTTTGCCTCCCTCAATCACATAGAAAAAAATAAAAAAATAAAAATAAAAAGTTGTGTGTGAAAGGCAGTTCCCTTTGGTGTCCAGACGATTCCTACGTCGTCCAGATTCCCTCCACATCCATAGCCTAAGTGTCTTTGTGTTACTATGTTTTGGGTATTATTGTGAAGGTAATATAAAATATGCGAGTGTTCAATTTAACTTTGTTTTAGAGGCCATTTCTGGACTTTCCTTGCCCAACTTTGTTCACGTAGTACGAAAACCTAACTTCTATCTGTGCAGGTGGATTACAGTATTGTTACGAACTGGCACTCGGGTACACAAGGGCTCTCAATCAGGACTCGAATACGGCTCGCTGCCACAACGGAAACACACGATCCCAACCCCTGAGTACTGCCAGCCGTACAAAAAACACCAATACCCTCCAGAGTTCAATCTGCTATAACGGGGTATACAAGAACTCGGTACTAGTGTTCAACAACAGACTAATAAAGAGACAGGAATTATCTAGTCTGGTCAACAATCAAACAATGAAGTAAAAAACAACAACACCAAAGAATAGTGTTGGCCGAAGCCGAAGTAATCCACCCTTGACTATGAACTTAAGAAGTCCTCCACCCTCTACTTCGGATCGGCACTATTACGTTACGTTAATTAATAGTCCTTAAGCATCGAGCAAGGAATCTTCTGAAAAAAGTTAGATGCTTCTCGGATGCTCGTAAGAAGTACGTATCGGATTTTTAACAGTAATTCAATAAGCAAAAACACTGGCAATTAAATACTATTAAAGGTTTAAATTGGCATAAGAATAATTAAAAGAATATGCAATAGTAAATGGCAAACATTAAAAAGAAGTACTCCGCAAATGCAACGGCAATAGCCTACTCGGATTGTGCTCGTTGGCCACTAATCACTAAAGTAGCCAAGCTTGCAACACATGAAATCAATAGTGCATAAACAATATCATACATAAGGAAAGCTTCAATACTATTCTGTATCTACTAATCGAGTAAAGTCTAGCTGGGGTACTGTGGGCAAAAGGTAGCAGTGACTGAGCAAAAACGGCTTGTAGCCTAGCGAAGTCCTCACGACTGTTTAAAGTATTACGTTAAAACTAACAAGTGCACTTTGAGAAATCCAGATCCCTTGTATCTGGTTTTCTCCCGGCTCCTTGACAAAGTAAAAACAAACTGTTAATAAAATACAGGGTGGTTAGGCTCTTGCCCTCACGCACTGTAATTTATTAACTCAACACAGTCAGCCGCGAAGCCAACCTAGGCTTCACTGAACCGAAACGAGTATGCAGGTTTATCGCTTAACCACTGCATCAAACAACAACTCGTAACACAGAAAAGCTTTACCCCAGTCTAGCATTACCTAGACTAGCAGAAAACAGGAATAATAATAATAACACACAGGGAAATGCATATACAAGTGAAACAAACATAAATAAATCCTATTCTAAGTCAACCCATCCAAAATAGGCTATCTAATAGGCAAGTATCTCGTGAGAACTCAAGCGATAATACGTTGGCTGACTAGCTCTGCACCAACGGGACCATGGAAGTTAAACAGGGGAGGGAAAAGAGGAGATAAGAATGTAAGGTAGTAGAGAAAGTTACCATCAGTCAGAAGAATATATATAGTTAGCAAGGGAAATGAGAAATCGCTCTGCCTAATGAGTTCTGATGAAAAAATTGCTAGACTTCCCTTTTATACCCGGCCCTCTAGTGAGCCCAACGTGAACTACTAAGGACCACCCACTGACAACCATTACGTAATTTCTCTCTCTCCTCTGGGATACACAAAGGCTCCCCTAGCACTGAGGGAGGGAGGAATGCGAGTGAGTTAGGCCCACCTCCCGCCTGGCGTACCCACTGACCCCCAACTGTGGCTGTTTCTCTTCCCATCATTACAAATAAGTTTTACACACAATACTTATAACTAATGATATAAAATAGAACTCGTTGTCAGATGAAAACAAAATACATATTCATAATACTTATAGTACAACGGCTCACATGAACTAAGTTAGGAAACTCTACATAGACTACAGCCAAACTTCCTGCCCTGACGATCCTAGCGAGAGTGGGGCATGACTAGGCGTTCTGTACAGCATGCTCACACGTGGACATGCGTCACACCTCCCCCAAGATTTTACTCGCTCAACCCTGAGCTAAAATCTGACAAACACAGAACCCCATCAAGCCCCTCACACCCAGCGACCACATGGCACTAAAACAAAGCTGAGTTTATCACCAAAACACATATTATTATTAAAAACAAAAATAAATCACATTTTATAACTCCTCCCAACAATAGCAAAAAGACACAATATCATGCTCCCAGAGCGAGCTTACAGCAGCTCAGCCGTTTGATAGTTCGTGGACTACTCAAACTCTATAGGCTATGACAAACTTATACGATTACCTATATCAAAAGAAAGAGTTTTTATATGATTTTTATATTTTAATATGTTTTTTTCCGGCTGCACTATAAGGGCAGCCTATTTTCCTCCACTCAAACCCACACACCTGTGATAGCCTACGACTGATCATCCACCCTTGATAAACAATCCGCGATCACATTGTCACATCCAGCAATATGACGGATGTCCAGGTTATACTCCTGCAACATCAAAGACCACCTGGTCAGTCTCATATTGCGATTGTGAAATTGATTCAGGAATCTCAAAGGGTGATGATCAGTGTAGATAACCACGACTGGTCCATAGGCTGGAACATACACCTCGAAGTGCCTGAGCGACAGCACAATCGCCAGTAATTCCTTTTCTATTGTAGAATAGTTCTTTTGTGCAGCATTGAACTTCTTAGAAAAGAAACTTACTGGGTGTTCCACACCTTCATTGTCTGTCTGTAGCAAGACGGCACCAGCCCCTACACCACTAGCATCTGTTGCCAGCTGAAAAGGCCTGTTAAAGTCTGGGGCCCTGAGTATCGGGTGAGTACATAGCAAATGTTTCACCAAAGTGAAAGCCTTTTCACACTCTGGTGCCCACAAAAACTTTTTGTCTTTAGATAACAAATCTGTGAGAGGTGCCAACACCGTTGAGTAACCTTTTATGAAGCGTCTGTAGTAGCCTATCATACCCAAGAATCTCATAATCTGCTTCTTGGTTGTTGGGTGTGGAAATTTATTGATAGCCTGTACCTTGTTCTTAGGAGGGCACACCTGTCCCCTTCCCACTACAAACCCAAGGTACTGCACAGTGGCTTTTACGAAGCCACACTTTGCCAAATTTACTACCAGACCTGCTTCACTAAGTTTCCGGAACAAGGTCTCAAGGTGCTCACAATGGCTCTCAAAGTCGTCATCATAAATTATTACATCGTCCAAATATACGGTGCAATTCGGAATGTCCTTTACAATTTAATTCATCAGGTTCTGAAACGTTGCTGGTGCATTCTTAAGTCCATAAGGCATAACATTGCACCGGTAGGTACTCCCGTCCACAACAAAACCACATACCTCTTTAGCACGCTCGGACAAAGGTACTTGCCAGTAACCTTTTACTAAATCTACTTTAGACAAAAAACGAGCATTACCAATTTTGTCAACACTATCATCAACCCGAGGAAGAGGATATGGGTTAGTTGAGTCAAACCGTTTAACCTACGGAAATCAATACAAAAGCGTACCTTGCCATCTGGCTTAGGCTGCAGTGTTACGGGGGAAGCCCACTTAACTGTGCCTTTCTCTATCAACCCTCTACCGAGCATATACTCCAACTCATCCCTCAGAGCTGGTAGTTTTATGGGGGGCACACGGTACGGGATTGACTTAAAGGGTATATGGTCCCCATGTCAACATCATGCAAGCCTGAGTAGTGAGGCCTGGGTGTTCAGCAAATACAGTGGGGTATGAACCGAACAACTGACGGATAGCATCAAACTGCGGCTCAGGCAAATGAGCTATAGCCTCGTCAGCCCGAAGGCTCGAGTTCCCCGCCCACTGATCCGCTGAAACATGTTGATCCCAGCTATCCTCCTCTGAAGCTTGACTGTCCCCCTCTCCTTCTCCACCACGGCCGCAACAAGCCAACACAGGGACAGTGAGAGGCTCAGAGGGGCGCCTCACATACTCTTAATAAGGTTCACGTGACATAACTGGTTCTTTTTCCTCCTGTCTGGAGTGGCAACAAGGTAATCTAAGTCTGAAATTGTTTCTACAATTGTATAAGGTCCAGTGTACTTCGCAGAGAGGGGGTTACCAACCAAAGGCAACAAAATTAATACCTCTTGTCCTACAGTGAACTTCCGGAGCCTCACTTTGCGATCATACCTGTCCTTCATCAAAGCTTGTGATTCTGTCAAATTTCTACCTGCCATCTCCAGACTCTTAAGCATGCGCTCACGGCTTTCAAGCACATACTTTAACACCTTACGAGCGGCCTATGCGGTTTATTTATGTGTACCGCCCAGCGGGGTGTTTTTAGCCAAAATAGGGCTGTTTACGTGATCATTTTCATGCCTAAATAAGACCCAGAACGTAAAACAAGTACCTATCCCTGAAAGGGCATAAACAGAGCTTTCGAATGACACCATAACGATCCTTGTATGATGGATAGTTTTCTTGCAATAACCGTGCAACGCGAGTGCAAAAAGAAGGTAATTCGGTACTTTCGGTACATAATTGAGTATGTAGCGAGTGAGAGAGGGAGGAGGGAGCTGAGATTTGTGTCAGTAGGTTCGCCGCGGTGGTCTGGAGCAGTCATACGCTCGCTAGTCTCCTGCCACCACTTGTCTCTCTCTCTCAGCCACATTACGTGCTGAAATTGCCACTCGAGTTATGTCGAGCGCCGCCACATAGTCCAGCTTTATTTAAACTTACTTTAATAATGGATAAGGCTGCACAGTCCCCTCCCAAATTTCTTTCAGCATGTTAAGGGGGCCCCTGACACGGTGTCCAAAAATCAGCTCGTTTGGACTAAATCCCAGGCTCTCACCAGGTACCTCCCGAGCAGCAAACAGCACAAAAGGCAATCCAAGATCCCAATCCATACCATTGTCAGCACAATAACACCTGAGCATGCTTTTAAGTGTAGCATGCCACCGCTCAAGCACCCCTTGACTCTCAGGGTGATACGCTGACGATACTACTGCTCGTATCCCATGCTGTTGCATTGTTTGCTTGAACATGTTGGAGGTGAAATTAGATCCCTGATCAGACTGAATCTCCTCCGGGTACCCGTACCTTGAGAAGTACCACAACAAGTTACTGACTACCGTCTTAGCCATTCCATTTTTCATAGGGTATGCATCAGGGTATCTAGTGGCAACATCCATTATGGTTAACAAAAATTTATTTCCAGCCTTAGTGGGAGCGAGTGGACCAACCATGTCAACAATAATTTTACTAAAGGGTGGCCCAATCACAGGAATAGGGTGTAACAGAGCCTTAGGAATAACTTGGTTCGGTTTTCCGACACGTTGACAAATATCACATGAGTTTATCCATGACTGCACATGAGACTTCATCCCCGGCCACCAAAACAATTTCCCCAAAGCCGCCACCGTTTTCTTGGCACCCAAATGTCCTGATAATGGAGAATCATGAGCCAACCTAAGCAAACTTTCCCTGAAACCCTCTGGCACGACCAGCTGGTCAACTGTACCTGATCCGCCCTCCCAGTTCCTTTTAGGATCTTGATATCGGTGGTATAAAATTCCATTAAAGAAAAAAAAATCCCCTGCCTTTGCATCCCTATCTTCTTCTAACTCCACAGCCCCATGGGTACACTGCAAAACCTCTGGATCCTCTAATTGCAACTTTCGAATGTCTGTGGGAGCCAACATGTCTAACTGCTTGGTCAACAACTCATGCCCTCCCCCAACATCCAACTTAGACATCCGGTTTTCTCGCTGCAGGTAACGGTGCTGTCTCTGAGTCTCTGCCTCCTCCACTACCTTATCAACTGTCTTAGGCACTGGAGTTACAACAGACTCGGTCAAAGGTCCTGCTATTGGGTCTTTTGGGAGAGCCACTGGTTCTAAACTCTTCAAACTTTTCCCAGCCTTCCGCTTCTCCTTAATTCCCTTCCTCCGCTGTTCTGTGGCCTGGGAAATAGGCTGTGATACCTTAAATGCTTGGGAACGAGTTACCACACATGCCATCTGTTGGTGTTGACAACTCACTACCCACTCTTGTTCCTCCCTACTCACGTCGGCCGGCCTCTCGGCAACGACTAAGGGTGGAACGTCTAAAGTAGGCACCGCAAAGTCGTTGCCGAGAAGAAGGTCGACGCCCTCCACTGGCATTTTCTCAACGATCCCAACATCTAAGTCCTTAATCACACCATCAACTTCCAGCTCCACACGAACCAACGGGTATGACCTGGTCGCATTAATACCCTGAACAACAACCACCCGTGCCGCATTAATTGGTCGCCCCGTGAAATTCTTCAAAAGTGTCTGTGAAGCTCCAGTATCACGCAAAACTTCCACCTTATGCTGGCAACCCGCCCAACTTACCCTACCGGTCCCTCTATGGACGCAAAAGACATCACGGACAGGGGACGAGCCTTCCTGAGTCTTATACATAGCCTGTGACCCTGCCGCTGGCAAACTACCCTGGGTAAATCCAGACGACATTTCAGCCACACCTATTTCTGCGCACCAAAGACACGGCTGCAGCTGGCGGCTTACTAGGACAAGATTTTGCATAATGCCCCTTCTTTCTACAATGAAAACATTCCACTTCCCCTATCGGTCTCTTCTGATAAGGGGCGGAGTTCTGACCCTTCTGTAATGGGACGGCTGTAGTCTTTGGTTCAGTCCTGGTATCTTGGCTTTTAAACTGAGGTTTATATCTATAGTGATTGTCCTGAGCTCGAGGGTTTGGAGTATCGCGCCCCTTGGGAACTGCATCAACACGCTTTACAGATTCACATCCCCTGATTAGCGACAACCTGAGGTCAGCCATCTCAGCTGCCTCTTGAAGAGTTCTTGGGTTCTTTTCTTTAATAGTTAAAGTCATTTCTGCACCAGTACACTTATAAAACTGCTCGAGCAGAAACAGCTCAGTCAACTGTTCTGCCGTCTCAGCTTTCTCAGAACGTGTCCAGTTTTTAAGTGCATCTTTTAAGTCCCGGGCATGTTCAAGAAAGGTCGCCTCCCTAGTCTTTGTAACACCCCGAAACTTCAATCGATATGTTTCCGGTTGCAACTCGTATGCCCGTAGGACAGCTCTCTTCAATTCTGGGTAGTCAATGCAAGACTCTAAAGGCAGTGCATCATAAGCCTTCAGACCCTTACCCGTAAGTCTTGAGGAGACTAGAGCTGCCCACTTCTCTTCAGGCCAAATATGCTCCCTACACTTCTTCTCAAAACGATTACAAAATTCTGTGACTTCAGTTTCACTAAATACCGGCACCAATTTGACTAATTGGGACTGTTCTCTTACTTGGCCCTCATGGCCCATCCGAGTCCCTGTCGACTCTGCACGAGTCTTATCTAAATCCAATTTAGCACAATATTTCTCAGAGTCGTACCTAAGCTCAGCCTCATGCCTCCTAACCTCAATCTCATGCCTCCTCGTCTCATCCTCCTGCCTCCTGGTCTCATCCTCCTGCTTCCTAGTCTCATTCTCCTGCTTCCTAGCCTCAATCTTACCAAGCTCAAGTCTAAATACCATCTCTGGAGACAGGCAGGAAGAGGGAGCTGCCACTACTGAAGGAGGGGGGGCAAAAACTGGGGAACCACCACGTGCACCACCCGAGGGCACTCCAATCTGCCAATTCTCATCCCTCTGTGGGAGAGTGCTAACCTCCGGTAACTGAGTGGACGGCACTGTGGGAGTCGAGTGAGAGGGGATCTGGGGAGGAACCCCCCCAAACGCCCTCTCCCCCGAAACCCCATGTCGCCCACGCAACACCCAGGAAATCAGCTCCCCCTTGGACATCCCTGCTACATTGGAAATGCCCAAAACCTTGGCTATCAGGTGCAAGCCACAAACATCCACCCCAGTCAGCCTCTCCTCCGTCACGTGGTACCGCTTACTCACAAAAACTCTAGCATCCTCCTCACTGGTTACTAACGGCACACCTTCAAATGACATCTCTCGCTCATCGTCAGTGCTAATGCACGACATACTGAAGTCCACAAACAAATTCTCGAGACAAAAGTGTTAAACTTCCTATGCAAGCACTAATTACTAAATTAACTGGAGTCTCTTAAATGCTTTACTAATTGCCATAAAAAAAAAATATTCTTCAATATGCACGCTAAAATACAAACAAACAAATGTTGTACAACTCTGCAAAAATGTATACTGTTCACAAAATCCTAAGCAAGGTCGCCATTTGTTACGAACTGGCACTCGGGTACACAAGGGCTCTCAATCAGGACTCGAATACGGCTCGCTGCCACAACGGAAACACACGATCCCAACCCCTGAGTACTGCCAGCCGAACAAAAAACACCAATACCCTCCAGAGTTCAATCTGCTATAACGGGGTATACAAGAACTCGGTACTAGTGTTCAACAACAGACTAATAAAGAGACAGGAATTATCTAGTCTGGTCAACAATCAAACAATGAAGTAAAAAACAACAACACCAAAGAATAGTGTTGGCCGAAGCTGAAGTAATCCACCCTTGACTATGAACTTAAGAAGTCCTCCACCCTTTACTTCGGATCGGCACTATTACGTTACGTTAATTAATAGTCCTTAAGCATCTAGCAAGGAATCTTCTGAAAAAAGTTAGATGCTTCTCGGATGCTCGTAAGAAGTACGTATCGGATTTTGAACAGTAATTCAATAAGCAAAAACACTGGCAATTAAATACTATTAAAGGTTTAAATTGGCATAAGAATAATTAAAAGAATATGCAATAGTAAATGGCAAACATTAAAAAGAAGTACTCCGCAAATGCAACGGCAATAGCCTACTCGGATTGTGCTCGTGGGCCACTAATCACTAAAGTAGCCAAGCTTGCAACACATGAAATCAATAGTGCATAAACAATATCATACATAAGGAAAGCTTCAATACTATTCTGTATCTACTAATCGAGTAAAGTCTAGCTGGGGTACTGTGGGCAAAAGGTAGCAGTGACTGAGCAAAAACGGCTTGTAGCCTAGCGAAGTCCTCACGACTGTTTAAAGTATTACGTTAAAACTAACAAGTGCACTTTGAGAAATCCAGATCCCTTGTATCTGGTTTTCTCCCGGCTCCTTGACAAAGTAAAAACAAACTGTTAATAAAATACAGGGTGGTTAGGCTCTTGCCCTCACGCACTGTAAATTATTAACTCAACACAGTCAGCCGCGAAGCCAACCTAGGCTTCACTGAACCGAAACGAGTATGCAGGTTTATCGCTTAACCACTGCATCAAACAACAACTCGTAACACAGAAAAGCCTTACCCCAGTCTAGCATTACCTAGACTAGCAGAAAACAGGAATAATAATAATAACACACAGGGAAATGCATATACAAGTGCAACAAACATAAATCAATCCTATTCTAAGTCAACCATTCCAAAATAGGCTATCTAATAGGCAAGTATCTCGTGAGAACTCAAGCGATAATACGTTGGCTGACTAGCTCTGCACCAACGGGACCATGGAAGTTAAACAGGGGAGGGAAAAGAGTAGATAAGAATGTAAGGTAGTAGAGAAAGTTCCCATCAGTCAGAAGAATATATAGTTAGCAAGGGAAATGAGAAGTTGCTCTGCCTAATGAGTTCTGATGAAAAAATGGCTAGACTTCCCTTTTATACCCGGCCCTCTAGTGAGCCCAACGTGAACTACTAAGGACCGCCCACTGACAACCATTACGTAATTTCTCTCTCTCCTCTGGGATACACAAAGGCTCCCCTAGCACTGAGGGAGGGAGGAATGCGAGTGAGTTAGGCCCACCTCACGCCTGGCGCACCCACTGACCCTCAACTGTGGTTGTTTCTCTTCCCATCATTACAAATAAGTGTTACACACAATACTTATAACTAATGATATAAAATAGAACTCGTTGACTCAGATGAAAACAAAATACATATTCATAATACTTATAGTACAACGGCTCACATGAACTAAGTTAGGAAACTCTACATAGACTACAGCCAAAGTTCCTGCCCTGACGATCCTAGCGAGAGTGGGGCATGACTAGGCGTTCTGTACAGCATGCTCACACATGGACATGCGTCACAGTATATATATAATACTTGTGATTTAACCAATTTAAGTCCAAATCAACGTTCTTATATTTTTATACTTACGTTACATACTCTATATTATGCGTAATTCTTAGTGAATGCTCACAAAATTTATTCAGTTGTGTTATTATTGATTGAGTCCAAGTTCATAGTGAAGTGTGTACCGAGCGCAATTTTCCTTCCTTAAACTTAAACTCAAACTCAGGACAGAGCTACGTCCAATATTCATGAGAGATAACTTGGAGCACAAAGTCGTCTACATTAAAAGTGAAACCCATTCCGTTGAGATTGCATGAATCTATGTTCAAGATTTCTAATCTATATTAGTTCTTGTGAATAATCCGATCAATTATGCTACCCGGTTAAGGATATTATTTGACAACCAAGCTGGGAATTCCGATTACTCATTCCTGTATTCATCAGCACTTATTTAGGCTATTTATCAAACACTACATATTTATGTGTCTTAACCCTTAATTAGCGGCGAGCAACATAAGTCGAGTTAAATAAAGCTGGACTATGTGGCGGCGCTCGACATAACTCGAGTGGCAATTTCAGCACGTAATGTGGCTGAGAGAGAGAGACAAGTGGTGGCAGGAGACTAGCGAGCGTATGACTGCTCCAGACCACCGCGGCGAACCTACTGACACAAATCTCAGCTCCCTCCTCCCTCTCTCACTCGCTACATACTCAATTATGTACTGAAAGTACCGAATTACCTGCTTTTTGCACTCGCGTTGCACGGTTATTGCAAGAAAACTATCCATCATACAAGGATCGTTATGGTGTCATTCGAAAGCTCTGTTTATGCCCTTTCAGGGATAGGTACTTGTTTTACGTTCTGGGTCTTATTTAGGCATGAAAATTATCACGTAAACAGCCCTATTTTGGCTAAAAACACCCCGCTGTGCGGTACACATAAATAAACCGCATAGGCCGCTCGTAAGGTGTTAATAGTATTCTATACTTCATCAATCTGTATTCGGGTTATTCTAAATCGCTACTTCGTTCTGCGTCTTTATTTTAATTCCAGTGTTTTGTTAATTCATTCAAACTCCTGCATTGGCCCTCGTTTCGGCTAAATATCTGGCGCTACTTCGTTCTGTGTCTGCTTTTACTTATAGTAGTTTGTTAATTCATTCAAATTCACTGTTTCTATAGCTAATATTCCGCTATATTTATTCAATGCATATTTGTTGAATCTGAGTTCCTCATTTACGAGTGAATGTCTTTTTAATGTATCGTGTGAGAGATTATTCACAATTATTCTTTTATAGTTAAATTGTAAATTTAATTACCATTCTAACATGAGTAAAGCGAAGTTCATATATTTTGTGACTGATATAACGTTGCACTAAATCAAGTATTTATTCAGCCTGACCGCAATACTTTTCACCTTAACCTCTCGCGCGGCAGTTTTGATCGCCGACCTCGCCTGGCGACCTATTTGTATTTCGAGCCACGCGTACCTGTGTTTACCTGAGTAGATGATCTCACACATATATTAATTATTATTCCTCTCGATGTACACTTGACCCGTGTATGTATTGTCATCATAAATTATGTTTTTTTTTTTGTTTTTTTTAAGAGACAATGAACGGAGGAAGGAAAAACACAGATAAAACAAAAAGGTCCATGTGCCTAAAGGCATCCTCCATTCATAAAATGTTTGTAAAAACTGGATTTAAACATTTGTAGATTGTAAGTTTGTGGAAAGCAATTCGAGGGAAGTGAATTCCAAAGAGTAGTAGCTCTGGGGATAAATAAATTCTGATAAGCAGAAGTTCTGCATTGTGGAGGAGAAAGTGTAAATTCAAGGGAGCTCTCAGCTGCCCTAGTTCTACGGTGAAAGATGTGGAGAGGCGGCACAATTGAAGCAAGTTCCTCGGAACAATTGCTGTGAAAATATCTGTAGAATAATGCAAGGGATGCAACGTTTCTTCGTATGGATAATGTAGGAAGGTCCTGTGTGATTGCAGGGTTATTGATTAATCAATAACCATGTATCATTGTATATTTCATGTTTGATGCTTTGTAAGTGACATAATTATTCATGAAGGTATACAATTCAGTTAACTCTTTCCAAGTCACCTTGATTACACATTTGACTCATACTCTATAGTTGGGATCCGGATGTAACATTTACATGTACCACTGTGTGTATTATAATAAACTAGTGTAATTACCCCGTGTGTTGATTGTGCTTGGAGCGTGATTGAGTAACTTAGAAAGATCATTATTATTGCTAGTTGTGTTCCTGTCGAGCAGGATTTGATTCTAAGTATCCTAAACAAGGAGCTTTATAGAATGAATAATTAAGCGAGTTGGATTATAGCGACGCATAACAGTTAGAGTGGGTTATATATGCTTTTATTGAGTCAATACTATATAACGATTATTTTAAGATTACGTTTGCTAATGAAAGGTTATTATTGGTTATACCAAGTTGGATGAGGTTTGGTTTGATTTTGGTTGGTTACATCAGCGAGACATTTTCAGTTAAGTTAGTGTTGTTTAGGCTGAGTTACAGTAGGAACAGTTAACTAGTGACTAAAGGGCAAAATGACTGTAGGTGAATATGTTTATAGGCAAAAGGATTGGTCGGAGCAACAAATTATATGTAACAGCCGAGTAATCATTATGACGACTTTGTAATGTACCCTCAGCTGCAAATATACATACTATTGTATCTCAACCTATGTATAGGTTATGCTTGCTTAGTCAAGTATAAACTTTGATCTCAATATCATCATTAAATGATATGTTATATTAGACATACAGTGAATATTATAGATGTTCACAAAACATTGCACACAGCTGATATTTCAACATTTTGAATAATACTTTATAGTTGTGTAGTCTTATTGGACTGCGGTACAAACATTTATTGACACAGTTATATTTCATAATAATCTAGTTTATAATGCAGAGAAAAATGGTTCTTAAATTGAGTTGATTGGATGTTCAGCATAATTAAGTTGCCTTATTGTCACTTCTAGGTATAAATTATGATCACATTTGAGATAGTGTTTACCTTTAAAATGCCCACAGATCCTTCTTAATTAATTTAACTGCATAAAATCATCTAATGATAGCCAGAAAAAAAAATGACATAATGCATTACAATCTTCAAAGGCTTGATCTCCCTCCAGTCTACGTTCCGATGCCCATTTTTTTTAAAGAGACAATGAACGGAGGAAGGAAAAACACAGATAAAACTAAAAAAGGTCCATGTGCCTAAAGGCATCTTCCATTCATAAAATGTTTGTAAAAACTGGATTTAAACTGTTGAAGATTGTAAGTTTGTGGAAAGCAACTCAAGTGAAGTGAATTCCAAAGAGTAGTAGTTCTGGGGATAAATTAATTTTGATAAGCAGAAGTTCTGCATTGTGGAGGAGAAAGTGTAAATTCATGGGCGCTCTCAGCTGCCCTAGTTCTACGGGGAAAGATGTGGAGAGGCGGCACAATTGATGCAAGTTCCTCGGAACAATTGCTGTGAAAATATCTGTAGAATAATGCAAGGGATGCAACGTTTCTTCGTATGGATAATATAGGAAGGTCCTGTGTGATTGCAGGGTTATTGATTAATCTAATAGCTTTATTTTAAATTTTGTCCAACTGCCTCAATGCAACCACTCCACTTCCACTCCACAGAGGTGAACAGTAATCCATCTGAGAACGCACATGACTTTTATATATTACGGCCAACTGCTCGTCAGTGAAGAATTCTCGAACTCTGTACAGGAGTCCCAGTTTTGTAGAGGCATTCTTAGCAAT
Source organism: Paralithodes platypus (assembly GCA_032716605.1). Lineage (NCBI taxonomy): Eukaryota > Metazoa > Arthropoda > Malacostraca > Decapoda > Lithodidae > Paralithodes > Paralithodes platypus. The sequence goes on along the minus strand of CM064572.1, from coordinate 32,382,626 downwards.
GCTTCTAACATAATGTGTCCAGCTCAGGTTAGTAGTTAATGTTATACCGAGAATGTCAATACTAGGGGAAGTGGGAATATTTACATCATTAAAAATGTATGGGAGTCAGTGAGATTCTGTCGGTTAGAAAATTGAATGTACTTGGTTTTCTGTGCATTAAAGGAAACTAGATTCTTTTGTCCCCATTCACTTACTTATTATCCCATTCAGAGGACTAAATAGGATGCAGGATCGTTTTTCTTGACACCCTTTCTCCCTCGTGCTTAGCCCCATTAGTTTTGAGATAATACGACGTTTGACCTTATAGTTTGTCGATTATCGACGTTTCGCCCCATGTTGTTGTCAATATATAGATATTTCACGCCATTTAGGTCTCGATGGTTTCCTGGCGAGCGACAGTGACCCTGTTATTTTAAGACGAACCCGCCTTTGGCCAGGGCATTTTTCTACCGAAAAATTAACAAATTTAGGGGTTGTTTTTCTAAGCTTGTTGGAGGAAAACTTTCAGCTTTATTTTAGCCACTATGAGACAATTGTATTTAGTTTAATAACGACCTCCAGCAATTAACAGGCTTCAAACTATCTCAATTAACCCTTTTTGCTACCACAGAGCTTTCTTAAGCAACATAAAATCGCCTGAATGTAGCAAAAGTATGATTAACACCTTACGAGCGGCCTATGCGGTTTATTTATGTGTACCGCCCAGCGGGGTGTTTTTAGCCAAAATAGGGCTGTTTACGTGATCATTTTCATGCCTAAATAAGACCCAGAACGTAAAACAAGTACCTATCCCTGAAAGGGCATAAACAGAGCTTTCGAATGACACCATAACGATCCTTGTATGATGGATAGTTTTCTTGCAATAACCGTGCAACGCGAGTGCAAAAAGCAGGTAATTCGGTACTTTCGGTACATAATTGAGTATGTAGCGAGTGAGAGAGGGAGGAGGGAGCTGAGATTTGTGTCAGTAGGTTCGCCGCGGTGGTCTGGAGCAGTCATACGCTCGCTAGTCTCCTGCCACCACTTGTCTCTCTCTCTCAGCCACATTACGTGCTGAAATTGCCACTCGAGTTATGTCGAGCGCCGCCACATAGTCCAGCTTTATTTAACTCGACTTATGTTGCTCGCCGCTAATTAAGGGTTAATACATTAGTGTGTCAGAATAATTCAATATTATTTATATAAGCAATCACCATAGGCGAATGTTCACAAGGGACTGGTCTTCTCGAAAAGGGGCTCCAGTCATGACTTACAGTGTGCTGGCTAAATAATTTAAACGGGTTGATAGCCTTTGAATTCCTATTTTAACTATGAATATACAAAAACGTTTTCAGGACGTGATGGCATGTAAGTCTTAACGACGAATGATCTTGGTAATTATTTCAAGTAAGAAAACGATTATGCTGGAGCCCCAAGCTAGTGCTATGAGCCAGAATATCCCCTGAAGATGGATGGTGGTGATAGGTCGGCCTGAACTACTCTTGTCCTCTGTCACAACTTCACTCTTGTCAGTCACTCCGAGGTCCGCAAGTTCTTCCTGTCCAACAAGAAACACAATATATGTGTAAGTACTTTTTCCTATACACTAGCTCCAGCAAAGTGTCCCTTGCATCACATCTAGTTAGTTTTGCATATTATTATGTTCTGTCCACCAACCAACTTTACTCCTAAACTCGATTAATGAAATTAACAAACACATGTGGCAGTCTGCGGATTCGAACCCAGGACGCTCACACAGAAAATCAACACACTTATGCATTGCGCCACAAAGACAGTTAAAGAATGCTGCACAAGCCTACAATTTATTATGCCGTTTCGAATCCTGCATACCAATCTTAGCATGTACATTCATTCCAACTGCACTATCGGAGGCTATGAATAGGTGAATAGTAATTAATGGGGCGCTTAACCCTAGGGAAGGCCTTTTGATAAACTACTACTGAACCAGAACTATTTATTATGTTGTCTCCACCAACCAACTTTACTTCTAAACTCGATTAATGAAATTAACAAACACATGTGGCAGTCCGGGGATTCGAACCCAGGACGCTCAAACTGAAAATCAACACACTTATGCATTGCGCCACGGTGTCATATTTGATCCAAAGGTTAACACATTATCACACTCACTTTTAAGCAACTTTAGAAAGTCATAAGCTTTTGTGATAAGCTAGTAATTGGAAGGAGAACGGAACTCTACTTAGCAGCTGCACATTAATGTATATATTTGCATAATTATACTTTGTATATTGAGCACATTCAATGGGTAGGCCTAAACACTTTTCCATCAGCCGATTTTCTGAATGCCTCTGGATAAGAGAAATACAAATACTAAGAAAGGAATAACCAATTGAAATAAATAATATTAGCAAAAATACAAGTTGTATTTCTTCGAATCGTGGTTGAAGGTTCTCTGTTTCCCTCTGATTCTTTAACTGGTGTTACTGTATGTTTACACTTATGGCGTATAAAAACGTTACCCAATATAAACCAAATTTGTTTTAGGTAACTAAACTAAACGTTTCTACAAACATACTGTTGGTCATAAAAGGCTTTAGATATGCCAGTAACTACTCCAATAGAATCAGTATTTTACTAAAAGGTTGAACATGAACTTGATGCAGTGGTGTGTGAGGCTTATTTTTGTAACTGATGTAATGTTATTAACCCCTTCTATACGGGCGACGTCTTTTCTATTTTATGCTAGTTATATTTAGATGATATTAACCCTGTCCAATATATGTAGCTAACTTACTGATGGGGTGGCGGAGCGCCCGGTATTTCCCTCACAACACTTTCTCTAACACTGAGGTAACGGTAGAAGTCGGAGGTATTTGGGGTTGCCACCAACCGACAGATTCTGATCTAACTTACCAAAATTACTGAGCTCAATATGACGCAAATGCGTCATTTAACTTACTTATTGAGCTACTTCACTATGTTCATATGACGCGATCGCGTCATATGATACTCTTGGGCGTACCGCTATGTGACGCCATTGTGTTATATATTACGGAGAGGGTTAAGTGGATTAAGAATGATCTGTGGTAGTAAAGGGGTTAAGTGAGATAGTTCAAAGCCTATTTATTGCTGGAGGTCCTATATAAACTGAATAAAATTATCTAATAGTAGCCAGAATAAAGTTAAAAATATGTCGCCGGTATAGAAGTGGTTAAGAGGTAACAGTACCTAACGAGTACATCCATCTAAGTACTAGCCCTATGTTACTTAGTTGCACTCATTTGGGCGAGAATTAAAGTGGTTAGTTACTTCTTGGGATCGTTATATTTGTGTGTGTCTTGTTTACTTTAAAAGATCACTAATCATAGCTTAACTATACCCAAAGAACAAGAAACATTGTTATCATAACTTATCAACCTTGTATAAAATATGTGTGTATATGTGTGTGCAATATTTTATTCTATCTTACTTTATTTCAATTTGATTTGTTTTGTTACTTTCCCTTGATCACCTTAAGCCAGTGATAGATGATGCCCGCCTGCCCCAGCCGCTTGATGTACCTGTCAAACTTGTACTTCCATGGTGTGTGTTTCCTGAAGAACCAACCCAGCCGCCCCGTCAGGACGGGTTCCTTCACTTGGTACCAGTTGCTGAACTGATTTAAGAAAAGAAAACAATCAACACTTTGTCTAAGCAAAATAAATGTAAAGTATGATGTTAGTTCAGAATGCATTAATTGATGTAGGGAAGATTATATAATAAGATAAATATCAAATTATTTTGACTCAATTTAAATAAATCTATCCCAGGACTTTAACCCATTGGCTGCGGCTATGTTTGGGCCATTTAGGGCATATTCAGGCACTCCTGAATGATAAATTAAGCATCTGCATTAAATGAACTGTATATTCTGCCGAAAACTAGGCAAAAATAGCTTCAAAATGAGACCAGAACGGGCCCCGTATGTGGTCTGGTTCACCCGCAGAGGTGCCAGTGAAACGCGGGAAACCCGCTATTTGGTAGCACTTGCTCGCTTGGCTACACTGTTGTGAGAGAGAGAGAGAGACCCGCGCGAGAGACAGTCTACCTCAGTGAGCCGCTCGCTGCTCTGAGGGACGGAGGTGGGCCCCTCACGCTCCCGCCCACTGACACTCGATTTTTAAGTTTTTTACAGGCTTTTAAAGCCTGAAAATGGCTGTAACTTGCCAGGACGTTCTAGAACGTCACCCGCAGCGAAAGGGTTAATGTTAAGAATAACCTTTTACATTCTTACCAAGTATAATTATTTAAGAATTATATATGAATCTTAACACCCTCAGTCCTAGCAACGTACACTGTATGTCAGATAAAATAGATCCTCTGTGTGTTAGTGACATATCGTACATTATAAACTTGACCAATAAAGTAATTTCCAGTCGAGATAAATTCAGGCATATAAATAAATAATTATAGCTGGACTCATGCTGATGACATTCCCAAACCTAGGGTCAGTGTAACGGGGTTGTTGAAAAAGCTCCCTTTCCTCTTATTGTAAATTACCTCATTAGCTACTCACTTCAGAATTACTGTATTTACTACAACAACACCTACAACAAATACTAATGCAACTACAAAAAAAATCTATAAAACATTATACAAAAATGAAAGGATGCCTTATATTTGTTGGTGAACGTGATGGTGGAGTAGATAGAAGTAGCCATAAACCCGTGGGTGCCCGCCTTTACAGCCGCCACTGCCTGGGCCTCACTCGGGTAAATATCCATCACAGCACGGATAGCTTGAACTGTCGGGTTGTCTCCCTCTCTCAGCAAACCTGACACAAATCCGCCATAGTCTGGGATGGCTACTCTGTAAAGAATTGGAAATCGTGAGCTATTAAAGTATTACAATACACAATGGTACCCTATTGATATCATGTAGAACCCTACTGGAAAACGATGTCTAGGAGTTACAAGCTTTAGAGCTTTCTCCCTTTGTGATGGTTCTAAATACAATTTGTGCACTCAAAGCATCTCCCATATATCCATCCCACCAAGCATACCAGCTAGACATATATATTAGTATTCATATAAATTCAGGACAAAATCTTTATAATAATCTATGACTCGCCAAGTAGTTAATACACACCGCATATTTGTTTGTCTGTAGTTCATAAAAATTTGAGTTACTAATGCAGATTAGTGTATTGGAAACAAAGATCTAGTTAACCCGGGAAAGGCACTAGGACTCTTAAGAGGTTTTACTGGGCAAAGGCGCCGGGACTCTTAATCCTCTCCGACATATGACACAATTTTGAGCCTATTGGGGATACTTTAAAGCCTTTGTTATAATCAGGGGTATTTAGAAACCTTTAGTTTAGTTACTTCAACCTCTGCAGTTGTCTTTGAGTTAGCTGTGGGCAGAAAACTAATTTTGGAGAGGTAATTATAAGAATGAGAGAACTCTATTTCTTATTGCTAATCTGTCAACCCCTGCGTCATAAATATGTGAAAGGGTTAAGAGTTTAGGCATAAAAAATGCCTTTCAAATCACCCCATTGGCACTCAAAACAAAGCCATATGTGATTAAGAGATAATTCCCCTCCATATCTTCTATCACTCCTCCACATGTGCACCCCCCCCCCCTTTTCTCAATTATGCAGTATTTTCCCTATTATTCCCAATATATATCAAGTATTTTCATGTGAGGACGGCTGGGAGAGAGGGGGGAGGATAGGGGAGTGTATCTCCGACCCACATTCTGCGACAGAGTCCCAAATCGACGAAAAAGATTTTGCATCCCAGGAGCTGGACTGGACGACATTGTGGAAGCCTTCGAAGATACCACAAAGGATGCAAACGAAAATACCCTTTTTGTCATCCATGCTGGTTCAAATGACGTCATGCGCACCAGATCCGAAGAGTTGATGGAGAAATATCGCAAGATGATCTAGCACTACAAAAACAAGTCAAGGAATATCATCATCTCAGGCATTCTCCCCAAGATCGACGCACCTGACAAATTCTACGACAAGGCCTTCAGCACAAATAGCCGACTAAAATATTTGTATCTCAAGGAAGAAGTTGAATTCATCAACCTCTGGGATAATTTCTATAACCAGCCTACTTTGTTCCGCAAGGATGGCACTCATCTAAACCCTGTGGGTTCAGCACGCATGGGTCATCTCCTACACGAAGCAGTCCGCAGCCATGGATCAAAAAACGCCATCCGAGAAGAAGCAGCAGTGACATAAATCATCTAACGCCAAGCAAAAAACAGAGGCAACCGAGGACCACCAGCGATAAGGACCGAAGACAGCGAGGACCGAGAACAGCCATGAACATAAATGTAGATCCGACAAGAACCAAAAATATTACTAAAGAGCGTTCCGTGAGTTCTAAAATAAAAAATTTAAAGGTTTTCTATGCAAACGCTCGTAGCATACGCAATACATTTTCAGATTTAGAGGAGCTAGTGTTTACAGAAAATTATGATGTGATTTGCATAACAAAATCTTGGCTAAATACAGAAGATAGAGACTTTTTAGCAGAATATTCACTTCCCGGTTATGTAATGTTTGAGAAAAACCGAATAAATAGAAATGGAAGTGGCGTTTTACTTTATATCAAAGAAAGTCTTAACCCTACCCTCTTGTCAAAACCTCAAATTGTGAACGTCGACACATCTTTTGTGCTAATAAAGAATAATAAAGGTACAAAAATAATACTTGCGTTAATATACAGACCTCCAGCTCAATCAGTGCAAACTGACCAAGAAATTTACAAACAAATTGCAGATGTAAGTAACTCACAAGATACCATAATTTTTGGCGACTTTAATTTACCTGTGACCAAGTGAGGCGATACTCTTACTTCACACTCCGGACATGACTTGTATACGAACTTGCAAGAGAGTTCGCTTTATCAATTTGTTCGAACACCGACCCGTGGTAACAACATTCTTGACTTTGTACTTGCAACAAAAGAAGAATTAATAGAGAATTTGAATGTTGGTGATGAATTCAGTAGCAGCGACCATCGTACGATAACTTTCACTTTAAAGTTTACTAGTAACGAACCAAATAGTAGCATCGAAAAGGTCCCTAATTTCAAGAAAGCAAACTTTCATAAACTTAGAGCTATGTTTAAAGAAACTGACTGGAGCTTTTTAATTAACAATAACGACATAAATACATCTTCGAAGTTATTCGGAGCCACTTACCTAAAAGCAGTGCAAGACTGCATACCATCAAAAATACGGCGTCCAGGCCATAATAATAAGCCCAAATGGTGGAATAAAGATATTTCAAACTGTCTGCTTGCTAAAAAATTTGCTAATGATAGATTAAAATCCTCACAAGACGACGAAGAACGGGTGAAATTTGTAGAGCTACGACGCAAAGCCAAAAAGTTAATTAAGCAAAGTAAAAAGACCCTAGAGTTACATATTGCGAATCAAAGTAAAACAAACCCGAAAGAATTCTATAGTTATATCAGAAAGAAAAAAGTATTTACTTCAACTGTTGGACCGTTAGTCGATGAAAATGGAGAATACACCAAAGACGAAGTACAAATGAGTAATGCCTTCAATACCTTCCTTGCATCAGCTTTTACAACAGAAGACCTCAGTGATATCCCTACACCATCGCCGATTCAGATTGATAATTCAGATGTTCTAAGCAATATCACCGTTACAGAGAGAGAAGTATTGAACTGTTTAGATAAACTCAAGGTAAATAAAACGCCTGGACCTGATACAATCTCTCCTAGAGTTCTAAAGGAAGCTAAGGATGAGCTCTCCAAACCACTGACATTACTATTCAATAAATCCTTGCAGTCTGGAACTATACCTGATCAGTGGAAGCTAGCCAACATAACACCGATATTCAAAAAAGGCAGGAAATCCCTACCCAGTAACTATCGTCCAATTAGCTTAACCTCAGTTGTATGTAAAATGCTAGAAACGGTCATAAGAGACAGACTCGTAAATCACTTAGAGGAAAATAACATACCGGTACTTAAAGATACTCAACACGGCTTTCGTAAAAAACGTTCCTGTTTAACAAACCTCTTAGACTTCTTCCACGATATCCTCAACCTCTACGATGAGAGTAAAGCTGTAGATATTATATACCTTGATTTTCAAAAGGCCTTTGACAAAGTTCCCCACAAACATTTACTGCTAAAACTAAAAGCGGATGGAAAACAAGACGGTGTGTTGAAATGGATAGAAAATTGGCTCAGCGACAGAAAGCAAAGAGTAGTCATAAACAGTAAGGCATCTAAATGGACCAATGTAAGTAGCGGGGTACACCAGGGATCGGTACTAGGACCAATTATCTTTCTAATTTATATCAACGACATAGATGAGGGTCTCACCTGTACAATCTAAAAATTTGCTGACGATACAAAAATTGCAAATAGCGTACTCTCAAAAGAACAAGTTGACGATATGAAACACAATCTAGATAAATTGTCATGTTGCGCCCAAATTTGGCAAATGAGTTTCAATGCGGATAAATGTAAAGTACTACATATCGGATACCTAAATGAGAAAGCAAACTATTCGAAGAATGGCACTCAGCTTAAGAATGTAAACAGATAAATCGCTCTGGGAGTAACAATATCAAGTAACCTAAAACCGAGTCAACAATGTTCAGACGTTGTTAAGAAGGCAAACAAAATAATTGGCTTTATAGGCAGGTCATTTGAGCATAAATCCAAAGAAGTTATCCTAACCCTTTACAATTCCTTAGTCCGCTCTCTTCTGGAATACTGCGTTCAATGCTGGTGCCCTTATTACCAAAAAGATATAAACAAGCTAGAACGAGTTCAACGTAGAGTTACAAAAATGATGCCTAGCCTAAAGAACAAACCATACGAAGAGCATCTTAGATAATTAAATCTATTTCCTTTAACCCAGCGCAGATTAAGAGGTAACTTAATTCAAGTGTTCAAAATCATCAAAGGCATCGACAATATGAACTGTAGTAAGTACTTCACTATCGACCAATCTAATTACACACGGGGAAAAGGTTGCAAAATTATTGGTAAATCTTTTAACTCGCACGAATCTAAGAATTTCTTCTTCAATCGAGTTGTCAACTTGTTGGAATGGGCTTCCCCGAGACGTTATAGACTGCAGCACCGTTGATTCATTTAAATTCTCGCATCAAACCTGCGACTGACTGCGTTTGTAAATGAATAACTTTATTTTATCCTACCCTCAGTTACTAACCAATCTGTCCCCTACTAACTTCCTAATCCTGCCACGGACATTAGTTCCCTTTCCAATGTTCCCTTACCCACTCTAAACCACTGTTTGGACACTTGATCCTAAGTGTTTTGGAGGACAAGCAGCCTAAAAGGGTCTGTGACGCTTCTGCATAGTAACCACGTGCGGGCATGCGCGCACGTCGGCTGCCCAGCCGTTTAGAAACCGGCTGGTGGTAGCCGGCCGGTAGGCTTTCCCTTAGTATATGACATAAAATAAAGGGGAGGTGCGGTGGAGTGGTCTTGCCACTGGCCTGGTAATCCAAAGGTCCCGGGTTCAAATCCCGATGTATCAATGGGAAGATATTATTGGGATGGAATTTGTGGTGTACCTAGTATCAGTGCATTACCACAAAGCCCACCGAAACGTCAATAAAATACCCTCATTGTTCCCTGATTAAATAGCACTGTATGAATATTCCCATATTCAAAATATGCTATAGGGGTGCAATGCCTGATGAGTTATCTGCTCAACAGGTGGCGTTGTGTGTGTGTAAGTGTGAGAGTCCGAGTGTAGGGAGTGAGACAGTGAAGCACGGGAACGAGGTGGCTTCAGAGATGGGGTCGTTTCGGGCCATGAGTGAGCACCGTGCCTCATGTGAAGGCAAGATGGCAGGTGGTCGTTGTACTCTACGTGCTTCACATGTCTCACTCCCTAGACTGGAACAAGACCTCATGGGCTTCACTGTTCATTGTAAAGCGGTGAATGTTAAGGCTCTCAGCCTATGCCCGAGAGGAAGTAAGTTGGAATATAGAAAAAAAAAAAAAAAAAAAAAAAAAAATATATATATACACAATGTAACTAATGTCTATAATTGTTTCAAGTTATAAGATGTCAAGTGAGAGCGGGAGGAGACGAGCGGGAGAGAGAGACCAGCTTGGGACGAGCCTGAAGCGCTTACATGCATTTGATTGCAACGTTAGGCTTAGTTTCGACTCACGCACGGGGTAGAGGATTTTGACCAGGCAACAGTGTTGAGTGTTGCCAAGCCTGGGATGTATTCTGCAGACAGATTCAAGACTCAGAGCTCACCTCATTGTTTAGGGGAGGTGTGGTGGAGTGGTCTTGCCACTGGCCTGGTAATCCAAAGGTCCCGGGTTCAAATCCCGATGTATCAATGGGAAGATATTATTGGGATGAAATTTGTGCTGTACCTAGTATCAGTGCATTACCACAAGCCCACCGAAACGTCAATAAAATACCCTCATTGTTCCCTGATTAAATAGCACTGTATGAATATTCCCATATTCAAAATATGCTATAGGGGTGCAATGCCTGGTGAGTTATCTGCTCAACAGGTGGCGTTGTGTGTGTGTAAGTGTGAGAGTCCGAGTGTAGGTGGTGAGACAGTGAAGCACGGGAACGAGGTGGCTTCAGAGATGTGGTCGTTTCGGGCCATGAGTGAGCACCGTGCCTCATGTGAAGGCAAGATGGCAGGTGCTCGTTGTACTCTACGTGCTTCACATGTCTCACTCCCTAGACTGGAACAAGACCTCACGGGCTTCACTGTTCATTGTAAAGCGGTGAATGTTAAGGCTCTCAGCCTATGCCCGAGAGGAAGTAAGTTGGAATATAGAATGATATCTGTCCCTCTCAACCCCACTTAGAAACGTTCTCTCTTACTTTGTATACCTTCTTTCCACTACTTCACCAATCTATTTAATTATCCCATCCCCTTGATAGACCTTATATCTATTATTGTATTAACGACGAGCTCTCAGATAACTAGATAGGATTTTGGGCCTTATGCAGGGATGTAATTGTTAATGAGACCTAGGAAGCTTTTTTTGTTGTCTCATAGTTGGTGGTTTCATGCTTGCTAGTGTGTTCTTGTGTCAGGTTAGCAGGGGCTAGACCGGAGGGGAGGCTTTTTGCGATCCTTTAAGTAAAGTCTGCTGGTGCAAGTCCCGTGGACCCGCACGACTTTACTAGGATACCCGTGGGAGTCTGGGGGCATTTTCTTGTCTGTGTCCCTGTGTGTCTAGCGTTGTGTTGTGTGAGGGCCCTTGCCTAGTCCACTCAGCACTGCGCTAGCACGTCTTGCTTTTGTTTTAGGGTCGCCAGGAGAGAGTCAGATACTTGCGATCTGAGTCTCTCAAGAGAGCACCCTTTCAATTCGAGTAATTTGGCGCACAGACCTGGGAACGTCCCTAGGCTAGAGCAGGTGGCTCAGCCCGGGTATCCGAAGCCTATATCCTTCGGGCTAGACCTCTGCCACCTGGCAGATTAACAGCTAGGGGTTTATTATTTCTGTATGCTTGTTATTGTGCCACAGTTTACCGTTTTTGTGAGCATTGTGAGTCAGGGTGTGGCTTAGAGACTCTGTCCGAGCAGGCTTGCCTGACTAAGAGTGAGAAGCACACCTGTATGTGGTTATGTTGCGAGTTGCTGCCTTTATTTAATTATACCTATGCCATTATACACTGTATGGCCTATCACTAGTATTTATTCCTGCTTATGAGTTAAGAGTTCTCTAAATCTGTAACGTACTTTCTTTGCTAAGCATCAGATCCTACAGTAGCCGCATGCAGTTTAGAAACCCGCATCTTGTCTACCTGTACGATGTTTTGAGGACTGTTTGTTTTCACCTTCTTTCATGCAGGGGTGATTAGTTGTATTAATTAACGTAACGTTAAATGTACTTTCTTCTAGTTTGTTATTAAATTGTTTCTGCAATTTAATTCCGTTATCTATCTTTTCCTTGAAGCTTTAAGTCAACTTAATTGTGTGATCTTTTATATAGCCTGCTTGACTATCAGCAGTCTATAGTGCGTGCACCCTGTAACCGAGTCATAGGATACCTCGTTGTCCGGGCAGGACTCTTGACGGTTTAGGGTGGTTTGTTGCCTGGGTTTATAGATAAGGGATGGATCTAGCGTTTTCCGTTGTTGCTTGTTGCCGCATACCTAGTCCAATAGAAAGAGCCCAGTGTTTATATATCCCAGGACGTAACAAATGGCGACCTTGCATAGGATTTACTGAACAGAGGAATATAGTGGTCATTTGTTTTGAGATTCCTTATGATTAGAGGAATACAGTGGACATAGAGTTTTTTTTTGGAGCAACCAATATAACACATTAAAAGACTTTAAATAACATAAGTATATACATACTTGCATAGGAGATAAGGCACATTCTATAACCGAGATAATTACTGCAGTACACAAACATATCTAATACATCAGAACACAGTGATGGGTCAGGTCACGATACGGGCTCGGAGGGAGAAAGACCTGTGGAGTGGCTAGTCGATAGCGAGGAGGGTGCTAGAAGATTTTTAGAGGTGCCCCTTACTGCTGCCAGGGTGTTGAAGCTGAATAAGTATGGCTTAAAGTGTGTGGCAGGTCTTCAGGGTCACCAGGGTTTAAGTGGCATGAGGAAAGATCAGCTGAGGACTTTGATATTGGGTTTAGAAGGGAGAGACCTGGGGGGAGAGGCGACTGGGGGCCCCGGTCCCCAGCCCCCCCTCCACTCTACCCCAATATCAAACGTCAGGGTGCCTGAATTTAGTACATACCCCCAAGTTGATGGTCAATGGCAGCGTGGAATTCAATCACAGGGACCCTCTCCATTAAATGCACCTTCCCCTCCTCAAGGGTTGACTCCAGATTTGTTGTTTCGGCTTGAGATGGCCAAGGTTGAGGCCGCTAGAGCTCAGGTTGAGGCCGCCGAAAGACAGGTTAGTGTGCAGGCTGAGGTTGCTAGAGCTCAGGCTGAGGTTGCTAGAGCTCAGGTTGAGGCTGCAGAGAGAACAGCTATACGAGAGGCTGAACTGCTGGCAGAGTCTACTAGGTATCGGGCTGACAGGGAGCTGGAGAGATCTCGAGTGGAGGTAACAGGGCGAAATATTGGGGGTGGTAACAGACATCGGGACCAATCATTGTCGCACCTGCTTAAACTAATTCCTGTGTTCGATGAATTATGTGTGGCTGAGTTTTTTATGCGATTTGAGAAGAAGTGTCAGGAACACCAGTGGCCTCAGGAAAAGTGGGCAGCATTAGTTTCATCAAGACTCCTAGGAAAGGGGCTAAAAGCGTATGATGCACTACCTTTAGAGTCCTGTGTAGTTTATGATGAGCTAAAGAAGGCTGTGCTACGGGCCTATGAGTTACAACCAGAAACTTACCGCTTGAAGTTTCGGGGTGTTACTAAGGGCAAGGATAGTACCTTCCTAGAACACGCCCGGGACATGTCTGATGCACTACGACATTGGCTGCGTTCTGAGAGGGCAGCTACTTTTGAGGAGTTGAGTGACCTGGTTCTCTTGGAGCAGTTCTTTAAGTGCACAGGTGGGGACTTAACATTAAATATAAAGGAAAAAAATCCTAGAACTCTCCAGGAGGCAGCAGAAATGGCTGACCTCCGACTGTCATTAATTCGAGGGTGCGGAGCAGCAGCTAGGAGTGAGTCGGGTGCAAAGGATCGTACCCCTCCCCCTCCCAAGAATTTTGATACACAAAACCATCTAGCACTGACAATAAAACTGAACATAAACCAAATACCGTCCCGGATAAGAAGTCTAATGGTACCTCCCACTCCCAAGGGAAACCAAAGAGTAAAGAGTGCTTTGCATGTCACAAGGAGGGTCACTTTGCAAATGCTTGTCCGAACAAGCCACCAAACAAGGTTGTGTCATTGGCCGCAGCATAGGGGTGTCGCCTATAATTATCTTCTGAGTTTGCCAAGGGTAGTTCGTCAGAGGGTGGGACACAGCCTGTGTTCAAGAGTCCGGAAGGCTCGAACCCTGTCCGCGACGTCTTTGGGGGTCATAGAGGGCATGGTTTTGTGAGGTGGGCTGGCGAAAGGCAAGGAGTTAAGCTATTGCGTGATACGGGGGCTTCTCAGACCTTGTTTAAAGAACTTTACTGGTAGACAGATTAACGCTGCTCGGGTGGTGGTAGTTCAGGGGATCAATGCTACGAAGTCCTACCCGCTGATGCGGATGGAGCTGGAAGTGGGTGGTGTGGCGAAGGAGCTGGATGTAGGAATTGTAGAGAACTTGCCTGTTGGGGGCGTCGACCTCCTCCTCGGCAACGACTTTGCGGTGCCTGCTTCTAAGGTTTCACCCTGGGTCGTTGCCGAGAAGGCGGCCGACGTTAGTAGGGAGGAACAGGAGTGGGTTGAGAAGTGTAGCGTACAAACCATGGCGTGTGTTGTGACGCGTTCTCAGACATCCGGAGCCTTGCAGCCACCACCTCAGTCTATCAAACCGCGGAGGAAAGGTCACAAGAAAACGGGAAGTGTTGGTCAATTGGAGAGTTTTGAGCCGGCAGTGTTTCTTGGTGACTCATTATTGGCACCTATGTTAGAGTCTGGAGAGGCCCCGGGGCCTGTCACCGCTAGTGCAGGTGCAGGGCAGGAAGAGACTCTGCGACAGCATCGTTATGTGCAGCGTGAGGAAAGGATGGCTCAGCGGGACATTGGAGGTGGAAATAAATTATTTAAGATGAACTTGGATAATCTCGCACCTGCTGATATATGTTCCTTGCAGCTGGAAGATCCTGAAGTCAGGGCGTGTGGTAATGGTGCTTTCGAACTGGAGAGCGATGGGGATGCGCAGCCTGGTGATTTTTTCTTGTCCGAGGGGATCTTGTATCGGACACATCAGGATCCCAAGAAAAAGTGGGATGGCGGGTCAGGATTAGTGGACCAGTTAGTAGTACCGAGGGTGTGCCGTGAGAGCTTATTGAGATTAGCTCATGATGTGCCTTTGGCACATCATGAGCACGTAACATCACCTGGGGGCACGTAAGACGGAGGCAGCTCTTAGCAAGATTTTCTGGTGGCCTGGGTTAAAGGCGAGTGTCGTGTCATGGGTGTCACAGTGTCACACTTGTCAAGTTGTTGGGAAACCCAATCAGGTCATCCCGAGAGCCCCGTTACAACCCATCCCTGTCATTGGGCCGCCCTTCAGCAAGGTAGTTATCGATATGGTTGGCCCATTGCCCCCCACTAGTGCCGGCAATAAATTTGTACTAACTGTAATGGATGTAGCAACACCGTATCCAGATGCTTACCCCATGCGCAACGGGATGGCTAAGACTGTTGTCAAAAACCTACTTGTCTATTTCTCTCGTTATGGCTACCCTCAGGAGATCCAGTCTGATCAGGGATCCAATTTTACTTCTGCTCTGTTTAAGCAGACCATGCAGCAACATGGGATAGTGTCTGTGGTGTCATCTGCCTACCATCCCGAGAGTCAGGGAGTTTTGGAAAGGTGGCACTCGACTCTCAAGAGTATGTTGCGGTGTTATTGCATGGAAAATGGGAAGGACTGGGATCTAGGTCTCCCATACGTTTTATTTGCTGCGAGAGAAGTACCTGGGGAGAGCTTGGGATTTAGCCCGAACGAGTTGGTTTTTGGACACAGGGTCCAACACAGAGTCAAGGAGATCTGGGAGGGAGTCACAAAGCCATGCTCGCTTCTAAAGTATGTTGTTGAAAGCCGTGAGAGAATGGTAAAGAGCCTGGAGGTAGCAGGTTGGAACCTTAAGAGTTCACAAGCTCAGATGAAGGACAGATACGACCAGAAGGTGAAGCTGAGGGAGTTTGAAGTAGATCAGGAGGTACTGATACTACTGCCTCTGGTGGGACACCCCTTGTCTGCCAAGTATTCTGGTCCGTATCGGGTTGTAAGGAAGGTTTCTGATCTAGACTATTTAGTAGCTACTCCTGATCGTAAGAAAAAGAACCAACTTTGCCATGTAAATCTGATGAAAGAGTATGTGAGGCACCCCTCTGAGCCTCTCACTGTCCCGGTGTTGATCTGCAGCGATCGTGGTGGAGAAGGAGGAAGGGACAGTCAAGCTGCGGGGGAGGATAATTGGGATTGTCATGTTTCCGCAGATCAGTGGGCGGGGAATTCTAGACAAGTGGCTCACGAGTTGATATTGCACCTGCCTGAGCAACAGCGTGTAACTGTGCAGCACTTGTTTGATTCAAACCCAGCTGTTTTCGCGGAGCATCCTGGCCTCACTACTCAAGCGGTGCACGATGTCGATGTTGGGGACCACCCGCCCTTTAAATCAGTGCCATACCGTGTTCCCCCTATTAAATTACCAGCACTTAGAGAAGAGCTGGATTATATGCTGAAACGTGGGCTGATTTCTGAGGGTGCAGTAAGGTGGACTTCCCCATTCACACTGCAGCCCAAACCAGATGGCAAGGTGCGGTTTTGTATAGATTTCCGCAGGTTGAATGGTTTAACCCCCACAAATGCCTACCCTCTCCCTCACGTGGACGACAGTGTGGATAAGATAGGAAAAGCCAATTTCCTCACTAAGATAGACCTTGTTAAGGGTTATTGGCAAGTGCCCTTGTCTGAGCGAGCGCGAGAGGTGTGTGGGTTTGTGGTGGACGGTGCCACATATCATTGCCATGTTATGCCATACGGGCTGAAAAATGCCCCTGCAACGTTTCAGAAATTAATGAACGACATTTGTGACGCATGTCCAGTGTGAGCATGCTGTACAGAATGCCTAGTCATGCCCCACTCTCGCTAGGATCGTCAGGGCAGGAACTTTGGCTGTAGTCTATGTAGAGTTTCCTAACTTAGTTCATGTGAGCCGTTGTACTATAAGTATTATGAATATGTATTTTGTTTTCATCTGAGTCAACGAGTTCTATTTTATATCATTAGTTATAAGTATTGTGTGTAAAACTTATTTGTAATGATGGGGGGAGAAGCAGCCACCGTTGGGGGTCAGTGGGTGCGCCATGCGGGAGGTGGGCCTAACTCACTAGCACTCCCCCCTTCCCCTCCCCTCAGTGCTAGGGGAGCCTTTGTCTATCCCAGAGGAGAGAGAGAAATTACGTAATGATTGTCAGTGGGCGGTCCTTAGTAGTTCACGTTGGGCTCACTAGAGGGCCGAGTATAAAAAGGGAAGTCTAGCCATTTTTTGATCAGAACTCATTAGGCAGAGCGACTTCTCATTTCCCTTGCTAACTATATATATTCTTCTGACTGATGTGAACTTTCTCTACTACCTTACATTCTTATCTCCTCTTTTCCCTACCCTTTTTAACTTCCATGGTCCCGTTGGTGCAGAGCTAGTCAGCCAACTTATTATCGCTTGAGTTCTCACGAGATACATGCCTATTAGATAGCCTATTTTGGAAGGGTTAACTTAGAATAGGATTGATTTATGTTTGTTTCACTTGTATATGCATTTCCCTGTGTGTTATTATTATTATTCCTGTTTTCTGCTAGTCTAGGTAATGCTAGACTGGGGTAAAGCTTTTCTGTGTTACGAGTTGTTGTTTGATGCAGTGGTTAAGCGATAAACCTGCATACTCGTTTCGGTTCAGTGAAGCCTAGGTTGTCTTCGCGGCTGACTGTGTTGAGTTAATAATTTACAGTGCGTGAGGGCAAGTGCCTAACCACCCTGTATTTTATTAACAGTTTGTTTTTACTTTGTCAAGGAGCCGGGAGAAAACCAGATACAAGGGATCTGGATTTCTCAAAGTGCCCTTGTTAGTGTTAACGTAATAGTTTAAACAGTTGTGAGGACTTCGCTAGGCTACGAGCCGTTTTTGCTCAGTCACTGCTACCTTTTGCCCACAGTACCCCAGCTAGACTTTACTCGATTAGTAGATACAGAATAGTATTGAAGCTTTCCTTATGTATGATATTGTTTATGCACTATTGATTTCATGTGTTGCAAGCTTGGCTACTTTAGTGATTAGTGGCCCACGAGCACAATCCGAGTAGGCTATTGCCGTTGCATTTGCGGAGTACTTCTTTTTAATGTTTGCCATTTACTATTGCATATTCTTTTAATTATTCTTATGCCAATTTAAACCTTTAATAGTATTTAATTGCCAGTGTTTTTGCTTATTGAATTATTGTTCAAAATCCGATACGTACTTCTTACGAGCATCCGAGAAGCATCTAACTTTTTTCAGAAGATTCCTTGCTCGATGCTTAAGGACTATTAATTAACGTAATGTAATAGTGCCGATCCGAAGTAGAGGGTGGAGGACTTCTTAAGTTCTTAGTCAAGGGTGGATTACTTCGGCTTCGGCCAACACTATTCTTTGGTGTTGTTGTTTCTTACTTCTTTGTTTGATTGTTGACCAGACTAGATAATTCCTGTCTCTTTATTAGTCTGTTGTTGAACACTAGTACCGAGTTCTTGTATACCCCGTTATAGCAGATTGAACTCTGGAGGGTATTGGTGTTTTTTGTTCGGCTGGCAGTACTCAGGGGTTGGGATCGTGTGTTTCCGTTGTGGCAGCGAGCCGTATTCGAGTCTTGATTGAGAGCCCTTGTATACCCGAGTGCCAGGTCGTAACACATTGTAGCCGACATTCCCAACTGTACGGTGTACCTAGATGATGTCATAATATACGACGATGATTTTAACAGTCACTGTGCTCACATCGGACAGCTTTTTAATAAACTGAATTAAGCAGGTTTGGTGGTAAACCTGGGTAAGTACGATTTTTTCAAAGCCACAGTTTTGTACCTGGGGTTCGAGGTGGGGATGGGTCAGGTGCAGTGCCCTCCACAGACAAAGATCAAAGCCATCGATCAGTTTCCCCAGCCTACGACTAAGAAACAAATCATACGGTTTCTAGGTATGATAGGCTATTATCGTCGCTTCATCAAAGGCTATTCGACTGTACTTGCACCTTTAACTGACTTATTATCTAAGGACAAGAAGTTCCGGTGGTCTCCTGAGTGTGCTGAGGCGTTTTCCTTGGTGAAACACCTGTTATGTACCAACCCCATACTCAAGGCCCCGGACTTCAGCAGACCTTTTCAGCTGGCGACTGATGCCAGTTGCGTAGGGGCTGGGGCTGTCTTGTTACAGACAGATGATGAAGGTATCGAACATCCAGTGAGTTTTTACAGTAAAAAATTCAATAGTGCATAAAGGAATTACTCTGTAATTGAAAAAGAACTCCTGGCGATAGTGCTGGCGCTCAGGCACTTCGATGTATATGTTCCTGCTTTTGGACCAGTCGTAGTGGTTTATACCGATCATCACCCTCTGAAATTCTTGAATCAGTTTCATAACCGGAATATGAGGCTGACCAGGTGGTCACTCATGCTTCAGGAGTATAATCTGGACATACGCCATATTGCCGGTTCTGATAACGTGATAGCGGATTGTCTATCAAGGGTGGATGATGTTGGTTAGACTGCTACAGGATTGAGGGTTGAGTGTGGAGGAAAATAGGCTGTCACTGTAGTTCAGCCGAAAAAAAAAAATTAAAAAAGCAAAAACCTTATAAAACTCTTTATTTTTTATAACGTGTAGAATTTTGTATAAGATGTTGTAGCAGTATCTAAGTTGAATGTTTTCGCTTATTGTCGCTGAGTTAGTTGAACATGCTCGGTGGAGCGCAAAAATTGTTTTGTTTTTATATATGGTGCCTTGTGTCGCAACAGTGTGCGGTACTATGAGAAGCTTTCTGTTAGATATGAAGAACTTAGTCAAGGGTCTTATATCTTGGGGGAGGTGTGACGCTTCTGCATTGTAACCACGTGCGGGCATGCGCGCGCGTCGGCTGCCCAGCCGTTTAGAAACCGGCTGGTGGTAGCCGGCCGGTAGGCTTTTCCTTAGTATATATCCTACGACAATGTAACTAATGTCTGGGATATTCTTATGTTGTTTCACAGCTTGAAGCTGCCCTTATTCTTAACCAACGCATCTTAGTATATTTTATTCTCGATAGTTGATTGTTTCATTATAATATATAAGATGTAAGTCTAGTGAGAGCGGGAGGAGACGAGCGGGAGAGAGAGACCAGCTTGGGACGAGCCTGAAGCGCTGCCACATGCATTTGATTGCAACGTTAGGCTTAGTTTCGACTCACGCACGGGGTAGAGGATTTTGACCAGGCAACACTGTTGAGTGTTGCCAAGCCTGGGATGTATTCTGCATGCCTAGGGTGGGGTCCAGACAGATTCAAGACTCAGAGCTCACCTCATTGTCGTACCCTTCGGACCCCCCTTGATATCTATCCCTCTCAACCCCACTTAGAAACGTTCTCTCTTACTTTGTATACCTTCTTTCCACTACTTCACCAATCTATTTAATTATCCCATCCCCTTGATAGACCTTATATCTATTATTGTATTAACGACGAGCTCTCAGATAACTAGATAGGATTTTGGGCCTTATGCAGGGATGTAATTGTTAATGAGACCTAGGAAGCTTTTTTTGTTGTCTCATATTTGGTGGTTTCATGCTTATTAGTGTGTTCTTGTGTCAGGTTAGCAGGGGCTAGACCGGAGGGGAGGCTTTTTGCGATCCTTGAAGTAAAGTCTGCTGGTGCGAGTCCCGTGGACCCGCACGACTTTACTAGGATACCCGTGGGAGTCTGGGGGCATTTTCTTGTCTGTGTCCCTGTGTGTCTAGCGTTGTGTTGTGTGAGGGCCCTTGCCTAGTCCACTCAGCACTGCGCTAGCACGTCTTGCTTTTGTTTTAGGGTCGCCAGGAGAGAGTCAGATACTTGCGATCTGAGTCTCTCAAGAGAGCACCCTTTCAATTCGAGTAATTTGGCGCACAGACCTGGGAACGTCCCTAGGCTAGAGCAGGTGGCTCAGCCCGGGTATCCGAAGCCTATATCCTTCCGGCTAGACCTCTGCCACCTGGCAGATTAACAGCTAGGGGTTTATTATCTCTGTATGCTTGTTATTGTGCCACAGTTTACCGTTTTTGTGAGCATTGTGAGTCAGGGTGTGGCTTAGAGACTCTGCCCGAGCAGGCTTGCCTGACTAAGAGTGAGAAGCACACCTGTATGTGGTTATGTTGCGAGTTGCTGCCTTTATTTAATTATATCTATGCCATTATACACTGTTTGGCCTATCACTAGTATTTATTCCTGCTTATGAGTTAAGAGTTCTCTAAATCCGTAACGTACTTTCTTTGCTAAGCATCAGATCCTACAGTAGCCGCATGCAGTTTAGAAACCCGCATCTTGTCTACCTGTACGATGTTTTGAGGACTGTTTGCTTTCACCTTCTTTCACGCAGGGGTGATTAGTTGTATTAATTAACGTAACGTTAAATGTACTTTCTTCTAGTTTGTTATTAAATTGTTTCTGCAATTTAATTCCGTTATCTATCTTTTCCTTGAAGCTTTAAGTCAACTTAATTGTGTGATCTTTTATATAGCCTGCTTGACTATCAGCAGTCTATAGTGCGTGCACCCTGTAACCGAGTCATAGGATACCTCGTTGTCCAGGCAGGACTCTTGACGGTTTAGGGTGGTTTGTTGCCTGAGTTTATAGATAAGGGTTGTATCTAGCGTTTTCCGTTGTTGCTTGTTGCCGCATACCTAGTCCAATAGAAAGAGCCCAGTGTTTATATATCCCAGGACGTAACAGGTCACTAGACCTGTTATTGCTTGATTTCCTTTGTACTCCTTTGTACACTAAGCCAGTCTCAGATCTACCCTTGTCTCTCAGTACCATGCGAGACACACGAGAGAGGGAGGGTGTGTTTCTCTCGCCGGTCTGGGTCAGATTATGACCGAGAGGCTAAAATATACAATTTTCACTAGCCAATTGCTGTTACCACTTGTTTTATTGCGTTTCAATGTTTATATGTTCATATTAAATGTATAATAGTCGCATATGGATAAATAATTATACATATATATATATAAACACTTACAGTATATGGTAAATATGACAATCTTCTTCAAGAATGAACCAAAATACATTCACCTGGCGGGACGTTTCAAATACCATACCTTCGCGCTTTAAAGGTTAACTATATGCACTTTAAACATTATTTGTTTGAAGATTGGCTGTCAGCTGAGGAAGGATGGTAATGTGTGTGTAGCAGCTGTGTCTCATACACAAGGAGGTAAAGCAGACTAAGTTTCTTTCCCTTGCTGATGATTTGAACTCGCTTGATCAACATTTCTTTTGTTCAATAGTTTGTATGGATGAAGCTATATACTATATAACATCTACTATCTGTAAATCACTAAATCTCTGACCTAATGTTACTAGCTGTCAGTTGTGGAAGGGTGGTAATTGGTGTAGGGTAGATGGGTCGTGTAAAGATGTCCACCAATTTGGACGTGTAGGCTGTGGTGATGACCAAACAGGTGAGGAGCCACAGACCCATCAGACTCCTCGGCTGTGGCAGGTGAGGACCACTCTGGCTCATCAGGGCTCCAACCAGGGGCAGGATGATACAGCCGTTCTGATTGCGACCGTGTGACTTGAGCGGAGAAGTATAAGATTAACAACTGTAGTACTGTGATGATTATTTTATTAACACGCTCAGACAGATTAAACGCGATCGCGTATATAAGTGGTTTGGACCAAACACCGATTTGCACATGAATCGCGTATATACATTTAGGAAACTTAGGAAAGTTGAAGTTATTATGTACGCGAATCGCGTGTAAAATTAACTTGTGCTCGGTGAAGAGCAGCACTAAATCTGGAGCTAGTTGGCAACTTCCTACCTGGTACCAGGCAGTGACCACCCAAATACTGTGTTTTTGTCCATATAAATTTATTGAAAACTTATCTGACGGACAGGGTTAATTCTGCCAATTTTATTTACAAAAATGCACCATAATCTATTTTTTTTTAATAACCCTTTATGTGCAATTATACCTCTGCATGATAATATAATCACCCCAAAATATTTTTTTGTGCTCAAATATAAACATAACATCAAATTAGTAAGTACCGGTATAATATTCTATTGATACTATTATGGTAAGCCCAATACAAGATACTTAAATCATAATAAAAAAGTAGCTTCAGCTCTGAACGGGCATACTATGTATTGGGTTTAAATTAATAGAATAACTCTATCCAGCACTTGTGGTCGGTAATTGTGATATGACATCTGAAATATACAATGATAAGACTATAGTCATAAAGTATAATATACTTTTAGTCTCGTTTGCATAAGTATTACAAAAGAACTCCAAAAATGTTTTTGGATAACTCTACCGATTAATTATTAGTGGAAAAATGAAACACATTAGATACCACCCTTACTGACCTGAAGTAAGAAGCAAAAACATAGTAGAAGGAAAACAGCGCCCAAGGTCCCCCAAACTCGTAGACTGAATGGCTGCACAAGGTTCATCCACTCTGGCAGGGGCATTGGATTACGGAGGAACACTGTGAGTATATCATCCTTGATGGGTTCACAGCTATCAAAATCTTCAAAATGTTCACCCAAAAATAGCAAACCATTAGCAGTGAAGTCGTATTCGCCGCTCATCAACATCCCCAACAAACCCTCCCACTTCCCCCCTTCCTTGGCACCCCACCTTCCATCCACAGTCTTCTCGGTCATGGTGAAGGAATAGTTGATTTTGGTGGCCAGTTCCTCCACAATGGTCAGACACAGTCCCGTTCGCTGGTTGTGGCTGTTGCGATACAGGAATGGCTCATCCTCGAACGAAGTAGCAATGCGGAACATGGCACGGCAGGTGGCTGGATATCGGTCGGGAAAAAGAAATTTCCATGTGGGGAAGGCCTTGGGACTCCAGCGACCCAGAAAGTGCAGGGAAGGTGAACAAAATGGCTGAAGAGTGTATACAGCAAGTGATGCTGGTTTGGATGGTAAAGGGGTCAACAGGGCTAAGTTAACAACGTCTGTCAACGAGGACTGATTTAACAGGGAGATGCTACTGGCGTTAGAGTTCAAGTTTATCAGCAAAATATTTCTTGGAGGAGAAACAAATTTCTTGGTAGAGACATAATCTTCCGCCTTTGAGTTCAATATCAAAACATGAACGGGTATACCTTCATATGTCGGCATGTTTAGCTGTTCCTGCTTTAGGATATTATCTACGCCAGGTAGACTTGGGTCAAAGTGGAGATTTAAAGTTTTTTCCCTGGCTGGTCCATGTGATACTTGGGACAGGATCTTCATCACTCGCTGGATCATTTGTTTTGCATTGGTTGTCCTCTTTGACCACTTTATTGAAGCACTTATCAGGCCCTTTGGAGTAACATGATAGACTTCAGCACCTAACAGTAGCAACAAGAGCAGGTGTGCGACCATATCGGATTCTGGGTAGATAACTTGTTTCAGTTAAAGTAATTTCTAAGAATCTCTGATAACCTGGGTAGGCTCGATGGCTTATTGTCATATGTTCATTTCGGTATGTTTCGTCCTGTCACCAAACTATAGCTTTGTTCAGAACCTTTTTACTGTTTATGACAACCAGCCCTCCAATTACTTTCTGTGGCACTTTTCCTTACTGAGTTATTATTTTGGAAACACAACCAAGCAAGGATTAATCAAGTACTGTACATACACACAGATAGATAAGCACCTGACAACAACAGCAAAGTTAGTAGGTACTGTCGCAATCATTAATTCCTTTAAATTATGAAGCCTCGAACTGACTAAGTGTACCTACGGAGTGGAGCTATCAGGTAAAGAATTAATATGGAGATTCAATTCAGCCCAAGACAGCTTCGAATTCGGATGTATCAGAATTAATGACCGCGACTGTACTCACAACAGTTCGTGAACCTCTTATGTTTTTAATAATGCAATGATATTGTACCTCCGTAGACTGAACAAGGACGATGTTAATGATTTATTGTATCTTGCATTTCATTCATTAATTACTATCAATGTTTGCATCTGAATAATGAAATAGCTGTACAGACTCCTGTATGAGTGATTGGTTACTTTCTTGCATTATAAACGAGACAGTGATGACTGACTAAATGGGTTAACCTCTTGAGTATTATGAAGCATCTTAAGTTTATTGTGGCTATCACTGGACGATTGTCTACGGCTTAGGAAGGATATACGGGAGTTAAAAAGGTAAACACTGACCCAATCAGTTCCATATCCCCTGGAAGAAATGGGACAGCTAAGTAAAGGGCTCTCTTCCCACCCTCCACTCCAAATGTCAACATTGAATAATTTATGTTCATAACCCACCTCCAACGAACGAAATAGCAGAACTAGATTATGTTAAACTGTATTCATCACCTTGTTTTTCATTACCACTCGTTCGGTACGAGGTAAGTGACACCCTTCCCACATGTAAAAGATTACAGCCAGAAGTCCTCAACAGCTAACAAACGTGTCTTGCTCACTAGGGACAGACCTCTTCTGCCTACTGCAGTCTGGGCCTCTCTGCCATCATCGATCATATGCACCAACATAACGCATTTTTCATCGAACAGCATTAGGGAGATAATATTGAATTGGGTTGCTGTCATTTATAACACTTAGCTTCGGGAGGTACAGTATGTGTGCCTTTCCTAAAACCTGAGTTAGGTAAAAGGAACGACCTATAACAAATATTTAGGAAGCTTCAGTATTAAAAGCATAAAGAAACCCATTAATATAATATGATATATTCCTTTGCCAAGCAATATGCTTGCATATTGTAATAACTTCCGATCAATTTAAATGTTTCTACAGAGTTTGGCGTAGCCCAATAATATTAATAATACTAATGTCTTTCGTAATTCTGCTGCCAAAACATTCAAGCAGTGTTTACGGTCCAGTCAGGGATTAATCCATACCAATCACTTAATAGTTCCATTAATAATATATGTTCTTTACCATCAAGTAATTTCGCTGATCAGTCTTCTCAATCATACTGGAGTTTATTCCCGCAGCTACAGACAAGATCAATAGAGATAGGTTTCAGTAAAGCCAGATTAGTTATTGTAAGGTCAGCAGTAAATAAAGATTAGATTAAGATTCGGTTTGGTAGTGAAAGGATATATTATATCACATTAACATTAACATTAACCCATCCAATCCCAGCGACGGCTACCAGCCGTCAGTAGATAAGTCAATCCCCAGTCCCAGCGACGGCTGGGAGCCATCAGTAATTTACAGTTCCGAGCACATGAAACAAAGACGCCCGTCAGCCTGTCTCCTCAGCTACGGAGAATTCCCCGTTGTATCCTTTTTAGCTGAAGAGTTACGATGGAGTAGAAGGGAAGGGATTAAGGCTATGGTGGGGTCGAGGGTGGTGGGGGTAATAGTTTGATAGGTGGGGGATAGAAGTGGCATGAAGGGAGGCAGAGGAGGGTAGCTGAGCTAAGAGAGGTTGGGTAGCAGACACCACAGTATAAGGTGGAACGAGGATGAATGATTTGAGAGTTAAATTTAATAAAAGTGTTTCATTTTGTATTATCTGATAAGCTAGAGCTGTAAAATATGTAACACAGCATTAATATTTACAATCAGAGGAAATTGTCCAAACAATTGTTTGAGGAATCACGCAAATTGGTGCGGAGGAGAACAGGTTAACCAATGACTGTACCGGTTCTGGTATTTTGTGGTTGTCAAGATTGGTAACACCAAGTATCGAAGTGATATTGTAAAAATACAATTTTATTTTTTTATATCCATTACCTATAATTATATATTATAACTTACCTCATTAACCCTTTAACGCATATGACGCAATTTTGAGCAAATTGGGGATACTTTAAAGCCTTTGTTACCATCAGGGGTATTTAGAAACCTTTAGTTTAGTTACTTCAACCTTTGCAGTAGTCTTTGAGTTAGCTGTGGGCAGAAAACTAAGTTTGGAGAGGTAAATATAAGAGTGAGAGAACTCTATTTCTTATTGCTAATCTGGCAACCTCTGCGTCATAAATGCGTGAAAGGGTTAATTACTCATATGTCATACGCATGGGGTCGACCAATTGCTTGTGGATCAGGCGGAATTTAATTGACTACACCTGCTAACTTAAACTAATATAGTTATGCCTTATATTGGTCATACTGTCGTATCACATTATTGCGTCAGGGGGATCTGACCTAAGATGTGTGTGCGCCTTTTCCACCTTTCCTCAATTAATCAAGTCAGAGAACACTTCAATATGATTAAACCATCAATGGCAGAAGTTAATAAGTTCATAACTGAGATGACGGGGTTGAGCAGCCACCCCCAGACCAACACCAGAATAACAGTCATCCAAGACAGCAGGAAAAATAGGAGAAGACAGAAGCAGGAGAAGACGAGAGGAAATGAGACTTGACCAGCTTCTCAGGCTTTAATTTTAACAAATGTGGAGGAGTAATATGAGGCATGGAGGGGAATTATATCACTTAATCACCATTTCACTTGTTTTACGAGCTACTGGGGCCTTAAAAAAAAAAAAATTGGGCCTTGGCTCATATGAGGACGCTCCCCGTCGCCCAGTACGGACTCATATGAGGACGCCTGCCGTCCATGGGTTAACACCAAAATTAAATACATTAATATATTTTCGGTTAAGTTAGATTAGGTTAGGCTAAGTTTCATTATGAAATGAATTTGATTGTAGTATATTAAAAGTCAAATTTTGGGGTGGCAAGGTGACTAAGAACAAATCTACTTTTAAGCTAAATTACCTCAATCCGTTCCACTTTCCCTCTCGGACCTCTCTCGTGATCCAGGAACGTACAAACACGGTCTACACTACAGATCGATGTCATGTACAGCTACTAAGAAATGTTCGTGACATCTTGCAATTTTCTTTATGCAAATATATTCATTCAGATTGATGTTCAAATCATATCAGCTATATATTAATACATACCTAATATGTATTTATTAATTTATAGCTGATCTAATGATCAATACAATAGGAGCACTATAATTTATCTAATGAAAATATGTTATTTTGGTTTATGAATTAGCCCGATGGTTTGTAATTATACACAATAGGCATACATATGTTTAACTACAAATTAATCAAAATTGTCTCGTGAATTTATATCCACCCATAACAGCATAACTGTGTTGCCATATCAGCTACATATATACAGTACAGGTTTAATTTGTTTGTTTGCATTAGCTAAGCTACAACGTAGGTAATTTTAAGTATATACGTTCTATATGTTTACTAGGATATAGTAGAAACATTAATTAAACGATTGACATTACAATTTCCCTTTTTCATGCTACAACATAATTATGGACATTTTGTGTGAATATCAAGAACACTTAACACAAGAACATCAAAGCCATGGTATTTCAAAGTGGCCCACCAGGCGAAGTGATTCATAACTATATATTGGCTCATATTCTTAAGCAGCGTATATTAATTTTAGAATAGAAAGTGCAATTAAATGTAGAGGTGGATGGAAATAGGTTACCCAGGCCACCCAGGTGGAAGGGAATGAATAAAAGGATTGAGGAAAATGAGGTGAAAGAAGCAGTGAAACAAATGAGAGCGGGAAAAGCAGAAGGTTTGGATGGTATTGCTGTGGAGTGTATAACGAAGGGTGGAGATGTGATAATAGATTGGTTGGTGAGACTTGTCAATGTGTGCTTTGCTGTGTCAATGGTACCAATAGACTGGAAGAGTGCATGTATTGTGCCGTTGTACAAGGGGAAGGGAAATCGGCAGGAGTGTTCAAGTTATAGAGGTATTAGTTTATTGTCAGTGGTTGGAAAGCTGTATGGCAGGGTGTTGATAGAGAGGATAATAAAGTGTACGGAAGTTGCAATAGGAGAAGAACAGTGCGGTTTTAGAAGGGGAAGAGGGTGCGTGGATCAGATGTTTGCAGTAAGACAGTTATGCAAGAAGTATTTAGAGAAGCATAAGGAGATATTTTGGGCTTTTATGGACTTGGAAAAAGCGTATGATCGTGTGGACCGTGAAGCAATGTGGAAGGTGTTAAGGATTTATGAAATAGGAGGAAATTTGTTAGAAGCCGTTAAGAGTTTTTATGAAGGGAGCAGAGCATGTGTTAGAGTAGGAAATGGTGAGTTGAGTGAATGGTTTGAGGTAAAGGTAGGTTTGCGACAGGGTTGTGTAATGTCACCATGGCTGTTTAATATGTTTATGGATGGTGTGGTGAGGGAGGTGAAAAGGAGAACTATGGGAAGAGGATTGGGTTTAGTAGGAAAGAATGGTAGAGATTGGGAGTTGAATCAGTTGCTGTTGCTGATGACACAGCATTGGTGGCGGATTCTGAGGATAAACTGCAGCGGGTAGTCAAAGAGTTTGGTGTGGTTTGTGGAAGGAGGAAACTGAAGGTGAATGTCAATAAAAGTAAAGTAATGGTGTGTAATAGGGGAGAGCATAGGGTGAATCTAGATGTGAGGCTGGATGGGAAATATTGGAACAAGTAGAGTGTTTTAAATATCTAGGAGGAACGATAAGCAGGAGTGGAGGTATGGAAATGGAGGTAAAACAGTGTGTGTGAAGGAAGGAAGGTTTTCGGAGCAATGGGAAGTATGTGGAAGACGAGAAATCTCGGAGTAAAAGTAAAAAGTGCACTGTATCAAGGAATTGTTGTGCCAACAGTGATGTATGGGGCTGAGACATGGGCTCTGAAGAAAAAGGAGAAAAGAAAGATGGATGTGACGGAGATGAGCTGCTTGAGGAGTATGTGTGGAGTTACTCGTAGAGACGGATTGAGGAATGAAGAGATACGTAGGAGAGTGGGGCTTCAGGAACATTTGTCAGCCAGAGTGGACAGAAGGGTGCTGAGCTGGTATGGTCATGTTGAACGAATGGGAGATGAAAGGCTTACAAAGAGAATATGTGAGTCAGGTACAAGGGGAGATAGAAGGGCAGGAAGACCCCCATTGAGATGGAGAGACTGTGTAAGAAAAGCTTTGGATGATAGAGGAATGACTATAGATCAGGCAGGGGAAGTGGTGGTGGACAGGAGTGAATGGAGAATGCTTGTGAATAGTTGAGTGAACACGTGGTCATTTGGAGTAAGGGGTCGGGCGCAAGTTGGACTAGATAATAGTCCATCAGGCGCCTGGCCCGGGGAGACGATTAATATGAAGGGTGCGCCTGGAAGTGTGGTGGGAGGGCTTGTGGCTTTGGCTCCGCTGCATGTCTGCCTGCCGAGATCGGAACCTCTCCGGGTGGTCGGGAGCCGGGGGAGTGCTGGAGCGACCTTGGTGGCCCTGATCTCTGGGTCTTCTCCTGGGTGACCTAGATGTGTGTGAATTTGTATTTTTTACCTGTGTTTATTCGTTGTTTTATGTTGTTTTTGTGTTTTCCCTGTTCTTGCTCTGTCTTGAGTCAGCTACCCCCAACATGGGAATGGGCCTGAGCATATAGATAGATAGATAGATAGAATTAAATGTAGCCAGAATGAAAGAAACTAAGGTTTCGTGTTACTTTATTGAAGAAGTGTCTCGAGATGGTTATACACTCAGTGACTGAGTCACACACAAGCGGAGGTGACCGCTATGGTTTAAACTACTGTATGGATGTCAACATGAGTTTAATATTTTTATATTAGTAATCTTGCTATTGTGGCCGAGTGGGCTTCTTACTGAGTTGGTAACCACAAGTGTGTGAATGCTGATATATCATGGGGAGAGATTGAGAGGTCTCAGAGATTAAACTTTTGCTGTACTTTGTGCCATTACATTACCACAAGTCACACTGTCACACCATAAAACGCCCTTATTTCATATTGTACAATGTAGCACTGCAGACTGAGAAATTAGTATTTACAAGGTCCAAAAGTGTTGACTTCATTCCTAGCCTTACCTCTCATACATAGTCCGGTATTTGAGCCTGAAATATCTGGTCTAGTAACATAATACTCAAGCACACTTATAGTTATAGAAAATTAGTAATTGCGTCATCTATGGAGATATTCGTTAAAAGTGACACAATATCAAAACTAAACATGAAAAAAAATTGTTGTGTAGTGTTGATGTTGTGTCACTTTTTACGAATATCCCCATAGATGAAGCAATAAATGTGTGTACTGACCTATATCAATCTTGACAAAATGAGTAATTGCTGACCTTATTTTACTATCCATCAGTTGTGATAATGTGGACAGATTGGCAGGATAGGCTGGCCTAGTAAACATGCTGACGAGGTTTGAGGTAAAGGCTGAGGTAATGACCAAACATGTAAGGAGCCACAGTCCTTGTAGTGGTCTAGGATGGAGCACCCTGGGGCTACTGTGGCTCAGCAGGAAGCCAACCAGGCAGAGACACATTTTTCCTATCTCGTCTTTTCTATGTAGCTGGAATTAGATAAACTAATGAAGACCTTGTATGTATTATTATTCACATTTTCTATAGCATATGCATTTCATTACCCACCACCGTATGTTTTGAGGTGCTGGTTAATTTTGTATTTTTCTATTGATTACAATTAAGATCCATAGAGTATAATATGAAGGAAACAAAATAAAGTAGTCAGCGATCATTGGACTTGATCAAACATTCTGAAATTTCGGGCCAGGAAGGGAGGACTGTGATAATGAGCACTAAGCTAAGAAACACTGAAAAGGTGAAGTTGAAAAAGCTTTATAGTGATATTTGTTATGGTATGTCCCTATTAAAAATGAATACAATAATTCCATTGACCAAAACAAATCCTTGAATAGACAAGCAAGGAAAGAGAGGGTGAAGAGGGGGACATATTGGTCATGCTAAAGAATGAATAAGGAATATGTAGATAAGAGTGGAAGAAAGGAAGAGGTCGGTAATCCATGTATTGATAAGATTAAAGAAGAAAGGAAAGAGGAGGAGGATGACGGAAGTTAGGGACAAAGAGAGAGAGTTACACAGATACTCAAACCACACAGACTTTGCGGTCCTAACTAGGTGGTCCGGCATTAATACTTCTAGTCAGGGACAGTTTGTAGTGGAAGAATAAGACAGTACAGTAGAAGGTTCTCTCCTCACCCTCCGCTCCCTCCGGCCAAAAAGCCGTACCGGAAAATAGGATGAAGTGTAACCTTATGGGTCAGGAAATGCCCACAAGGAAAGTTTAAATATAGTATAGGAAGAAATTAGTTTGAAAGGGAAATTACACATGTCTACTGATTACTTTATGTTAATCAAATCTACATCAGATGATCCTCCAATCTTTTCTTAAACATTTCAATTACATTACTGTCGACACCCTCCCTTGGTAAACTATTCAACTCTTTAACCACCTTGTATGTGAAGAAATGTTGCATCACATCTAAGGATGCCTTTTTTTCTAATCAATTTAATTCCATTACTTTGGGTTGCAGGACTGATATTAATCGAGAGCAGTGCACTGATATCTACTCTGTCAAATAATTTTAGTATCTTAAAACAACTCGATAAGTTGCCTCGCAACCTCCTTTTATTTAGCACGAACTAATTTAATGTATTCATTCTTTCATCATATGGCTTGTTTTTCATTTTAGTTTATTTATTTTTGTATTTGTTTTATTTTATATTCCATCTACTTCTTCTCGGGCATAGGCTAAGAGCTTGTACATTCAGCCGCTAATCATTGAACGGTGAAGCCCTTGAGGTATCGTTCTAGTCTAGGGGGTGAGACATGTGAAGGCCTTTTTTAGCAGCAACCAGTCCCTGCAATCTTGCCTTCGCAAGATGTATGGGGCTTAGTTCCTCACTCACGGCTAGAGGCAGCCCCATCTCTGAAGATGCCTTGCTCCAGTGCTTCACTGTCTCACCCCCTAGACTCGGACCCTCACTCTCAGAGCAATTAACTCACTAGACATTGTTCCACTGTAGCCTATTTTGAATATGGGAATATGCATACAGTGCTATTTAATCAGGGAACAATGAGGGCATTTATTTGGCGTTTCGTTGGGCTTTGTTGTAATGCACTGATACTAGCTAGGTACAGCACAAATTCCTTCCCAATAATATCTTCCCATTGATATAACTGGATTCGAACCCGGGTCCATTGGATTACCAGTCCAGTGGCAAGACCACTCCACCTCACCTCACTTACACTGCACAGATTCAAGTGTTTTATTGTTTTTCTTGAGATATGGGGACGAGAACTGAACCATAGTGTCTAATAATGCTTTTGAATAATTAATTTTTTTTTTTTATAGGTAATTTTTGTTTTGATAAATCCCAAAGCTTTGATATCTTTATTTGGCGCAGCTGCACATTGCTCTGAGAATTTTAGGTTTTCTCATATTATAGCCCCGAATCTTTAACCTTAGAGTCTGCTATTATTGGTTGGCCTTTCATTTGATAATCACATTGTTTTGTTTTTTGAACCAACATGCAAATTTGACATTTGTCAAAATTAACGGGCATTTGCCACTTTTCTGACCAATCCACTATTTTGCTTAAGTCGGACTGTATGCTAATTCTGTCTTCCTCGCTCAAGACTATGTTCCCTATTTTTGTATCGTCAGCAAATTTGGAGATAAAGTTATTCAGACCTACATCAATATAATTTATATATATGACAAATAAAACCGGACCAAGGACCGATCCGAGAGGCACACCGCTGGTAACGGGCACCCAATCTGATACTATACCATTAATAACAACTCATTGCTTTCTGTTTGCAAGCCAGCTTTTAATCCATTGCTATACAGTATATTACCCTTTTTTCCGAGCATTTTTAATTTGTCTAATCATTTATTGTGAGGTACCTTATCGAACGTCTTTTGAAAATCTAGGTAGACTATGTCAAGCGCCTTAGTTGAGTCATTTAGAGTAAATAATGTACTATATAAACCTCCCCTTAACCCGTGGAGCCTCGCCTAGTTTTTTATTTTTTGTTCACCAGAACCCGGTCCGTTTTCAAAAAATTGTTTTATTCCAGAAACAATAGCGAATGGGTTAGGAATGAAGGAAAAACCACGAAAACCGCTCAAAAAGCTTAAAAAATGGTCCTACAGAGCCCCCGAAAACGTATTTTACAGGAGTAAAAAATTGAAGGCAATTTCCCCAAAAAAACAGGTTATTGCCGCTCACGCGCACGCACGTGGACTTTGAGAGTTTTCAACCATCGGCACGGTTGCGTGGGATACGTACACAGTTCCCATACAAATCTGAGCCCTCTCGAGTGGCTACACCTGAGGTTAGGCCGGAGCAATTAGGGTGACTCGTCAGACGCGTCGCTGGGGCTGTGCGTTACATACATAGGCGACGCGCCAGATGCGTCGCTGGGGCTGGACGGGTTAAACGTAAGTCCTTGGAACTCTATATATTACCATGTATCAATTCTCAGTTATCGGCAAACGGTAGCTCATTTAATGTCCATTGTGTCTTCCAAGCAGATACACACACACACACACACACATACACACACATATATATACACACACACACACACACACGGTACCAGTATCACCCGTGTTGTTGTGCCCTTGATGGCTCCAACATGGGCCAATCTCAACCTCACATTTCCCACATTCAGGCTTCTCAATATATATTTTTCAGACTCCTTTCATATCTTAAATTTGCTTTTTCATGTTTTTTCTTTGATATTTGTTTCTTTACTCTTTTCTCCATTTAATCCACCACAGATATTTAATTTAAAGAGTTAGTTTTATAATGTGTGTTCTCTCTTTTCATTTCACTTCTCCCTACATGTTACCACTTCAACAATTATTAATTTTCTGCTATGTGTATGAAGGAGACAAAAGGCAGGTTGCATGTAACGAGTGTCTCCCCAAAGCCAAAAGAGTGACAAAGCCAAATTCAAGGGACGTTGGGGTCAAAATGCCTGGACACACTAAGTTTAAAGCAGTTTAAATCATAGGCTGAAGGAAAGATCATGATGGGAGACCGTCATTGGGTGCAGTGTTTGCTGATTATTGTGTTTTGGCTTGGTTGCTTCGTTCATTATTCATAGTAATATTTATGTTTTGTTTTCGTTTCTTTCCAATCTTCTTATTCATGCCTTATTGTTCTATGTGAATTCAGGAGACAAAAGGCAAAGCTGGTTGTAACAAGTGTCTCCCTCAAAGTTGAAAGAGTTACATAGCCAAAATCAAGGTACGTTTGAAGCAGTTTAAGTCATAGGATGAGGGAAAGACAGATTGAGGGAGAAAGTTCCTTTAATATGTATATCTATAATCTCTCTCTCTCTCTCTCTCACGAAGGAAAAAAAGGAATATAAGGACGGTAGAAAGGAAGGAAGGAAGCAAAGTAGAAAAGAAGAAATGGAGTAAGGAAGGAAGGAGGGCAGAAATAGAGGAAGGAAGGAAGGCAGGAAGACAAAATTGGAGGAAGGAAGGAAAGAAGGAAGGAAGGAAGGATATAAAGGATGCCCTAAGTCTGGAAGATCTGGTCTGTATGAGAAAGAAACTTGGTCCAGTCTCCTCACTGCATAATAAATTTCTTCTAATTCACTCTTTGCTTATTCTTCCTTCCACATTTCATGTTGTCTTTCTGTTCACTAACTCACACACGCCTCTTTAGTCAACTACTCTGACAATTATTATTCTCGTAGGCTATAGTTTGCACTGCTGTCAGTGTCAGGATTGGTTGAATATTAGTTTAGTTAATAAAATAGTAATTCAAATATTTTTTATAAGCTGCTTGACCAACGTTGTTTATGTTATTCTAGTTAGCTGTAGACGATTGTGTGCAATTTAAGATAGCACAAACGGTTAAGTGAGATAGTTCGTAGCCTGTTAATTGATGGAGGCCCCTTATAAACTGAATAACATCGTCTACTAGTAGCCAGTGTGACGCCTCCCGGCGTTAGCAGAATGGTTGCGTGGGACATTGCAGCTCGCTAGCGCTCGCCAGGATGGGGGGATAGGCTACAGTTGTCCTAGAATGATCTGCTTTATTTCATTAGTGTCGTGTTGCCACAGACAGTCTAGAAATGATCTTTGTTTTGGTCTGTGACCGCGCCTTATATTTTATATTCGCTATAATATAAATGTTGCTTGTGTGGGAGGCGAGCGAGAGAGGGTGAGGGGGTACACCCGGCAGCGAGGTGAGCTATGACGCGGCTCGCTTGGGCGCTGACGGCGTTGGCGGCCGGGTGGTCAACTAGTCCCTTCCCGTCGCTGCCTCATGTTCTTTACCAGCTCAGAGCTTGCCTGACACGCGTATCGCCTACATCCTTTGCAATTCTGTCCCCCATACTCGCCACTTTGCATACTATTTCTCTCTCTCGACTTCTCCTTTCTCCTTCTCCAATCTTTATTAAACTCAACATCCCTTCTGGTTTCAGCATAGACGTTCACCGTCGACCAGTCGTATTGTACGCGAAGCTCTCAGATATTTCCATGTATTAGATTAACCCGTTGAGCCCCGGCTAGTTATAATATTTTGTTCACCCCAGTCCCAAGCCATTTTCACTTTTTTGTTTTGTTTGCTAAAATGGAAGACAAGGATGAGAAATGAAAAAACAAAAACAAAAATCACCTCTGACATTTTTTTTTTGGGGGGGGGGGTTGGGGGGGGGAGCCTCAAAAAAATGTGTTGAGCCAAAATGGAAGAGAATGGTGAGAAATGAACACAAAAATAAAATAAAACTCATTTCGGTCATTTGGGGGGGGGGGGGGTTTCAATAGTTCGTCTCCCCCGCATGACCACCCGCCCGGGAGCACTAGGGTAAAAACTGAGTATGGCATTGTACGGCATACATCCTAAGGAGTATCTCACATAAATCTCAAGCCTCTAGCTCCCATACGACCGGAGTAATGAAGGTTCAAAGTGGCGGTGAACTAGGGGTGTAAACTATCCCCACTAAGCCCACCACCACCAGCCGCGCGGCTGTCTCGGCCCGCTCACACCTACTGGCCCGGCTCCCACACACACTACGGTACCTCCCCCTCCTATTCCCGCCATTTCCTACCTTACGAGCCACGTAAGTGTTTTTTATATGTCGGACGCACGTGATGCGTCGCTGGGAGTTGGTGATCAAAGACTGCCGACGCAACACGTGCGACGCTGGGTCTCAACGGGTTAAGGAGGTATTATGCTTTATTGAGGTTTTGAGAGACGGACTTTTCCGTATGTGTCCTCTCTCGGGAAGGTTGTAGACCGGTATATGTCTCCCTGGCAAGGTGTTGAGTGATTCTTCTTGGTTATCTAAAGCTAGACTAGGGGTAAGGTTACTGTGTCGTTGTCTCCGATGTGTGCAGTGTTAGCTAAGCCCTGCACGACATCGACAGGTACTGTGGGAGCCTAAGTTGTCTTCGGGTGGGTTTACTTTACGAGCACAGCGCTGTGGTGTGAGAGGGCCATAGCCTATCCCTCACAACATAGTGCTGCCTCTTTGTGTTGACTTCTGAGGGATCGCCAGGATAGAGCTAGGTACTAGAGACCTAGATTTATCAAGAGAGCATCCCCGTCATATAACGTAATCTTCATTATACCACCTTCGGACAACGTTAGGCTACGAGCCGCATGCTCGCCCATTGTTGCCCTGCCTTGATACCCCAGCTAGACTTTATTAACTGAGCAGACACTGGTTAGAGATAAGCCCCATTATTATATGTATGCAGCATTATCATTCACTGCACTTTTGAGCCGAGGTTGTTGTTGAGTTGCACAACCCTAGTAGGCTGTTGCGTTGTGTCACGAAGCATTTCTTTAGTTGTCGAGCATTACTACCTTTGCGCAGTCTTTATTATTCGCCTGTCTATTATTACTATATGTCCTAGCATTTATTGTGACCCGTATTCTGCATTATAATTGTTCAAGATTCTTTACGAACATCTTCCCAGCATCAGACTTATTTCAGAAGTTTCCAGTTGATGTTGCAGGACTAGCATTGCACTTTCTTTAATACAGGAGTGCCAGTTATTTGAGTATCTACCGTAACGTTAATTAATCACGTTAACTATCTTTTCTTTGTGTAACATAATCGAGTAATCTTTACTGTTTGAGAATAGGCTGTTTCATTGAGCGTCAGACTAGTGTGTGTGCACCAGTTACCGAGTCATAGGATACCTCGTTGTCCAGGCACGACTCAGGGCGGTAATGGTGTTTTGTTTTCCAGTGTTTAAGGCAGGGGTTGGATCTAGTGTTACCGTTGTTGCATTTTGCCATTATCTAGTCCAATGTTGAAGAGCCCTGTGTCTTTGAGAACCTGGATCGTAACAAATGGCGACCTAGCTCAGGATCTTGTGAACTAAGAGATAATTGCAGGATTGTTGTGGTCATTTGTTTTATTGAGGAATATAGTGGGCACGTTAAAAAAAAATTGGCAAAGTAATATAGCACTTTAGAGTCTTCAGACACTTTTGGCAAGTGAATAGTGCTACATAGGAGCTTGGGTACTTCTTTTTTGAATATTGTGGTGAGAATTTTTTGTGAGCACATGTCTTATACCGGATCAGAGGAGAATGGAGACACAGTACGTAATGTCGAAACTGAGGAACAGCAGCATGATGACAGGGTTAATCGGGTGAACTGTGAGGAGGCCGCAAAGATATTTTTGCAATGGCCTGTTACAGCTGAGCGGTTAGAGGGTATGGATCGGTATGGTCTACAGTGTTTGGCCACAGCTATCGGTCATGCGGTTACTAGCAGCATGACCAAGAAGAACTTGATAACTTGTGTACTGGGGGGTGACTGGTGAGCGAGATGGGTGGAGTGCTCGGGGCCCTTCGGCCATGCTTCCCCTCCACTCTACTCCCAGCCATCCCAGTAGTTTGGACCCCGGGTACGCTTCCGCAGTTGGGTAGTCAGTGGCAGCGTGGGTTGCCCCTGGGGGGACCACCTAATTTCAAACATTGTAGCACCTTCACCTCCTCAAGGGTTAACTCCAGAATTATTGCTTCAACTTGAATTAGCTAAGATCCAGCAGCAAATGAGAATTAGCCAAGAGAGAAGAGAGAAAACTATCAGTCATGAGCACATAGAGCTATCAAAAATCCAAGCTGAGTCGACTAGGTACTGTGCCGATATTGACGTAGAGAAGTCGCGAGTAGAGACGACGGGACAGCGACTTGGGGCTGGGAATTGTGTTCATGAGCAGTCTTTGTCGCACTTATTGAAGCTAGTCCCGGTATTTGATGAGAGTGGTGTAACAGAATTTTTCACACGCTTTGAGAAGAAGGGCCAGGAACACCAGTGGCCAGAGGAGAAGTGGGCAGCCCTTGTTTCCTCTAGATTAATAGACAAGGGTCTTAAAGCCTATGATGCATTGCCTATAGAGTCTTGTATTATCTATGAGGAACTCAAGGAGGCTGTCCTGAGAGCATACGAACTACAACCAGAGACGTACAGGTTGAAGTTCCGGGGTGTTACCAAGGGTCGGGAGAGCACCTTTTTGGAGCATGCCCGGGAGCTGTCCGATGCTTTTGGGAATTGGCTGAGGTCGGAGAAAGATACTACGTTTGACGACATTAAACAGTTGGCGCTTTTAGAGCAGTTTTTCAAATGCACGGGCGGCGACCTGACGTTAAACCTGAAAGAAAAGCAACCAAAAACTCTACAGGAGGCAGCTGAGATGGCTGACCTCCGGCTATCACTAATTCGTGGGTGCGGGTCTGCCCAGCGTAGTGAGGCAGGTAACAAGGGGCGTGATGCCCCACCCCCCCGAGTTAGTGGTATACCTTATGCAAACAAGTACAAGAGCCATGATACCAAGACTGACCACAAGACTAGCACCGTCCCATTTAAGAAGGGGCCGGGCCCTTCCCAGTACCAAGGGAAGCCCAAAGGGGAGTTGGAGTGTTATCATTGTCATAAAAAGGGGCACTTTGCAAGAGTCTGTCCTAGCAAACCACCTACAGCAGCTGTGTCTTTGGCCTGCAACATTGGTGTGTCTCCGAAGTCATCTGAGTTTGCCCGGGGCAGTTCGTCAGAGGCTGAGGCACAGCCAATGCAGAAGCACCTGGGAGGCTCGAACCCTGCTCAGGATGTTTTTTGCGACCATAGAGGGTGGGGTTGCGTGATGTGGGCGGGGCGCAAGCATGGAGTAGAGGTCTTGCGTGATACAGGTGCTTCCCAGACTCTGATGAAAAACTTGACTGGCTACCCTATAAATGCGGCTCGGGTGGTGGTGCAGGGTATTAATGCAACTCGGTCATACCCGCTGGTGCAGTTGGAGTTGGAGGTGGATGGTGTGGCACGTGAATTGGATGTCGGGATTGTGGAGAAACTGCCAGTGGAGGGCGTCGACCTTCTTCTCGGCAACGACTTTGCAATGCCCGCTTCTGAGGTTCTACCCTTAGTCGTTGCCGAGAGGCCGGCCGACGTGAGTAGGGAAGAGCAAGAGTGGGTCGAGCGGTGCCAGACACAACCCATGGCGTGTGTTGTCACCCGAGCTCGGGCAGCTAAAGTGTCACAGCCTAGTCCTCCGTCTTCAGACCAGCGGAGGAACGATCAACAGGAGGAGGCTAAAGCTGGAGTTGGTTTTAAGAGTTTT
This sequence comes from Paralithodes platypus, assembly GCA_032716605.1. Classification (NCBI taxonomy): domain Eukaryota; kingdom Metazoa; phylum Arthropoda; class Malacostraca; order Decapoda; family Lithodidae; genus Paralithodes; species Paralithodes platypus. The sequence goes on along the minus strand of CM064572.1, from coordinate 32,342,411 downwards.
GACTCGGCGGCTCTCCTGGGTGATTCAGTATTAGCACCATTACTTAATTCTGGAGTAGCCCCTGGGCCTGTCATCGAGAGTGACGAGGCTGGGCATGACGAGTCTCCACGACAGCAACGTTATGTACATCGAGAGAGACAGAGGGAGCAGCCCAGTATCGGGGAAGGTCATGCATTGCTCCGGGAGCAGTTAGATCGCTTGGCACCCTCAGATATACGTCGGTTGCAACTAGAGGACCCTGAGCTCCAAACGTGTGCTAATGGAGCTGTAGAGCTCGACGAGGACGGCGATGCACAGCCAGGAGATTTTTTTTATTTAGAAGGCATCCTCTATAGGCGTTTTCAAGACCCTAAACGTAGTTGGCAAGAGGGGTCCGGAGTAGTGGACCAGTTGGTGGTGCCACGGGAGTGCAGGGATAGCCTACTGAGGTTGGCGCATGACATACCACTGGCAGGACATCTAGGGGTGAGAAAAACGGTGGCGGCTTTAGAAAAATTGTTTTGGTGGCCGGGGTTGAAGGGGCAGGTGGTAACCTGGATAGCAAGGTGTCATACGTGCCAGAGGGTTGGAAAACCTAACCAAACAATTCCGAGAGCCCCGTTGCACCCCATTCCTGTCAGTGGACCGCCCTTCAGTAAGGTCATCATTGATATGGTCGGACCCCTACCCCCTACTAGTGCCGGTAATAAATTTCTATTAACTATCATGGATGTGGCCACTCGTTATCCTGATGCATATCCAATGAGAAATGGCACGGCGAAAACTGTTGTCCGGAACCTGCTCTTGTATTGCTCGCGGTATGGTTACCCGCAAGAGGTGCAATCGGACCAAGGTTCTAATTTTACATCTAATCTGTTCAAACAAACTATGATTCAGCATGGCATCAGCACTGTCGTCTCTTCTGCATATCACCCAGAGAGTCAAGGGGTGTTGGAGAGGTGGCACGCCACGCTGAAAAGCATGCTTCGATGTTATTGCGCAGAGAACGGAAAGGATTGGGACCTTGGTATGCCGTATGTTTTGTTCGCGGCAAGAGAAGTACCTGGAGAGAGTCTCGGTTTCAGTCCGAATGAGCTTGTTTTCGGGCATCAGGTGAGGGGCCCTCTCCACATGGTGAAGGAGATTTGGGAGGGTACCGCTAAGCCATGTTCTATGTTGAGATACGTCCTCGAGAGCAGAGAGAGGATGCTTAGAAGTCTGGAGCTGGCCGGGCGTAATTTGGTGAGTTCGCAGGCCCGTATGAAGGACAGGTACGATACTAAGGCGAAACTCCGGGAGTTTCAGGTAGGTCAAGAGGTGTTGGTCCTGTTGCCTTTGGCAGGTCATCCTCTGGCTGCCAAGTACGCTGGGCCTTATCGGGTGGTGTCAAAGATCTCCGATCTAGATTACCTCGTTGCCACTCCAGACCGGAAGAAGCGTAACCAACTATGCCACATTAATTTGTTGAAGGAGTATGTGAGGCGCCCACCTGAGTCACTAGCTGTCCCTGTGTTGACCTGCTGCGGTCATGGTGGAGAAGGAGAGGGGGGCAGCAATGATCAGGTGGATGATAACTGGGATTGTCATGTCTCGGCTGATCAGTGGGCGGGGAATTCGAGCCAGTGTGCGCATGATGCTCTGGCGCACCTGCCGGAGGAACAGCAGGTGGCAGTGCAGCGCCTGTTCGATTCATACCCCACTGTATTTGCCGAGCACCCAGGCCTCACTACTCAAGCGGTGCATGACGTCGATGTAGGAGAGCACCCCCCCTTCAAGTCGATACCTTATCGGGTGCCACCCATTAAACTCCCAGCGCTCAGGGATGAGCTGGAGTATATGCTGGCGAGAGGCTTGATCGAGAAGGGGGCAGTACGGTGGACTTCTCCTGTCACTCTGCAGCCCAAACCTGATGGAAAAGTTCGGTTCTGCATTGACTTTAGGCGGTTGAACGGGTTGACCCCCACCAATGCATATCCTCTTCCCCGGGTGGATGACAGTGTGGATAAGATCGGGAAAGCAAGGTACTTGACCAAGGTAGACCTCGTCAAAGGCTACTGGCAAGTACCACTGTCTGAGCGGGCTAAAGAGGTGTGCGGGTTTGTGGTGGATGGCAGTACTTACCGTTGCAATGTGATGCCATATGGTCTGAAAAATGCACCGGCCACTTTCCAGAGCTTAATGAACGACATCGTAGCAGACATCCCAAACTGTACTGTCTACCTTGATGACGTGAGCATTTATGACAACGATTTCCAAAGTCACTGTGAGCACATAGAAGCCTTATTTAGTCAACTTAGTAAAGCAGGCTTGGTGGTTAATCTGGGCAAGTGTGACTTTGTGCAAGCCACGGTGCAGTATCTGGGGTTTGTGGTTGGGTTAGGGCAGGTGAGCCCGCCCCAACAGAAGATACAGGCTATCGACTTGTTCCCCAGGCCGACCACCAAGCGGCAGATCATGAGATTTTTGGGTATGATTGGGTATTACCGCCGCTTTATAAGAGGCTATTCTACTGTGTTAGCTCCTTTGACAGATCTACTAGCCAAAGATAAAAAGTTCCGCTGGGCACCTGAGTGTGAGCAGGCGTTTCGAGTAGTTAAACACCTTTTATGCACTCACCCTATCCTCAGGGCCCCGGACTTTGAACGACCATTTCAGTTGGCGACTGATGCCAGCGGAGTAGGGGCTGGTGCCGTACTTTTTCAGACAGACGAGGAAGGTCTTGAGCATCCAGTCAGTTTCTTTTCAAAGAAATTTAATTCAGCACAGAAAAACTATTCGGTTGTTGAAAAGGAACTGCTGGCAATCGTGTTAGCGCTCAGACACTTTGAGGTCTATGTTCCTGCCTATGGGCCAGTCGTGGTAGTGTATACCGACCACCACCCGCTTAAATTCCTCAATCAATTCCACAACCGGAATATGAGGCTGACCAGATGGTTGCTCATGTTGCAAGAGTACAACTTAGACATTCGCCATATTGCCGGTTGTGAGAATGTGATTGCGGACTGTTTGTCGCGGGTGGAGGATCCGGGGTAGGCTACCACAGTATGTTGGTATAGCCTCCTGTCTTGGCTCGCGGGGTATTTTTGCGCTGGTGCTTGTTGGCTCGCGTGTGTAGCATCAGCGTAGGGTCGCAGGGCAGGAGTTGTTGGCTTTGATTCGAAGAAAATTAGGCTACATCTATAGTAGCCGCCAAAAACAACATTAAAATAAAATATGAAAAATTAAATAAAAACTCTTTCTTTTTGATAATTAATTTTAAGATAATATTGTAGCTGAGTACTGAGTGCAGATGATTTTCCCTCAGTAGGCTGTGCTTCTTAAAGCTCGCTCTGGGAGCACAATGTTATGAATTAATGTATTATATTTGGGAAGGGTGATAAGATTTTTTTTATATATAAATGTTGTTGTATTTATTTGAGGAGACTGAGCTTGCATTCCATGAGTGGCAGAGTGGTTAGGAGTGGCAGATTCTAGCGACATTCTGCCTGTTCAGATATGGGCTCATGGTTGAGTGTCCCATATCTTGGGGGGGGGCTGTGACGTCTCCCGGCGTTAACAGAATGGTTGCGTGGGGCATTGCAGCTCGCTAGCGCTCGCCAGGATGGGGGGATGGGCTACAGTTGTCCTAGAATGATCTGCTTTATGTAATTAGTGTCGTGTTGCCACAGACAGTCTAGAAATAGTCTTTGTTTTGGTCTGTGACCGCGCCTTATATTTTATATTCGCTATAATATAAATGTTGCTTGTGTGGGAGGCGAGCGAGAGAGGGTGAGGGGGTACACCTGGCAGCGGGGTGAGCTATGACGCGGCTCGCTTCGGCGCTGACGGCGTTGGCGGCCGGGTGGTCAACTAGTCCCCGCCCATCGCGGCCTCGTGTTTTTTACCAGCTCAGAGCTTGCCTGACACGCGTACCGCCTACATCCTTTGCAATTCTGTCCCCCATACTCGCCACTTTGCATACAATTTCTCTCTCTCGACTTCTCCTTTCTCATTCTCTAATCTTTATTAAACTCAACATCCCTTCTGGTTTCAGCATAGACGTTCACCGTCGACCTGTCGTATTGTACGCGAAGCTCTCAGATATTTCCCTGTATTAGGTTAAGGAGGTATTATGCTTTATTGAGGTTGGAGAGACGGACTTTTCCGTGTGTGTCCTCTCTCGGGAAGGTTGTAGACCGGTATATGTCTCCCTGGCAAGGTGTTGAGTGATTCTGCTTGGTTATCTAAAGCTAGACTGGGGGTAAGGTTACTGTGTCATTGTCTCCGATGTGTGCAGTGTTAGCTAAGCCCTGCACGACATCGACAGGTACTGTGGGAGCCTAAGTTGTCTTCGGGTGGGTTTACTTTGCGAGCACAGCGCTGTGGTGTGAGAGGGCCATAGCCTATCCCTCACAACATAGTGCTGCCTCTTTGTGTTGACTTCTGAGGGATCGCCAGGATAGAACTAGGTACTAGAGACCTAGATTTATCAAGAGAGCATCCCCGTCATATAACGTAATCTTCATTATACCACCTTCGGACAACGTTAGGCTACGAGCCGCATGCTCGCCCATTGTTGCCCTGCCTTGATACCCCAGCTAGACTTTATTAACTGAGCAGACACTGGTTAGAGATAAGCCCCCATTATTATATGTATGCAACATTATTATTCACTGCACTTTTGAGCCGAGGTTGTTGTTGAGTTGCACAACCCTAGTAGGGCTGTTGCGTTGTGTCACGAAGCATTTCTTTAGTTGTCGAGCATTTCTACCTTTGCGCAGTCTTTATTATTCGCCTGCCTATTATTACTATATGTCCTAGTATTTATTGTGACCCGTATTCTGCATTATAATTGTTCAAGATTCTTTACGAACATCTTCCCAGCATCAGACTTATTTCAGAAGTTTCCAGTTGATGTTGCAGGACTAGCATTGCACTTTCTTTAATACAGGAGTGCCAGTTATTTGAGTATCTACCGTAACGTTAATTAATCACGTTAACTATCTTTTCTTTGTGTAACCTAATCGAGTAATCTTTTACTGTTTGAGAATAGGCTGTTTCATCGAGCGTCAGCCTAGTGTGTGTGCACCAGTTACCGAGTCATAGGATACCTCGTTGTCCAGGAACGACTCAGGGCAGTAATGGTGTTTTGTTTTCCAGTGTTTAAGGCAGGGGTTGGATCTAGTGTTACCGTTGTTGCATTTTGCCATTATCTAGTCCAATGTTGAAGAGCCCTGTGTCTTTGAGAACCTGGATCGTAACAACCCATACAAAGCTCTCATACACCATCCAACTGTGTCTGACACAAATCTCAAGCCAAACCCGATCATACGACCCGAGTAACTAAGGTTCAAAGTCGGAGCGAAAAGGTGGATAATTACGCGCCCCTAATCCATCCAACCATCCAGCCGCTCACCATACCAACCCGTTTTCCCGCCAACCACTGGTTTCCCATATTGTATCAAATACCCTGTATCATTTTTAGGCCAATAGTTACCATACCACCTGAGTAAATCATGTCCAAAGTCATGTGGCAATATGCGGGTATACGTAAATCCGTTTATTATCCATCACCCGCTCAGACTATGTTCATGTACACCAATAATATGTATAGACAATGAAATCCCATGGCTCTGACACAATTTTCAAGCAAAAACAACCAATACGACCCGAGTAAATAAGGTCCAAAGTTGCGGTCAAAAAAGGTGGTTCAGTACATGCCTCTCATCCACCCTGGTTCAGCCGCACGACCGACCAACCCGTTTCGGCCGCCAGTCCCTCCTTCCCAATACCCTAGAGTGTACGCTGTACCATTATTAGGCATTTCCTTATGATACCTGCCGCGTAACTGATTTTAAAATGCCGGACGCACGTGATGCGTCGCTGGGAGCTGGTGGTCGAATAGTGCCGTCGCATCACGTGCGTCGCTGGGATCCAACGGGTTTAGCTTGATGGAGGTCTAGGGAGGAAACTACAACAAATTATGAAAATACATGAGTGTATAATGTTATTTAGTGTTCATTAACTAAAATTAATTGTTTGCAAACTTCGATCTTCTAAAAATCGTTTATATATCACTAGAAACATTATCAGAATCGTGTACCCATCTAAGGTAAGACGTCTGGGATTAAATAAGTGAAACAGACTATAAACCACAGCCAAGGTGTTTTAAATTGCAAGTAGTTAAAACTTTACTACCGAGAGCTGAAGACCGACTTCTACTTAAGGGGACACTGACTGCTTTGTTGGCCTATAAATGCATTCATTCATAAATTCTTAGTTTCCTCGCTAGACATCCCTCAAACTTAGAAAAACATCCCCTAGACACCCCCCCCCCCCCCCTCAAGATAAATCTGTACATTTTTCGGTAGAAAAATTTCCCGGCCGAAGGCCGGTTCCTCTTACAATTACACGCTCGCTTTCGCTCGCCAGGAAAAAATCGACACCTAAATGGCACGATAGGTCTTAAAATGTATAACAAAATGGGACGTAAGGTCTTAAAATCGCCAAAAAAATGGGCCGATCGTCTAAAAATCTCAAAACTAGAGGGTCTAAATACTAGGGAGAAAGGGGACCAGAAAACCGACTGACTCCCCTTAATTGTTGGCAAGAGATATTGTCCATTACCCGGCGGCTGTCTTGATGCAATAACCAATAAATAACAGGAACATGATGGGTCGTTATTATTGGTCCTACTGTACATACTGTATATACACACATAACACTCTCACACACGTCACACATACACGCACAGAAAACACTCACACACACACACAGACAGACAGACAGACACACACACACACACACACAGACACACATACACACACACACACAACGAGCATGCTCACTCCCGCAATACAACTAGAGTAAGTACAACTAGAGTAAGTACACACACTCTAATATCTTCTAGAGCAGTGTTTCTCAACGTGGGCCATATGGCCCCCTTGGGGGCCATGATATTTTTTCAGGGGCCACAAGGCCAAATTTGAAAAATGGGGGGCCACGGGGGGCCACAGAAAATTAATATAAATTAATATACGGTAATTAATATAAATGGAAGTGTGTGAGGGACAGGTATCACTCCACTTCGCCACATCAGACTACCAGGTAACTGTCTGCAGAATATGTAATATTCAAGAAATACAAGAAAGTTTCATTGAACTTCAGATTAACACAACAGCTCAAGCAAGGTTCAAGCGTGGAGGACACCAGAAGCTGTGGATGAATCAAGATGTGTATAAGAAGTACCCACTACTCTGGGAAGATGTGAAGTTGCTCTTACTTGCTTTTCCCACGTCTTACTTGGTTGAGACTGGTTTCAGTTGGGTGATGTACCTGCTGTCAAAGACTCGAAATCGCCTTGACATAGAAAAAAAGAGGCGATTTACGTCTCTCTCTGACAGCTTTCAAGCCAAACATTGACAAGTTGGCAGCCCTGCACCAGTCACAGGGATCCCACTGAAACCTTTCAAGATAGAACCAATTGTACCTACATGTATTCCTTGTTTTGTATTCCTTTTGTAAATAAATAAGTATTCAAATAAAATATTTATCCAATTAATATTGTTATTTGATTTATGCCTGAAGTTAGTGTTTTGAGTACATGGTACTATTCAAACTAGAACCATTAATATACCTACTTCCCTAGGCATATTAAGGTGAGGGACGGATGAGGGGGGGGGGGGGGGGAATAAGAACTCAAAGTTGGCATGGAGGGGCCACAAAAACTTGCATTGGATTGAAGGGGACCACGACCAGAAAAAGGTTGAGAAACACTGTTCTAGAGGCTTCAGAGTGTGTGAGATCTTTTGTTTATGTTAGGTTGTGTTGTGAAAATTTGTTGTGCAAGCATGTAGGCACACACATATGTACATACACACACATGCTCGCAAACACACACATGTACTGTTTTAAAACTCTTGGAATAATATGAAAGTTCGGAAGCAGAGTTTGCAACAGTGTCTGAATGAAAACAAAAACTCCGTGTCGTTGTCGTTCAAATGCCAATAACAAATATTGCAAAAACAGTGAGGGATTTTTTTTTCTGAAACAATTGAAAGGTAGATAGTAATACTTATAATGTAATAGAGGTCACAGATTGTCGAAATTCACATCGTATAGGCCTTTCAGATATTAATTTAATTTTAATTATTTTAGTTACTGCATACAATTGAATTAACCGTATTTTGATTGGAAGAGGTAATAATCAAAGGCCATCTCACTATGATGCTCAAAGCCTTTATATTTCCACCTCCCTCACATTCCCACTCTCTTGCACAACAACTACTTCCGTAATTAAGGGGAGATGGGCCAGTTTCTCCTAAATTACAGGCTTGCAATCGCTCGCCAGGAAAAAATCGACACCTAAATGACACGAAAAGTCTTAATATTGACAAAGAAATTAGGCGAAAAGTCTTAAAATCGCTAAACTAATGGGCCAAACGTCATCAAATCTGAAAACTAATGGAGCTGAACATGAGGGAAAAAATTATCCAGAAAAACGACCCATCTCCTCTTAATCGGCTTACTGGAGGTGGAAAGGGGGGGGGGGGGGGAGGCAGCTGTCTTACGGGCATTGTGATCATCTGTGGCTTGACCCTTTTTATTTTAGGCTGGTTACTGATGGACGATTTTATTCAGTTTAAGAAGGGGCTCCAGCAATATGTCAGGCTGCGAATTATCTCAATCAACCCTTTTTACCACCACAGATCCTTCCTAAGCTGCACAAGATCGTATAGATATAGCTAGACTATAATTAAAGAAAAGTCGTCACCGGTACAGATGGGGTTAAAACTGGGAAATAATTAATATTTTTGTTCAATTATAAAAGGTATATTAAACGCATGGATACACTATACCCTGTTTCTTTCCAACTGACGGTAAATTGCAAGGTTTCCATCATGATTTTTCAGTAATTTTTTAGATTTTGTAGCACAATATGGTGATAATTATATAAACTTGGTCTTAATATGATGCAGAGATATAGTAGTTTCATATTTTCCCATTATGTATCGATAAATTAGCTACGAAGGGATTAAATTTATCGTCGGATGAAAAGAAACAGAGTACTGTATAGTCATATAGAAACAGAGTACTGTATAGTCACATAGAAACAGAGTACTGTATAGTCATATAGAAACAGAGTACTGTATAGTCACATAGAAACAGAGTACTTTATAGTCATATAGAAACAGAGTACTGTATAGTCATATAGAAACAGAGTACTGTATAGTCATATAAAAACAGAGTAGTGTATAGTCATATAGAAACAGGGTACTGTATAGTCAATTATAGAAACAGTACTGTATAGTCATATAGAAACAGTACTGTATAGTCAATTATAGAAACAGAGTACTGTATAGTCATATAGAAACAGAGTACTGTATAGTCAATTATAGAAACAGAGTACTGTATAGTCATATAGAAACAGAGTACTGTATAGTCATATAGAAACAGAGTACTGTATAGTCATATAGAAACAGGGTACTGTATAGTCAATTATAGAAACAGAGTACTGTATAGTCATATAGAAACAGAGTACTGTATAGTCAATTATAGAAACAGAGTACTGTATAGTCATATAGAAACAGAGTACTGTATAGTCAATTATAGAAACAGAGTACTGTATAGTCATATAGAAACATAGTACTGTATAGTCATATAGAAACAGAGTACTGTATAGTCATATAGAAACAGGGTACGGTATAGTCAATTATAGAAACAGAGTACTGTATAGTCATATAGAAACAGAGTACTGTATAGTCAATTATAGAAACAGAGTACTGTATAGTCATATAGAAACAGAGTACTGTATAGTCACATAGAAACAGAGTACTGTATAGTCATATAGAAACAGAGTACTGTATAGTCACATAGAAACAGAGTACTGTATAGTCAATTATAGAAACAGAGTACTGTATAGTCATATAGAAACAGAGTACTGTATAGTCAATTATAGAAACAGAGTACTGTATAGTACTGTATGGTGATGGGCTGGTCTATCAGAGTGAGACCTGAGCGATCTCTGCCATACCCATAGCTTACTCTGACTGTTCCTTTTACTTATATATTTTCTAGATCTCATGTGATGGCGTCTCTTCCGTGGATTGACCTCCCAATCTACCAAGATTGGAAGCTAAAGCGTCACATTATTCCTTTGCCCCTCAACTTTCTCTTCATAATTGCTGAGGGGCACAGGGCCCTGGGTGGGGCTTTGGTTTCCCGGGCGTTTACGCACCCTCTCAGCTCCTCGCCTTGGAGTGGCTTCGGTCACCCAGGCTTTATTGTGGTCGGCAGGGAGGGTTCTGTGGGGGCGCTCGTTTATGGCCTTGGCCTTACTCGGGGCCTTGGGGCTGTTCGGCCAGGCAGCTTGGGGAACAACAACAACAACAACAACTGTATAGTCATATAGAAACAGAGTACTGTATAGTCATATAGTTTTTTTTTTTAGTGGTCAATTCCCAGATCGCCTCCATGCCCATTCTCATTCCCATTCCCATTCCCAGTGTCAGCTTGAGAGGCTTCAGTTAGCAGCAGAATATTGGCTGTGTCCAATATGTGAGAGCCATCTAGCGCCATATTTAGTAAGTCGGGGAGTCGGTCAGTCGGTTAGTTAGTCAGTCAGTCAGTTAGTAAGTTAGTTAGTTAGTTAGTTAGTAAGCTAGTGAGTTAGTTAGTTAGTTAGTTAGTTAGTAAGCTAGTGAGTTAGTTAGTTAGTTAGTTAGTTGGATAAAACACAAAATCTGAAGAGGAGCACTTTATTGACAACGTTTCGCAGATAGCTTCTTCAGGTCATCAGGTGACCTGATGAAACTATCTGTGAAACGTTGTCAATAAAGTGTTCCTCCTCAGATGGTGTTTTTTATCCATTCTGTCTACTTTTTAAGTACCGCTCAACAGTTAGTTAGTTAGTCAGTCAAATAGTCAGTCGGTCAGTTAGTCTGTTATTGTGTGTCTGTGTACTCTGTGTGGGTGTATGTTAGCAGCTCTTGTGTGTGAGAGAGAGAGAGAGAGAGAGTGAGAGTGAGAGTGCGAGAGAGAGAAAGAGAGAAAGAGAGAGAGAGAGAGAGAGAGACTTGCCTCCCCAAACTTCACTACGTTCCAAGTATCGCGTGGAAAATGTATTGCAAGGATATTTGTGTTGCAATCTCAACAATTGTATGTGTGGGTCGAGTCTTTCTGAGGCGTGTGACAGAGCTGAAGAGGCCACGAAATATTCTGATATGCAACTTGGGAAATCAGACCTTTTTGATATGTGTAACTGAAAGCGCCATCTCTCTCTCTCTCTCTCTCTCTCTCTCTCTCTCTCTCTCACACACACACACACACACACACACACACACTCACACATTAATATAAACCTACACAAACATTTATCTTTCTCACAGCCAGACAGGTTCCGGCCGTGGCAACATCAAAGAAAACTTGAACGTTGACAGAATTAATTATATGTGTTAAACCGACCATTAAGGCTTTTGGGGACCCTGAAATAGTAATTCAATGTTGTTTGTCATCACACGAATTATCCCATTCGTTACCGGTGACGTGAAATGAATAGGAGGAGGTTTATTTATATATTAAATTCTGTATTTATTTATTTATGCATTTATGTATATACAGTATATATATATATATATATTTTTTTTTTTTTTTTTTTTTTAAAGAGACAATGAACGGAGGAAGGAAAAACACATAAAACAAAAAGGTCCATGTGCCTAAAGGCATCCTTCATTCATAAAATGTTTGTAACAACTGGATTTAAACATTTGTAGATTGTAAGTTTGTGGAAAGCAATTCGAGGGAAGTGAATTCCAAAGAGTAGTAGCTCTGGGATAAATTAATTCTGATAAGCAGAAGTTCTGCATTGTGGAGGAGAAAGTGTAAATTCATGGGCGCTCTCAGCTGCCCTAGTTCTACGGGGAAAGATGTGGAGAGGCGGCACAATTGAAGCAAGTTCCTCGGAACAATTGCTGTGAAAATATCTGTAGAATAATGCAAGGGAAGCAACGTTTCTTTGTATGGATAATGTAGGAAGGTCCTGTGTGATTGCAGGGTTATTGATTAATCTAATAGCTTTATTTAGAATTTTGTCCAACTGCCTCAATGCAACCACTCCACTTCCACCCCACAGAGGTGAACAGCAATCCATATATATATATATATACGTATATATATATATATATATATATATATATATATTTATTTATTTATTTATGTATTATTTATTTATTGGTGCATGCTGACAAGTAATGGCTCTCCAGGTACGCTGTGGTAAGAATGAGGCCTGCGAATTATCCAATAAGTGTCACTGATGAGACCTTTGTGGCTTATCGAAGTGGCACCAATGTTAAGTGTGCGTGAGAGGCGAGACTGGGGGGGGGGGGGGGGCAATAATAGCTAGATTATTATGGGTTAAGGGGCGATGGCCGTATTTATTTCCTCATTAATATATATTTTTATATATTTTTTAGTTTCCTCCCTAAACCTCCATCAAGCTTAACAAAACACCCGCCCAACACCCTCCTTCAAGATAATTTTTTACATTTTTCGATATTAAAATGTCCTGGCCGAAGGCCGGTTCCTCTTAAATTATAGGCTCGCTGTCGCTCGCCAGTACAAAATCGACACCTACAGTGCATTCATTCGACATATATCGACAGGCCCCGCCCGCTTCCCCAACCGTTATCATACGGCTGGCATGACTGTGCGAGGTAGGGGTGTCTAACAGGGTTACCAAATCAGCACAAAAATATTATTTAATATGTTTGCAGAAGTAACTAGAAGAATACAAACTAGTAAATGCCTACCTAATATTGCTAGAATATTACTCCAATATTGATAACATGTGCTAAAAGATTCGGAGTATAGCCAGCATTCTTATTGCTAGGTGTAAAATATTGCCGCTAGATCAAGTCAATATTTATTTATCAATTTAAATTATTAAAAATGGCCAACAAAGCCATCTACCTTTCTACATCAACGAGTGAGAAAGAAATGTTAAGACTGGAGCCTGTCTTTAACAGCTCCATTCCCTTGTTCAAGTAAATACTTTTAGATCTAGCGGTAAGGTAGCCACATTGGCAACGCCAGTGTCTTCTCTCTCAACTGTCAATGCGCTGTCATTCAAACGTCAGTTCAGTTCCCTCCCGTCTTCTGAAGGGGGAAGATGGCGTCTCCTGCCCATACCCCTGGCAGACCTGCTGGTTCTCCCCGACTTGTCAGTCAAGCCAGGAATATTGTATTAAATGTATTCAAGTATTTTGATAAGGAGAAAACTGAGCCAGTTGATGTGGTGGTGCTCCTCGTGGTACACCCTGGAAACGTCATTATTGGCGGCTAAATTAATCACAAAATTATGATCTACACAAGTTGACTGATCAGTCAAAATGTAATCACTTCACAATATGAGAGAGAGAGAGAGAGAGGGAGGGAGACTGAGGCACACAGACAAGGGAGGGGGAGGCATTATGGTACCCTATACAACTAAAAGCAGTCGCTCGCTAGGCCTAGCTTAATAATTATCTACCTCTGCTCTGCCCAAGTAGACGAGGTAAAACAATGGTAATGGAGTTTACTTTTCTGTACAATGGTATATGGTAATATTGTATAGTAAAGAGTAACTGCAAATATGCATGTATTAAAGCGCTCTTACATCGTATAATTAATTTTACTTGGAGATCTTATCAGCTTCGTGGTAAGGTGACAAGTGACTTGTCCGAGATTGCGGTATGATAAGCTCTACTTCGTCTACAAAGCTTGTGGATATATGTCGAATAAATGCACTGTAAGTGAAAAACATTCTTAATACTGACAACAAAATGGGGAGAAATATCTTAAAATCGCCAAACTAATGGGCCGAACGTCTTAAAATATGAACACTAATGGGGCTAAGCATGAGGAATAAGGAGGACCAGAACAAAATGACCCATCTCCCCTTAACGGGGGATTTGTATTTTTGTTTTATTAAATTATTTATCATTATTTGTTTTTCCCTTCCAAGACCTCCATTTAGCTATTTAAAAAAAAAAAAAAAAATATATATATATATATATATATATTATATATACAGGTATACTGTATATATATATATATATATATATATATATAATTATACCGGTATATATCAACCCTTCCTTTCCCCTCAATGTTCTCGGTGTCTCTTTTTCTTCTGCTCTCACTTGGAGAGACCATATTACCAGTCTCGCTAAGGCAGCCGCCCAGAAGCTGGGTGTGCTCAACCGCCTCAAGGGTTTTTTTACCCCTGCGCAGCTTCTTCCTCTGTACAGGGGCACAGTGCGTCCTTGTATTGAGTATTGTTCACATGTGTGGGGAGGATTCTCTCACACCGCACTCCTAGATAAAGTAGAAAGGAAATCCTTTCGTATCATTAACTCCTGTCCACTCACCAACTCTCTGCAATCTCTCTCTCTTCGCCGCAATGTTGCATCTCTCTCGCTATTCTATCGCTACTACAACAATCAGTGTTCCTCGGAGCTTTCCCAGTGTATACCACCTCCTCTACGTAGGGTACGTAGTACCCGCCTTGCAACGCAATCCCACCCCTACTCTGTGCAACTCTCCAACCCAAGAGTGAAACATTACTTCAATCATAGGAAAGCTACTAGAGTCAATTATTGCTAGGAAAATGAGAAACCACTTAGAAACATTTAATTTAATCAATTCTTCTCAGCATGGATTCACACAGGGACGTTCTTGCCTTACTAATTTGCTTAGTTTTTTCTCAGAGGTATATGAAGCAGTAGATAATGACAAGGCATACGATATTATATATTTAGATTTCAGTAAAGCTTTCGACAGAGTCCCTCATGAGAGATTGATGAGAAAGGTTGAGGCACATGGAATAGGTGGGGAGTTGTTGGGATGGATTAGGTCATGGCTAATTGGTAGGAAACAGAGAGTCAGCATAAATAGTACCAAGTCAGAGTGGGGAGCAGTCAAAAGTGGTGTCCCCCAGGGATCGGTATTAGGTCCACTGTTGTTTCTTATATACATAAATGACCTAGATTTAGGTATAACTAGTAGGATAAGTAAATTCGCAGACGATACTAAAATAGGGAGATCAATTGATTCAGATAGCGATATAGAGTGCCTCCAAAGGGATCTAGATACCTTACATGAATGGTCAGTAAATTGGCAGATGAAGTTTAACATTGACAAATGCAAGGTATTAAAGATAGGGAAGATGCAAACTAATGTTAAATATAAACTAGCTAATTTAGAATTAGAAAATTCAGATTGCGAGAAAGATCTAGGTGTGTTTGTTAGCAATGATTTGAAGCCTAGAAAACAGTGTATAAGCGTTCGTAATAAGGCAAACAGGATTCTCGGGTTCATCTCTAGGAGTGTGAGTAACAGAACTGCTGATGTTGTCTTAAAACTTTACTTGTCATTAGTGAGACCCCATATGGATTATGCTGTCCAATTTTGGTGTCCTTATTACAGAATGGACATAGATTCATTGGAGAGAGTACAGCGTAGAATGACAAAAATGATCCATAATATTAGAAATCTTTCGTATGAAGAAAGGTTGAAGAAATTAGGTTTACATTCGTTAGAGAGACGCAGAGTTAGAGGGGATATGATAGAGGTGTTCAAGTGGGTTAGTGGGATTAACAAAGGGGACATGACAAATGTACTAAAGCTCAGTGATAGCGAAAGAACTCGTACCAATGGTTTCAAATTAGATAAATTTCGTTTCAGAAAAGATATAGGCAAATATTGGTTTGGTAACAGAGTTGTAGATGGGTGGAATGGACTACCAAGTGCTATAGTGGGATCTAAAACTGTAGGGAGCTTTAAGGTAAAATTGGATAAGCATATAGAAGAGAAGGGTTGGGTGTGAAGGGGGATCAGCCGGGTTGGGCCAATCAGCACTCTGCAGACCCCCATAATCCTGCGTTAATCTCTAACCGTTTTGGTAAGATGATCCTCAGGGTATTAGAGTGTGAAGCCTATAATTGGGCTTTGTAATTGAATTGGGGTTGTGTGGGACAGGGATCTGCCTTGCTTAGGCCAATCGGCTTTCTGCAGACTCCCATTTTCTTATGTTCTTATGTTCTTATTATTCTCAGACTTTCTTCTATTCAACTGCACTTTGGAACTCTCTCCCAGAATCAGTCTTTCCCTCTTCCTATGACTTAAATTGCTTCAAACTCTGTGTGTCCAGGCATTTTAGCTCGAACGTCCCTTAATTTCGGCCCTGACACTCTTTGAAATCTGGGGGAGGCACTCGCCGCAGGCAGTTATGCCTTTTGTCTCCCTCATTCGCATAGAAAAATAAAATAAAATATATATATATATATGCTGTATATACAGTATAAGAAATACTTAAGACCCCCGCTTTCGCTGGCCAGGATTAAACTGCACCTTAAGGGCACGAAAGATCTTAACATCGCCAAACTTGTGTGGCGACGTCTTAAGGTCTCAAAGTGAATGGGGATAAGCATGAGGGAGAAGGGGTTCCAGAAATGCCCCCTCAACGAAGTAGCTCTCTCTGGGTTATATCCATTTAGCCCCATTTAGCCTACTGTTTTAAGGCATTTATCCCCATCCATGTGTCGATTTATACCTGGCGAGCGACAGCGATCCACCATATTTTGGATAATGAGTTAGACAGCTAGCTAAATTTGTATATTTTTCATTAGAAAAATGTCTCCGGCGAAGACTGATTTCTCCATAAAATGGTGGCTCATTATCGCTCGCTAGTAAAACATCTACACCTGGATGGGGATAAATGTCTTAAAACTGTAGGCTGATTGGGGCCGAATGGATACAACCAAGACAGAGACAAATGCAGGTGACCCCCCTTAAGTTGGCGTGAGGGTCAAGACTAGGGGACAATTATAGCCAGATTGTCATGTGTTCACAGGGAGGTTTTCTGGACCTACTTCTCCCTCATGTTTAGCCACATTAATTTTGGAGATTTTAAGAGGTTTTCTCCATTTATTTGCCGGTTTTAAGACCTTTCGCCCTATTATTTATCAATATTCAGATCTTTCGTGCCATTTAGGTGTTTATTTTTTTCCTGGCGAGCGAAAGCGAGCCTTTAGTTTAGAAGGACATTTTTCTACCAAATTGTTTACAAATTGATTTGTTTAAGTTCGATAGAGATCTATGGAGAAAAAATGAAAATAATATTAATAATACAAATAATAATAATGATTTATTATTATTATCACTATTATTATTATAATTATTATTATCATTATTATAAACAAAATGTTAAAATAAATAATTGACCATTATATTGTATTTATTACAATCATCATTATTCACAAAACCATCAGTAATGCAGTCTCCCGAAGAAATACAAACCCCTGAAAGACTACCTTGTAAAAACGTCCTATCAAATATTTATCCTCGGCAAATAGAGAGAAAGTGAGCGTGGTGGAGAGAGAGAGAGAGAGAGAGAGAGAGAGAGAGATAATGAAGTCACTAACTATCGCCCAGTATCTCTTGTATCAGCTCTTAGTAAAATTCTTGAGAAGGTAATAGCAACACTATCACCGAACACTTTCTAAAGAACCATATCCTCAACAACAGACAGTTTGGTTTCCGTAAAGGTCACTCAGCTGCAGATCTCCTACTCCTAATGACCTCTGACAGAGACTTCTGCTCTTGACAAAGGCCAACGTACCTGTGTCACATGGTAGTGAGAGGGTTAACATCCAAGGCATGACTTTTGACAGAGAGCTAACTTTCAAAACGCACATCGAAAATGTTGCTCGAGCTGCTTCTAAGAAGAGTTTCGTGGCTTTTGGACAGAGAGGGAAGGGAAGTACTGTACAAGGCACAAATTAGATCTTCAATGGAATACTCTTCACTCTCATGGGGTGGTGCAGCCAAGAAACACCTTAGCCTTCTCGACAAAATTCAAGCCCGCGCCAGACGCATAATTGATGACAACCAAACGCTAACTCAAAATTCCATCGATAGCCTTCAGCACAGAAGAGATGTGGCAGGACTGTGCACATTATTTAAGATACAAACACAATATATTCCACACTTACAGCCAATGAGACAACAACAGCGAAATCCTCTGTGTACCACAAGAAGAGTGGAACAAGCACCATCTGCACTTGAGGAGCCTCGCTGCCATACCTCTCATTACCAACGACAGTTTTCGAGCAGATACTCCATATTGTGGAATAGATTATTAAGATTTGGTATAAACCCACATGAGTACACACTGCAGGGATTCAAAAGTAGTGTCAATTCTTGGCTTAAGGTCATAGACAATGGGTAAAAAAAAAAAAAAAAAAAAAAAAAAATATATACATATATACCGTATATATAAAATAAAAAAAGTATATATAATAAGAAACATAAAATAAATAATGTTCTAAAACTATTATTAAACTTGGTTAAGCTTTGAAATAGGAGATATGGACACATACTTCTCCTTTAGCTTAAACAAAATATATATTAGCTTCCGCCCAAGAACCTCAGTAAAGTTTACCAAGGAAATTCATTCAGTGTAAACAAAATAAAATAAAAATAAATATAAAAAGAGAGAGAGAAAGTGAGAGTGGTGGAGGTGAGAGAGAGAGAGAGAGAGAGAGAGAGTGAGAGTGGTGGAGGTGAGAGAGAGAGTGAGTGAGAGTTGTGGAAGTGAGAGAGAGAGAGAGAGAGAGACACTGAGAGTGGTGGAGGTGAGAGAGAGAGAGAGTGAGAGTGGCGGAGGTGAGAGAGAGAGGGACTACAAAGGAAATCAAGCAACAGCAGATCTAGTGACCCTTCTAGGCTGCTTGTCCTCCAAAACACTGAGGATCAAGTGTCCAAACAGTGGTTTAGAGTGGGTAAGGGAACATTGGAAAGGGAACTACTGCCCTGGAACTAATGTCCGTGGCAGGATTAGGAAGTTAGTAGGGGACAGATGGGTTAGTAACTGAGGGAGTGGGGTGGGGGGGGGATAAAACAATGTTATTCATTTACAAATGCAGTCAGTCGCGGGTTTGATGCGAGATATTTGTCTAGGCGAAGTTCAAATGAATCAACGGTGCTGCAGTCTATAACGTCTCGGGGAAGCCCATTCCATAAGTTGACAACTCGATTGAAGAAGAAATTCTCAGATTCGTGTGAGTTAAAAGATTTACCAAGAATTGTGCAACCGTTTCCCCGCGTGTAATTAGATTGGTCGATAGTGAAGTATTTACTACAGTTCATATTGTCGATGCCTTTGATGATTTTGAACACTTAAATTAAGTCGCCTCTTAATCTGCGCTGGGTTGAAGGAAATAGATGTAATTCACTAAGACGCTCCTCGTATGGTTTGTTCTTTAGGCTAGGTATCATTTTGGTAACTCTACGTTGAGAGAGAGAGAGAGAGAGAGAGAGAGAGAGAGAGAGAGAGAGAGAGAGAGAGAGAAAGGTGAGAGCAAGGTAAATAAACAACAAGCAGCAGAAGCCAACCCCGGAGATATAAGGCGGAATATAAGGCGGAGATATAAGGCGGAATAACATATACTGAGTAAGCGGAATTGTTTAAGGGGAGATGGGCCTTTTTTTTTTCTTTTCTTTTTTGGAGATGGGCTGGTATTCTATTTATTTAGTTATTTATTTAATTATTTATTTGTTTTTGTCTACTAATTCATGTATTCCTTTATTTCTTATTTTACTCGCTAGACCTCCATCAAGCTTAGAAAAACACTCCCGATACCCCCCCTTCAAGATAAATTTGTAAACAAAATTGGTAGTAGAAAAATGTGCCGGCCGAAGGCCGGTTCCTCATAAAAGTTCAGGCTCGCTCTCGCTCGGTAGGAAAAAATCGACACCTAAATGGCACGAAAGGTCTTAAAATTGACAAGGAAATGGGGCGAACATGTTAAAATCGCCAAACTAATCGGCCGATCGTCTTATAATCTCAAAATAAATGGACTTGTTCAGACGAGTCATTTGAGACTAGTTTGACATCTCTACCACAGTATACAGTTTGGGGTAAATATCTGTGTTTCAGTACTCTAATGGAGATTAATTGAAAATGAGCTGTCAAAGCCAACATAGGTTAAACCTGTGATGACCCTATAGATAATATTGATTATTCTGCGTTTATTATTGTGTTTGCCACTGCCAATGTTGACACTTCTATCAAGAAACACACAATTCTGGAGAAGTATTGTAAGGCAAATACTATTCCATTCCTGGATAACTGGTCCCTCTTTTATGGTAAGGATGAACTGTATGCCCAGGATGGAGTACATCTCTCTCGACTAGGAGTTTCGACCTTGGCCAGCTCACTCGACAAGATTGTTGCGGGGTTTCGTTAAAAAAACCTGGGTGTGTAAGTAAAATACTGTCTCCATATGGAGCAGGTACTTCATGTGACAAACCAGTGAGTAAAATAGAAATAATCAGTCAAGATAGTGCGGATATAGTGATGTGTAATAGTAGTATCGATAACACTACACATGTAACTGATAGTAAAGAGTAGAATTTCCGTCTAGAGCTAGTAGTTCAACAGGAAATAATAAGTTAGCTAAACACAATAGAAAATTAGTTGCAAATAAAAGTAATAGGTTGAGGGTATATTATACAAATTGTAGGAGTTTATGTAACAAAATGAACGAACTTAGAGCACTCGTTAGCACAGAAAATATTGACATAATAGCGCTAACTGAAACGTGGATTAATACAGAATCTAGGCATTTTTTAGCAGAATTTGATATTCCAGGATATAGTTTGTTTAAATATGACCGAACAAGTAGGAGGGGCGGGGGTATAGCAGTGTTTGTCAGGAGTACATTAAAAAGCTGTATTAAATCAGGTATTAGACTAAATAATGATAATGAAAGTGTTTGGGTAGAAGTTAACGAAGGTAGTGAGACCATAGTTATTGGAGTTATATATAGACCGCCTAATATGAGTAGAAATGGCGGAAAATCGTTATGGGAGGAAATTAAAATAGCATCAAGGTTTAGCAATGTGTGCATTATGGGGGATTTTAATTTTCCGAACATTGATTGGCAGCACCAAATAGGCGACTCCGATTCAGTAGAGTTTATAGAGGTAGTACAAGATAGTTTTTTATTTCAATTCATAGATACGCCGACTAGAGGTATTAATATTCTTGATTTAGTTTTCAGTAACAATGAACATATGATAAATAATGTAGAGATTGGTGACCACCTAGGAAATAGCGATCATAAATCTATTTATTTTAATATACAATGGACAGGGAATGCTAAAGAGAATACGACACTTATCCCAGATTTCAGAAAAGCCGATTATGGTGGGCTAAGAAGAGACTTAAGGGTGGACCCTATTGTTAAGCGATTAAGTCAGGATATGCCAGAGTTAAACTTGCCACCTACATATAACCAGTTTATTGCTTCACTCCACAATGCTCAAAATAAATATATCCCTAAAAGAAGATTTAGATCGACGCAGAACCAACCAAAATGGATGACTAATAAGCTAATAGATCTTATAGGAAAAAAGAAAGGAATATATCGAAAAATAAAGAAAGGTGAAAATCATTTACATATATACTATCAGACTCTATCAAGACAGGTCAAAAAGGAAATCAGGAAAGCAAAAATAAATTATGAAATAAGGATAGCCAGCGACTCAAAAAATAACCCTAAAGCTTTTTACCAACTATATAAATCTAAAGTTAGAGATGAAATAGGCCCCCTAAAACTTCAATAGGAGAAATAACAGAAAATGATTTAGAAATGTGCAGTACATTAAATAGTCAGTTTCTTTCCGTTTTCACTAATGAAAATTTGGCACAGATTCCAGAAGTCAATATGGTATATAGTGATAGTATAGAAAATATGTTAAGTACAGTTAGTATAAGTAGAAATGATGTGCTTAAGGAAATTGACAGACTGAAACCTCAAAAACGCCTCCTGACGAGGTATATGCTAGAGTATTAAAAGAATGCAGAGATGAGTTAAGTAGTCCATTAGCATTTATATTTAACAAGTCATTAGAAACAGGTTTAGTTCCAGAAGCTTGGAAGCTTGCAAATGTAGTTCCGATCTTCAAAAAAGGTGATAAATCGATAGCATCTAATTACCGTCCCATTAGTCTCACATCAATCATAGGAAAGTTGCTAGAGTCTATTATTGCTAGGAAAATTAGAAGCCACTTAGTAAAATTTAACTTAATAAATTCTTCTCAGCATGGATTCACTCAGGGACGTTCTTGCCTTACTAATTTGCTTAGCTTTTTCTCAGAGGTATATGAAGCAGTAGATAGTGACAAGTCATATGATTATTATATTTAGATTTCAGTAAAGCTTTCGACAGAGTCCCTCATGAGAGATTGATGAGAAAGGTTGAGGCACATGGAATAGGAGGGTCGTTGTTGGGATGGATTAGGTCATGGCTAATTGGTAGGAAACAGAGAGTCAGCATAAATGGTACCAAGTCAGAGTGGGGAGCAGTCAAAAGTGGTGTCCCCCAGGGATCGGTATTAGGTCCCCTGTTGTTTCTTATATACATAAATGACCTAGATTTAGGTATAACTAGTAGGATAAGTAAATTCGCAGACGATACTAAAATGGGGAGATCAATTGATTCAGATAGCGATATAGAGTGCCTCCAAAGGGATCTAGATACCTTACATGAATGGTCAGTAAATTGGCAGATGAAGTTTAACATTGACAAATGCAAGGTATTAAAGATAGGGAAGATGCAAACAAATGTTAAATATAAACTAGCTAATTTAGAATTAGAAAATTCAGACTGCGAGAAAGATCTAGGTGTGTTTGTTAGCAATGATTTGAAGCCTAGAAAACAGTGTATAAGCGTTCGTAATAAGGCAAACAGGATTCTCGGGTTCATCTCTAGGAGTGTGAGTAACAGAACTGCTGATGTTGTCTTAAAACTTTACTTGTCATTAGTGAGACCCCATATGGATTATGCTGTCCAATTTTGGTGTCCTTATTACAGAATGGACATAGATTCATTGGAGAGAATTCAGCGTAGAATGACAAAAATGATCCATAATATTAGACATTTTCCGTATGAAGAAAGGTTGAAGAAATTAGGTTTACATTCGTTAGAGAGACGCAGAGTTAGAGGGGATATGATAGAGGTGTTCAAGTGGGTTAGTGGGATTAACAAAGGGGACATGACAAATGTACTAAAGCTCAGTGATAGTGAAAGACGTCGTACCAATGGTTCCAAATTAGATAAATTTCGTTTCAGAAAAGATATAGGCAAATATTGGTTTGGTAACAGAGTTGTAGATGGGTGGAATAGGCTACCAAGTGATATAGTAGGATCAAGAACGATAGGGAGCTTTAAGAAAAAATTGGATAAGCATATGGACGAGAAGGGTTGGGTGTGAAGGGGGATCAGCCGGGTTGGGCCAATCAGCGCTCTGCAGACCCCCGTAATCCTGCGTTAATCTCTAACCGGTTTGGTAAGATGATCCTCAGGGTATTAGAGTGTTGAGCCTATAATTGGGCTTTGTAATTGGGGTTGTGTGGGACAGGGATCTGCCTTGCTTAGGCCAATCGGCTTTCTGCAGACTCCCATTTTCTTATGTTCTTATGTTCTTAATTCTTCCACCTATCTGCTTCACTATATAGAGAAAGTATAAGATATGAAATGACTCTTACTGTTAGGGAAAACATTAATATCTTCAATCACTCATAGAATTAACACACTGTAAATAGGTATATCATTTTGCTAAATAATAAGATGTGCGAAGCCATTTTCCCTAAGCTTCAAGGGGGGTCACCGTTTTTTTTTTCTCTCCTTTTCTCTCTTTCCCTGTCTTGTATCCATTTGGCCCCATTCAGCCAACTGTTTTAAGACGTTTATCCCCATCCAGGTGTTGATTTCTTTCTGGTGAGCGATAGCGAGCCAGCATTGTATGGAGAAATCCGGCTTCGCCGGAGACATTTTTCTTTCGAAAAAAATAAAAATTTAGCTTGCTGTCAAAACAAAAATATATATATGCTGGAAAATATTGACACCTGGATGGGGGTAAACGTCTTAAAACAGTAGGCTGAATGGGGCCGAATTAATACAAGACAAAGAGAGAGGGAGAGAAAGAGAACAAAAAGGCGAGGTGGGCCCTCTTCAAAGGACATTAGACACACCCTGGCTAAAAGTGGGTTAGGAAAGAAACACCCGAGGGAGGCGGGGAGTCAAGAAAGTTGGGTCAAAGGAACGAGAGAGAGAGAGAGAGAGAGAGAGAGAGAGAGAGTGGGTGGGATAGAAGCGGAGAGAGAGAGAGAGGAGGGGGGGGGAGAGTGTTTTTATTCATTCTCTCAACTTTTCCATTTTCATTTCATCATTGCTCAAGATGCAAGAATGACCTATAGGAAAGGTATGCCATAGTATAAATATATACACCATATGAGGAGGAGCACTTTGTTGACAACGTTTCTCATACAGTTTCATCATGATGTTTGTATTCATTATCTATATTGTATTAACCCTTTGAGTACCAGCGACGTGTGTTACATTATATTCTAGCTATATTAAGACGATATTATGCAGCTTAGGAAGGATTTGTGGTAGTTAATAGTGTTGGTTTAGATCGTTTGAAGCCTTATTATTACTAGAGGTCCTTCCTAAGCTGACTAAAATCGTCTAATAGTTGCCAGAATATGATGAAAAGAACGTCCCTGGTACTGAACGGGTTAATGTCACCACAACACCAAATACCTCCAATGAAAATTTATGATGTCAACTTTTCTGAATTTATATTTATCAGATGTCATAGTTTAGTTACTGTGTGCAAGGCGAATGAATCAGTGGCCGACATTTGGAACGACGAATCGACCAGAAAATTACCAAGAATTTGTACAATTTTGGTGCGCCAGTTCTCTTCAGAGGGGGGATGGGCCGGTTTTCTGGACCAATTTCTCCCTCATGTTTAGCCCCATTAGTTTTCAGATGTTAAGATGTTTTCCCCATTAGTTAGTCGATTATAAGACCTTTTGCCCCATTTCTTCGTCAATATTTAGACCTTTCGTGCTATTTAGGTGTCTATTTTTTCCCTGGCGAACAATAGTGAGCCTGTATTGTTGGAAGAATCGGCCTTCGGCCGGGACATTTTTCTACCGAAAAATGTACAAATTAATCTAGAAGGGGGATCTAATGGATTTTTTTTTTTTTTTTTTGATGGAGGTCTAAGGAGGAAACTATTACAAAATAATGAATACATCAAAAAATCGCCCAAAAAGTGAACCATCCCCCTTTAAAGAACGAAGCCGTAGCCAGAAAGTTCGGGGCAGTGCTTTGGTGAATTCTAAAATGTAAGCAAGGAGTTTGACTTTCAACTTGATAAAATTTACAAGACCAAAAATTTTAGAATTGTTCTTTCTCTAATATATAAATGTCTTGATAGCGTAATGCATAAGTACGCGGAATTTCCTAGGTTCGAGTCCTCGGAGTGCCACATGTATTTGTTGATTTCATTAATTGAGTTTAGATGTGAAGTTGGTTGGTGAAATAAACATAATAATTATCTTTCTTTCACAGTGTTTATTTAACCCATTCAGTACCGGTGACATACTGTTCATCATATTCTGGTAACTATTAGACGATATTATTCAGGTTAGGTAGGACGTCTGCCAATTAAAAGTCTACTGACTATCCCAATTAATCCATTTAGTTAACATATATCCTTCCTAAGCTTCTCAAAATCGTCTACATATAGTAAGACTAAAATGTAAAAGACGGTGCTGATACAGAAGGGGTTAAATATTACAAATTCATATTGTGGGGAGTTGATGGCGTTAAAATTGTATACGGAATATAATTAGTTCACTTTTTGGGCGATTTTTGCATGTATTCATTATTTTTCTAGTTTCCTCCCTAGACCTCCACCATTTTTGCATGTATTCATTATTTTTTCTAGTTTCCTCCCTAGACCTCCATCAAATTAAAAAAAAAAAAAACATCCATTAGATCCCCCCTTCTAGATTAATTTGTACATTTTTCGGTAGAAAAGTGTTCCGGCCGAAGGCCGGTTCTTTCAACATTACAGGCTCACTATAGTTCGCCAGGGAAAAAATCGACCGCCAGGGAAAATATTGACACCAAAATAGCACGAAAGATACAAATGTTGACGAAGAAATGGGGCAAAAGGTCTTAAAATCGACTAGCTAATGGGGCAAACATCTCAACATCTAAAAAACTAATGGGGCTAAATATGAGGGAGAAAGTGGTCCAGAAAACCGGCCCATCCCCCCTTACTTCGGTCGATTTTCTTGTAATTATAAAATATTATATGATAAAGTTCTTGTTATGCTTTCATTTTTACGAAGCAGGTAGTCGCTTTTTCTGGACCCCTTCTCCCTCATGTTTAGCATATTTGTTTAGAGATTTCAAGACGTTTTTTCCATTAGTTTGATGATTTTAAGACCTTTCGCCCCATTTCTTAGTGAATATTAAAACCTTTCGGGCCATTTAGGTGTCGATTTTTTCCTGGAGAGCGATAGCAAGCCCGTAATTTAAGAAGGAACTAGGCCAGAACATTTTTCCACCGAAAAATGTACACATTTATCTTGAAAGGGGGTCTATTTTTTTTTTTTTTTTTTGTTGTTGTTGTAAGGCTTGATGGAGGTCTAGCGAGGAAACTTAAACATATAATAATAGATAAATATATATATAAAAAACAAAAACAAGCAGTGCCCCCTTAAGTACAATATATGCAAATCACAAGCATCCCACGCTCATTCCATCTGATAAAGCCGGAGTCACACGAACCCTTTTTCGAGGAATTTTTACGGGCAATTATGGTTTGGAAGCATAAAAAATTACACTTTATCAGAATTCAACCGCCTAACATAATCTACCTTCAGTCTAGTTTCCGATACCAGTGCGAAAAAGTCCCGAAATAATACGAGAAAAAACTTGCTCATGGAAAATTGATGGAAAAATCCCTCGTGTGACAGCGGCTTAAGACAACAGGCATTTCAGATCTGAAAGCAGTATAGTCATTTCACACAGGTAGTGCTAAAACAGAAACATAGAGGGACTCAGAGCGGGATGGATCCTAAGTTAAGGGAGGTCACCGTTTTTTTGTTTATCATTCTCTTCTTTTCTCTCTTTCTCTGGCTTGTATCCATTCGGTCCCATTCAGGCAACTGTTTTAAGACGTTTATCCCCATCCTGGTGTCGATTTCATCCTTGCCAGCAATAGCAAGCCAGCATTGTATGGAGAAATCCGGCTTTGCTGGAGAAATTTTTCTATCGAAAAATTTACAAATTTAGCTTGTAAAAAATATATACATATATGCTGGCTGCTACCTCTCACCAGGATCATATTGACACCTGGATGGGGGCAAATGTATTAAAACAGTAGGCTGAATGCGGCCGAATGGATACAAGCCAAAGAGAGAGAGAGAGCGAGAGAGAGAAAAATAGCGAGGTGGGCCGCCTTATGCCCCTTTCCCACTGGTGAGACAAGTCACGATTTTCGTCGCCGATGACTTAGTTTTGTCAAATTCGCAAGAATACGTGCAACAACGTTCACGATTTTGACAGTTACAAACAGATGACAAATTATACTCAGCAAAGATGTGCCGATGTCGGCGACGCAATCGCCGACCTTCTGCGACGTTATCGGCGAAGTGAGCGATGTTTCGCCGATGACCTCTGCGAGGCATGCCACATTTTCAAAAATATCTTGCGAAATCATGCGAGGATGAAAGAAAACTCGCCTATGTTCTGCGACGTCTTCGGCGATTCAAGAGATGGTTCGGCGTATTGAAACCTGGATGGGCGTAAACGTCTTAAAACCCCCAGAGTGCCAGGTCCGTATATATACGGACTAGGGTCTTGTCACGCCCAGTGCCAGGTCCGTATATATACGGACTCGCCGAAAACAAATCGTAGCAGCGAAACGACTGCACCTATGGCTTTCATATTTCTACCAATTATGTACCTTACCCTTCTGGCTTCTTGTCACCACCAACACAACCCCCTCCCCCCACCCACTCGCTGACTATCGGTCGCCTCACAAAGAAAAAAAAGGAAAATATGTGGCGGCGAAACGACTGAACCAATCGGTTCCATATTTGTGTGACAAGTTCCCTACCCTTCTGTCGTCCCCCCACCACACCCCCACCTCCCTCTCACCATACCACCCACTTCCAGCGTATCCGTACGAAGAAAAGGAAAAAAAGGAAAATCCAAATCCGTGGTGGCGAAACTACCTCACCAATCGGCTTCATATTTGTAACACGAGTCAATTACCCTTCTACCTTCCCCCACCATCCCCCAAATATCAAAACTAATGGGGTTAACCATGAGGAAGAAAGGGGACCAGAAAAACGACCCAAAACCAAAAATATATATATATATTGGCTCGCTACCGCTCACCAGGATAATATTGAAACCTGGATGGGGGTAAACGTCTTAAAACAGTAGGCTGAACGGGGCTGAACGGATTATAGGAAAAGAGAGAGGGAGAGAAAAAAAAACGAGGAGGGAGAGAAAGAGAAAACAGCGAGGTGGGCTCAATTAGGCTAAGCCGTAACGTAAACATTGAGCCCACCTCGCTGTTTTCTCTTTCTCTCCCTCCTCGTTTTTTTTTTCTTTCTCTCCCACCTCGCCAAGGTGCTCTTTGGCATCGTCGATGTTCTCGGAACATCTGAGAGCATCGGTGAGCAGAGCATTGGTGAGCATCCATGCAGCGTTGCAAATTTTTTTTTATGCGAAACCCTCCGCGATGTCTCGCCGATGTCGCAGATGATCGCAGATACCCTCGCAGATCCTTCGGCGATGCTTGACGATGCTTGCGAGGGTAACCAATCCTCGTGAGTCCTCGTCCAAAATTTTAAACTGTCCGAACATTTGCGAAGGCCCTTGCCAGGCCTTGAGATGCCTTGAGAGTCAAACGATTGTTCATGAGAGGTGTTGAGACATGTCACGAATGTGCCAATTTATTGGTGTCGGCGACGAAAATCGTGACTTGTCTCACCAGTGGGAAATGGGCATAAGTGGTCAATCCTGTAAGTCCTTGAATAAACTGGCACGGCTTGTCCTTCCATGTTTAGTCCAATAGTTTTAAGATTTTAAGATATTCGCCCCATTAGATTGGCAATTTTAAGACCTTTCACCCCATTGTTTTGTCAATTTTATAATCTTTCGTGCCATTTAGGTGTCTATTTTTTCCTGGCGAGTGATATCCTTTATCTACCCACCAAATTTCATGAAAATCTCTAGATCACCTCCTAAATTGAACCACTTCTTCCTTAACGATATCCTATCTGCCCACCAAATTTCGTGAAAATCTCCGGATCGCCCTCTATATTGAATTGCTTCTTCCTTGGTGCAAATCCTATCTG
The DNA here is from genome assembly GCA_032716605.1 of Paralithodes platypus. Classification (NCBI taxonomy): domain Eukaryota; kingdom Metazoa; phylum Arthropoda; class Malacostraca; order Decapoda; family Lithodidae; genus Paralithodes; species Paralithodes platypus. The sequence continues at coordinate 32,313,172 of CM064572.1, read as the reverse complement.
CCCACCAAATTTTGTGAAAATCGGTTCACAACTTTGTGAGATATATTTGTTCACAGACAAATTTCGTTTCAGAAAAGATATAGGCAAATATTGGTTTGGTAACAGAGTTGTAGATAGGTGGAATAGGCTACCGAGTGCTATAGTGGGATCAAGAACGATAGGGAGCTTTAAGATAAAATTAGATAGACATATGGACGAAATGGGTTGGGTGTGAGGGGGATCTGCCGGGTGTGGGCCAACCGGCTCTCTGCAGACGTATGATGACCTCTGACCGTTTTGGTGAGGTCGGTCCTCATGGTGTTAGTGAGTTGGGCCTATAATTAGGCCTTACAATTAGGGTTGGGTGTGAGAAGTTGTGTGGGTCAATTGGCTTTCTGCAGACTCTCATTTTCTTATGTTCAAACAGACAGACAAAGGAAAACATAACCTCTGTCCCAAAACAAAGGGTGAGGACTGGGGTAAGAAGTGGTGCCGGGTCAGGTCTGCTTAATACACACTCAGGCACAATCCAATTTACATATTATTACGTGAGATAATGCATGTTGGATCTCTAGCTCTCTCGCTCTCGCTCTCTCTGTCTGTCTGTCTGTCTGTCTGTCTGTCTGTCTGTCTGTCTGTCTGTCTGTCTCTCTCTCTCTCTCTCTCTCTCAGCTCTTCCATCATTCCACCAACAAACCTCAACTGTATATAATTATAACTAACCGCACAATCTGACAATTAAATAACTCTGGTTGCATATTTATACCAACAAGCAAAGTGTAACCCCTTCTGTACAGGTGACGTCTTTTTAACTTTGCTCTGTCTATTATTAAACGATTTTATTCAGTTTACAAAGTGCCTCCAGCAATTAACAGGCTTAGAACTATCTCACTTAACCCTTTTACTACCAAACATCCTTAATTTACTCCACAAAATCGTCTAAATCTAGCTAGAATAAAACTACAAAGACGTCGCCGGTACAGAAGGGTTAATGCAACAATGAGACTATCAAATATACTTGCTTTATTAGCCCCTTGAGGATTATGACGCGTTTTGACAGTTTATTCTGGCTATCATTAGACGATTTTGTGCAGCTTAGAAAATATCTGTGGGAGTCAAAAGGGCAAAGAAGGTCTCAAACAATCCTCTGACTGCCATGCACCCTTTCCAATCTGAATAAAATCGTCTAATAATAGCCAGAAATAGGGAAAGTAATGCCTCATAAGATACTGAGAGGTTTAGTAATATATTATGTATTCAGTACGTAAGAATTAAATGTATTTCCCCATACGAATGCGCAGAATGCAGACAAAAACATAAATGTGATATAATTTACGTATGTATGTATGTATGTATGTATGTATGTATGTATTCAGGCCCAATCCCCACTTTTCCCTTTTATTTTTATTTATTTTTTATTTTTTTTACCCCCTAATTTACATATACAAAACATATAGAGTTACCAATATTCCCCAGCTTATGTATAGTTCATGTAATTGCAACATTGATATTCTATTGTAAACTATTCATTAACCCATTCGGTACCAGAGACGTCGTTTTCATCATATTCTTGCAAATATTTGACGATTTTATTCAGCATAAGATGGGGAGGGGGAGGGGGAGGGGGAGATAAGAGGGAGGGGAAGGGGGCAGTAAGAGGGAGGGGGTGGGGGAGGGGAGGGGTGGGGGTGGGGGGAGGGGGAGGGGGAGGGGGAAATAAGAAGGAGAGGAGGGGGAGGGAGTGGGGGAGATAAGAGGGAGGGGGCAGTAAGAGGGAGGGGAGGGGAGGGGGAGATAAGAGGGAGGGGAGGGGAGGCTAGTCAATTACAACCACATAAAAAGCGCTGACAAACAAAAATATATATAAATAAATAAACAAATATATAAATACACATTAAAATGCAAAAATTAGGCCAGCCAATCAACTGTAACATAGTATGACTTTATTTGGCCTTTGAAATATATGCATGGATATTATACGAGGCCAATAAAGCGCCGATATGGGCCACTACTGGTAAATTAGTTACATTGTGACTCTATAATACCTTTGATGAAACTCACATAACACGTTAACAAATATTATGGTGTCATAAAGCAAATGCAGTAATTACACATTCGTGTGTACTCGATATATTTCCTGTAAATATCGTTTTAAACAGTACATAGATACAGTATATTAGATAAATAATTAACTGTTAGACAATCTTGGTACAACCCCAGTAACAATTGCAATATATATATATATATATATATATATATATATATATATATATATATATATATATATATCATGAAAGAAATACTATCAAGAGCAGTGGATGTTGGTGTATCGCTGAAAAGGGAGGGAATTGAGTGGAAGCTACCTATACTGCTGTTTGCGGATGATACAGTTCTGATGAGTGATAATGAATGGGAGTTGCAGGGTCTGGTGAATGAGTTTGGAACAGTGTGCGAAAAACGGAATTTGAAGGTAAATGCGGGGAAGAGCAAGGTTATGGTCTTCGAAAGGGGTGAAGTCACAGAGTGTGAGGTGAAGCTGAACGGTCAGGCTATGGAGATCGTCAACTCTTTTACACATAAATAAACCGCAACTCTTTTAAGTATCTGGGCAGTGTGTTGAGTAAAGATGGGACTATGGATGAAGAATTGCGGGAGAGGGTACAACAGGGGAAGAGGGTTGTAGGAACGCTGAAAGCAGTAACAAGAAATAGGGTGGTCAGTATGGAAGTCAAGAAGTCCTTGCATGACAGTGTGGTAATCCCAACACTGACTTACGGAAGCGAAGCATGGACGTTGGTTGAGAGACTCAGACCAAGAGTGAGAGCAGTGGAAATTAATTACTTAAGGAGAGCATGCGGAGTTACATGGAGGGATAGACAGACTAATGAGGAAGTAAGAAGGAGGTGTGGTGTGGAGGTAGATGTGCTGGAAAGTGTGAAAAGGAACAACTTGAGATGGTTCGGCCATATAGAACGTATGGGAAGCGAGAGAATGACTAAGAGGGTGTACGAGAGCGAGGTGGAGGGACAGAGAGGGAGAGATAGACCGATAGAGAGTGGAAGGATGGAGTGAGGAAGTATATGAACGAAGGCGGTGCTGGTTGGGGGGAGGGGCGTCGATGGACTGGGGACAGAGGTGCATGGGGGCGGTTTGTTCGTGGCCACCCCTTCGGGGATCACGGCGTCAGGCAATAGATAGATAGATATATATATATATAATATTACTAGGTGGTATGGGAATGGGTGGCTTGTATACCAACATTTCCTCTGGCCACTGTCCCATTATTGGATTTATTACCGCAAATCTGATTGGTGGATGTACTCGACCAATGGCTATGGACATGACGCCTCTGAGCCTGTTATGATCCATTTTCTTTGGGAATATTACTTTTCACGGGCTAACTCACATATATAGAGGGAGGACTCTGAGGCACACTCTCCCGAGATATACAGCGCTGCCAAAGGCAAATGTAGCGCGACATTAGCGATCATTGCTCATTTTAGCGAATGTCTATGGTAGCGCTGCGGATGAAGCCCGCGAGATACAAAGTTCGTTTTGGTGTAATTTTGAAGCTATTTTCTTCTAGTTTTTGGCTGAATACATTTAATTTCATTAAGATGCTTGCCTAATTAACCCGGCACGCGCGCGCAGAGTGTAGTGAACACCACAGTTCTGAGTGGCAATATTAACCCGTAAACTGCTGCAAAGCTCTTAAGAGGTTTTACTGGGCGATGGCGGCAAAGCTCTTAAGAGGGAGGCCTAAAAAAAACATTTAAACAGCCCCAGTAGCACTAAACAATTTTTTGTTTTTTGTTTTTTTCCCTATACCTCATATCACTCCTCCACATCCCCTCCTTCCTCCCTTTCCCCTCCCCCTTCAACTATCACCTATTTTCCCTGTTATTCCCTAATTCGTTGGTATACTTTTGTGCTAACATTAGCAAACTGTGTGGAGGATGTGCTTACGTGCCTAGCGGGTGTATTACATGACAGAGTGTGTGTATGAGTAGGCTCAGTGTGGCTTGAGGCCTCGTGGAGGGAGGGGTTGCCTCAATTTTCTCCATAATTCATGAATGGGCTGGTCCATCTATATTCGTGATTTTGACCAGAATTTTTTTATTTTCACTTGTTTTATTGTTGTTACAGGATACTATCTTCATAGTGAAGGTAAAATAGGCTCATATGAATAAGTAATAACGATGTTTATCGTAAAATGACGATTATAGGCCTGAATGGAGCCAATATGCTCGCCCATGGGGAGCTAGTTCAATACCCCCCCCTCGCCGTTTTCGAGTTAAGCTCCATTCCTGCCTATAATCATAATTTTACGATAAATATCGTTATTACTTATTCATATGCGCCTATTTTACCTTTAATATGAAGATAGTAACCTGTAACAACAATAAAACAAGTGGGAATATCATTTGGATGGTCAAAATCGCGAATTGTTAGCGAGCGGTTCATTCAACAATTGTGAGCCAGCCGGCCTCACACCCTCTTCTCTCGAGGGTTGAAGCAGTACTAAGCTACTCCCTCACACTCTCCCAGTCTCTACCTTACGTAACACACACATGACCACAGCCTAGGATCGGTTTGGAGATGTTTACACGAAAATATACCAATGAATAAGGGAATAACAGTGAAAATAGGTGATAATTGAAGGGGGGGGGGAAAGGGGGGAAGGAGGGGATGTGGAGGAGTGATATGAGGTATGGAGGGAAAAGAAAAAAAAACACACGTTTTAAGTCCTACTGGGGCCTTTTAATTTTTTTTTTTAGGCCTTAACTCTTAGGAGGCTGAACCTTACACCCCCAATTCACTCTGTATAAGAGATTTTGTTTCTGGCATTATACCATCTTAATACCAATGGAAATACTAGGACTCGCTGAAATAAATCAGCTCTCTATGTGTGCGCGCACGCGAATTTCATTGCACTATATTAAAAATCATTCTACACATTGAAAATTGTTTAAATTTTCCGCAATTTTTTTATGGCGCATCCTACAAGCATCCCCTACAAAGTAGCGTGCTCGTTTTCCCATATTGAATAATAGAAGGTGCTGAAAAAAAATATATATATATATATATTTTTTGGGTAGAGCAAATTTCGACATGAAAAAGGTTGAATCTCGAAAAATATTGGGGGGATGGCCATTATGGACACGCTCCAGCTTTGCTATATAGTCCTATATATAGTGTATAGAAGGGGAACGAATTTGAGCAATATAAAAAAGTTTAGTTTCACTTGGAAGTTGCCAATATATGATCTCTGGAAATAGGAAATCTTATATAATGAATCATTGCCGAGATAAATTTGGGGAAAATAACCAAGTTACTCCTTCCAGAGACGTTTTCTATTACTAAGCTGTTAGAGAAAACCAAGGGGTGGGGGGGGGGTAGGGATGTCATATTGGTGTTTATGCCCTCATATGATAGATTCTATTGTTTACAGAAACCTTTTAGACAAACACAAAAAACAAAAATTGGGGTGAAGGGAAAACATTTTGTTGATTTGGGGGGGGGGAACCCCCGTTCTGGGGGGTTATGGATTCGATATGTTTTTTTTTTGCCCTTCTATGCTATTCTCCTATGTTGACAGAAGCATTTTAGAAAAAGAACAACAAAAATTGAAATTTTGACTTCTGGGCTAAATAAAGGTTCAGCCTCCCCTATTAATTAAGAATGTTCTCGCCGTTGCCCACCAAAACCTCTTAAGAGTGTTCTCGCCATTCCCGGGTTAATCAGGAGTGCTTGAATGATCCCTATTATGGTGGAAATAGACGGAAATATGCCCGCAGCCAAAGTGTTAATAGAGGTAATAAGGACAACATCACCGACCCTCCTCCTCCCCACCAGGTGCCATCTTTAACATACGCTAAAACCCAAACACTAGTCCACTTAGGTACAGACCCCGCGCCATATATCGGGCAGTAACGACCAATGTCCATGATGCACTTGGGCTGCCGGGCGGGACGTGCGAGTCAGGGTTATATTACTTATTACAACACACTTCGTTATATTTCTTATTTTTGTTCTCTCTCTCTCTCCCTCTCTCTCTGACTTGTATCCATTCGACCCCATTCTGCCTACTGTTTTAAGATGTTTATCCTTATCCAGGTGTCGATTTGTTTGCATATTTAAACAAAAAATTGACAGCAGGCTAAGCTTGGACATTTTTCGATAGAAAAATTTCTCCGGCGAAGCCGGAATTCTCCATCAAAGCTGGCTCGCTATCGCTCGCCATGAAAATATCGACAACTGGATTGGGATAAACGTCTTAAAACAGTAAGCAGAATGAGGCCGAATGGATACAAGCCAGAGAAAGAGAGAACAGGAGAGAAAGATAAAAAAAGCAGGTGACCCCCCTTAATACAAAACACTTCTCACCATCTCTAAATTTGTAGACAGATGAAGCCACTAAAGGTATTGTGAATGTGTGTTTGTTTGTTTGTCTGTGTGTATGAAGGAGACAAAAGGCAGGAGGAGGCTGTAGGCACCAACCGAACAGGGTGGAGAGTGCTAGGTGGTTGATAAGGACAGCTGGCACTCCTGTTTCTGTACAGTTACAAGGTCGATGTTAACTGTCTTCGTGGTGTAATGGTTAAGGTGTCTAAAAATTTGTGTGTGATAACCCAGGTTCGAATCCCGGCGGATCACATATATGCTTTCATTAATATCATTGGAGGTGTTTGATGGTTTGGTGAAATTAATACAACATAGATTACATCGTGTTGAGGTGTTTGTGCAGGCTGATAGAGGTAATTTCGAACAACTATAAACCTAACCAGTACCTCCAAAATATGACCTATTGTACTGTACAAGCCCTGAACATGTATTACTGTACATAATAAATAGCTTGGTGTTTTTTATCTGTGTGGTTAATTGACCACTTGCGAGTTTCAGGTTATAAGGAAGTTGGAGCCGTGAACATCTATATTAAAGAGAAATGCAATAATAATGTGGGTTTATGATGGATAAAAAGTATGATAAATTTGGTTTTATGTATTTATATATGTATTATGACTGTATTTTTGCTGATATATCTCTTAAATATTGATGGTCACAGCTCCAACTTCCTTATAGACCAAAACTCTCAAGTGGTCAATTAACCTGTCTTCCCTGTAGTACACCTTCCAGCGCCATAACTTGATAAGCATTGGGAATTATACAAATGGTCAAATAACATTTCTTCCTCGTTATAACCCCAGGATAAAGCCCCGGAAGTTAAGGCGGTGTCACACGAGCGGTTATTCCGTCAATTTTTACGAGCAATATTGTAGTCTGGCATCTTCAAAATTCAAGTTATGTAAATAATCAGCCCCCTAGCATAATCTACCTTCAGTCTAGTTTCCGATTCCAATATGAAAGAGCCTCAAAATAGTACGAGAAAAACTTGCTCATCGAAAATTGCCGGAAAAAGCGCTCGTGTGACACCGGCTTTATGACATATAGTCGCGTTACACCCTGTATACGTGTTGCCATATGTGCCAATGTTAAGGGAGCTCACCTCGCTTTTTTTTCTCTTTGTCTCCCTCTCTCTTTGACTTGTATCCATTCGGCCCCATTCAGCCTACTGTTTTAAGACGTTTACCCCCATCCAGGTGTCAATAATTTCCTGGCGAGCGGTAGCGAGCCAACATATATATATTTTTGTTTTGACAGCAAGCTAAATTTGTACATTTATCGATAGAAAAAATTCTCCGGCGAAGCCGGATTTCTCCATACAATGCTGGCTGGCTATCGCTCGCCAGGAAGAAATCGACACGTCCTAAAACAGTTGGTTGAATGGGGCTGAATGGATACAAGCCAAGGGAAAGAGAGAAAAGGAGAGAAAGATAAAACAACAGCCGGTGACCCCCCTTAAGACGTGGGTTGCATAAAATGTGTTGGGTGGGTATTGGAGAAACAGTTAGTGGTCGTTATGTTTCTTGCTGCTGACGATGGATGATAGTGGATGGGTGGCAACTTGGAATGGCACAGATAATAGCCTTTCAAGATATATTAATTTGGAGACTCGAGTTATATATATTTGGAGACTTATGGTATACAGTATATGTTTGGAGTCTCAACTTATATACAGCATATATTAATATTTGGAGACTCAAGTTATATATAATTGGAGACTCAAGTTATATACTTTAAATTTGGAGACTCTAGTAATATATATTTGGAGACTCTAGTTAAATATATTTGAAGACTCATATATTATTGGAGACTCCGATAGATTTAAGACTCATATATTATTGGAGACTCATGTTATATATATTTGGAGACATGTTATATATATTTGGAGACATGTTATATATATTTGGAGACATGTTATATATATTTGGAGACATGTTATATATATTTGGAGACATGTTATATATATTTGGAGACATGTTATATATATTTGGAGACTCGTGTTATATATATTTAGAGACTCATGTTATATATAGTTAAAGACACAAGCTAGGCATATTTGGAGACATATAATTGGAGACTCAGATTATATGTAATAGGAGACTCAAGTTATATATATTTGGAGACTCTAGCTATATAGATTTGGAGATTCAAGTTAGGCTATATATAATTAGAGACTCGAGTTATATACAGTATATTTGGAGATTCAAATTATATATATTTGGGGACTCAAGTTATATAGATTTGGAGACTCATATAATTGCAGACTCATGGTATATATATTTGGAGACTATGTTATATATACTGTATTAGGACACTCAAGTTATATATATTTGAAGACTCAAGTTATATATATTTGAAGACTCAAGTTATATATATTTGGAAACTCAAGCTATATATATATCTGGAGACTCAATGTCTAAATATTTGGAGATTCATCTTAGGCCTATATATTATTGCTACTCAATGTTATAATAGTATTGTGTAAATAGACTTCATTGTTATACTGTATAACAGAGATTCGAATTTCACTTTTTTCTATAAACTCCGAAAAGTGGTCACACAGAGAGAGAGAGAGAGAGAGAGATTCCGAAAAGTGGTCACACAGAGAGAGAGAGAGAGAGATTCCGAAAAGTGGTCACACACACAGAGAGAGAGAGAGAGAGAGAGAGAGAGAGAGAGAGAGAGAGAGAGAGAGAGCGAGAAAGGGAGATAGAGAGAGATAGATAGATAGATAGATAGATAGAGAGAGAGAGAGTACAAAGGAGTACAAAGGAAATCAAGCAACAACAGGTCTAGTGACCCTTCTAGGCTGCTTGTCCTCCAAAATACTGAGGATCAAGTGTCCAAACAGTGGTTTAGAGTGGGTAAGGGAACATTGGAAGGGAACTACTGCCCTGGAACTAATGTCCGTGACAGGATTAGGAAGTTAGTAGGGGACACATGGGTTAGTAACTGAGGGGGGGATAAAATAAAGTTATTAATTTACAAACGCAGTCAGTCGCGGGTTTGATGCTAAATATTTGTCTATGCAAAGTTTAAATAAATCAACGGTGCTGCAGTCTATAACATCTCGGGGAAGCCCATTCCATAAGTTGACAACTCGATTGAAGAAGAAATTCTTAGATTCGTGTGAGTTAAAAGATTTACCAATAATTTTGCAACCGTTTCCCCGCGTGTAATTAGATTGGTCGATAGTGAAGTACTTACTACAGTTCATATTGTCGATGCCTTTGATGATTTTGAACACTTGAATTAAGTCGCCTCTTAATCTGCGCTGGGTTAAAGGAAATAGATTTAATTCTCTAAGACGCTCCTCGTATGATTTGTTCTTTAGGCTAGGCATAATGTTGGTAACTCTACATTGAACTCGTTCTAGCTTGTCTATATCTTTTTGGTAATAAGGGCACCAGGATTGAACGCAGTATTCCAGAAGAGGGCGGACTATGGAATTGTAAAGGGTTAGGATAACGTCTTTGGATTTATGCTCAAATGACCTGCCTATAAAGCCAATTATTTTGTTTACCTTCTTAACAACTTCTGAACATTGTTGACTCGGTTTTAGGTTACTCGATATTGTTACTCCCAGATCGGTTTCTCTGTTTACATTCTTAAGCTGAGTGCCATTCATCGAATAGTTTGCTTTCTCATTTTGGTATCCGATATGTAGTACTTTACATTTATCCGCATTGAAACTCATTTGCCAAATTTGGGCCCAACATGACAATTTATTTAATTGTTTTGCATATCGTCAACTTGTTCTTTTGAAAGTACGCTATTTGCAATTTTTGTATCGACAGCAAATTTTGAGATTGTACAGGTGAGACCCTCATCTATGTCGTTGATGTAAATTAGAAAGATAATTGGTCCTAGTACCGATCCCTGGGGTACCCCGCTACTTACATTGGTCCAGATGTAGAGAGAGAGAGAGAGAGAGAGAGAGAGAGAGAGAGAGAGAGAGAGAGAGAGAGAGAGAGAGAGAGACAGACACACACACCAGTAATAACACTATCATAAATCCTCTGAAGCCAAAAATAACACCGCAGCCACTCAGTGTAATACAGTATTTATTTTAAGGGCAAGTTTTTAGTTTGTTCCCTAGACCTCCATCACACATAAAGCTACACCCCCCTTGAGCCCCTTTCAAGATAAATTTGTACATTTTTCGGTAGAAAAAAAATCCGGCCGAAGGTCGGTTCATCGTTATTTACAGGCTTGCTATCGCTCGCCAGGAAAAAATCGACACCTACTGTAAATGGCACAACATATTTTAAAATGGACAGAAATGGGACGAACGTTTTTATAATCGCCAAACTAATGGGGAAAACGTCTTAAAATGTCAAAAGCAATGGGGCTAAACACGAGGGAGAACGGGGCCAATAAAAAATCCCCCCAGTGGAAATCTCCCCTTGACGCAGGCTGTGAACGGAAGATCCTTGTTATAATTCCTGCACTATGATAACAGCTATGGAGGGAAAGGTGGGGGGATATTAGTGTCGCTCTCTCTCTCTGTCTCTTTCTCTCTCTCTCTACATATATCTATCTATCTGTTTCTCTCTCTCTCTGTATCTATGTATCTATCTGTCTATCTATCTATCTATATATCTACATAGCTATCTATCTATCCATCTGTATAAGAGTGTGTGTGTGTGTATCAGCCCCGTGTGTTCGGCGTGTTCGTGTATGAAGGCATACTTGCGTGTTGTGTGTGTGTGCGTGTGTGTGTGTGTGTGTCATTATAACAGTGAGGTGAGTGTGTTAATGGTGGTAATGGTATTAGACCACGCTACTTACTGCCACCACTACCACTACTACCCCCCTGACCCACCAGGGGTCAACACACAGCACACGATCACCAGTTAAGAGAGAGAGAGAGAGCAGTGGCGGCTCGTATAAAATAATATGGAGGGACTGCTTTCCTATATCAGTACAATTATGTTATAAACTTAAAACATTACTATTGTACTTACTTTATTCTCTTTGCATACTGTTCAAAAGATAACAATGGTGTAGGTCTTAATTTTGTTTTAATTTCCTATCAATATTTTTGCTAAGTGTCAAATGAGAAAAACTAATGTTTTGCAAACATCTAACTATTTGCCATTATGCTCAATCAACCTATGATTATAATAATAATACAGCATAGCCTAGTTAGAAATAACCAAAAGCCACGATCGAAGCTTTGTAATAATAATCTTGCAAAACAAACTAACTAAAACAGGGACGACAAAATATATAGACAAAATAACTTATAATTCTGACATTTTCAGTATGTTTGCTAAATTATTTGTTCATAAACTTCAGAAGTTCCTTTATAAGCTAAGAAAATCGCCAACAGCCAGGTAGGCCGAGCTAGAAACATAGAAAATCATCAGTGATTATGAAAAAAGGGAAAACAATTTCAGTCTTAAATAGGCTAAGGGAATGCCTGCAAGGTGTTTAATAAACTGAATAAAATCGCGTCCCTAGACTAATGGTAGGCCTAGTCTATATAAATCATAAGCGTCCTTCATGCTCATGTATACTAACCAAAATGTATAATAGTCAAATACTAAGAATACTGAAACAAAGCTACGATCGTAGCTAACAGAATGCTATTCATGCACACGCATAAACACTGCATAATTATGTCAACACAAGACTGAGGGCTGACGCTGGTGCAGCTCATAGAGTCTTTTGGTGCCGCCACTGCGGCTGGGAAAACTCTTGTACGGTACTAGATGTTATACTTATGAAATCTGCTTATTAATTGAGGTTAGAATTTAACAAAAATTAACATAGCAAGCTGCTGAATAGTATACAAATGCTTAGTATTTTCAAATGTATGTTGTCAAATATTAACCTCCTGTGTCTATCATAATCATCTCCCTGACAGTGCTGTGAGGCAGGGAGGTCTGCAGCTCAACAGCTCTCATGGACGAGCCGCCACTGAGAGAGAGAGAGAGAGAGAGAAAGAGATTAAAGCATTCATCGTTGCGAACCTTGCCAAACTTCCATTGAACTATTCGAGGATCTCTGGAACATTAAAGACGGACTGGGGCAGATTGTGACATGTAAATTATTTCCTTTCTTTATCACATATTTTTTAGAGTAATACTGGTAACATTATACTTGGATCTTTAGGGGGAGTTGGTTCACTTTATGGTCGATTTTTTTTTTCATTTATATATATGTTTGTCTAGTTTCCTCCCTATACCTCCATCAATCTTTATACCAAAAAAAATAAAACAAAAAAACAGGTTCCCCCTTAAGATAAGTTTGTAAATTTTTCGGTAGAAAAATTTCCCGGCCGATGGCTGGTTCTTCATATAATTACAGGCTTGCTATTGTCGCCAGGAAAAAAATCGTATAGTTCAGTACCGGTACCGTCTTTGTAACTTTATCCTGGCTACTATTAAGCGAGTTTACTCAGTTTAAAAAGGGCCTCTAGCAATTATTAGGCTTCGAACTATCTAACCTAGTCCTTTTTACTACCACAGATCCTTCTTAAACTGCACACAATCGTCTAAATCGTCATTACATAAGGAGTTAATGCCAAGTTGACAATGTTTGTGGCCGAACTATTGAAGGGAACTGTACGAATAAGACCCCCGGCCGAACTGAAGACTCTTTATAGACTCTTGATAGACTCTTGATTGACTCTTGATAGACTCTTGATAGACTGTCTGGCGATCGATGAATCAGCAAGCCTTTGTGGCCCGCCATTCATTCAAGTGGATTGGTATATCGGTGAAGGGGGATGGGCTGATTGTGTTGCTCATTTATGGATCTTTTCATTATTATTATTATTACTTTGTTTTTGTTTTTAAATTTTCTCCCTAGACCTCAATCATGCATACCCCCCCCCCCCCTCGACCCTCCTTCAAGATAAACTTGTACATTTTTCGATAGAAAAATTTCCAGGCCGAAGACCGGTTCCTCTTAAAAAACGAGCTTGCTGTCGTTCGCCAGGAATAAATCGACACCTAAACGACACGAAGTCTTTATATTGACAAAGAAATGGGGCGAAAGGTCTTAAAATCGCCAAACTAATGGGCCGAAGGTCTTAAAATCTGAAAACCGATGGGGATAAACATGAGGAAGAAAAACGACCCATCTCCCCGGAAAGAGATTGAAGTGCTTCCTCCCCCTTCTTCACATCCATCAGTTGGGATTGTGGTGGGCAAGGAAACGGTCTTTATATAAATTACCTTCGTTTATCTTCATATTTATATTATATTTATATTCATATTTGTTTTCACCAACCCACCAATTAAAAAAAAAAAGAGAAAAAAAAAGGAAAAGTGGTGATTGGCCCTGAATACATACATACATACATACATACATACATACATTGTTACGTATCTTGATCCTCAAGTGGTTAACTTGATGAAACTAGATAGCACAGAGATATATATTAAGGTATCAGTCAGCTGAAGGCAAAACGAAAGTAAAATCTAATAAAATTATATTCTGTTGTTGCTTCCTTTCCTTTTGGAAAAATACTGAAACTAATTATGGAAAACTGATTATGGAAAAATACTGAAACTAAGTAAAGTCATGTAGTATTTATAAAGAATTATTATTTAACCGAAGCTTAGTAGGCTATGGTTATGAACCGAATAAGTTTATCTAAAGAAGGACTATTAAATATATATCAAGTCTTGAAAGATAAATAGTAAGGTAAGAATATTTCTGTCTCTTACCCTTTTTGAAATGAATAGATATTTTTCTTTTATCATATCCTTTTATATATATTTAATGTAGTTATTATTCTTGGTTCTTGTCTTACGTTAATAGTATTACCGGTATATTATTATTATCAGGATTAATATCAAAGTCACATAAAAAGTTAGATATATATTTAATAATTAGATAAATGTATTTCTTAACCACGTACCATTGAGGTTTGATTATGAATAAATTAAGTTACAGGATCGCTTCATAGATTCGATTCAGGTCTCACTCAAATAATATGAAAAGCAAAAATAATATTTTGAAGCTAAAAGAATTTTCTTCAGCTTAAAAATCACTAGAAGTAACATTAAAACAGCCATGTTTGTCTAAGCCGATATTACTAATATGAGACAATAGTATCACCGTTCTTGTTCTTACCAGCAATGTAAGCTCAATTAAAAGAAATGAAAGAACTCGTAAGTATTAATATAAAACAATAGTATTAATTTTATCATAACCCAATTACTTAAAGAGTTGCTTTAGTCCGCAAGTCAGTCAACTAAAATAGTTAAGTACATAATAGTAGCGTTAACGTTAATTCCCAATCACATATCTCACTAACCAACATACTGCAAGTGTTTACACCGAACACACTTAACACACACTTATATAATCTGACTGACAGTCACAATCCCATTATAATACTTCACCCCGTCTTCCTCCAGCTGCAAGTTCACCTTCCCAACTCCAAATGTGACTGATTTGAATGCCCACTACTCGGGTCTTATACTGTATACTATGCAATGATGGTGTAGGAACGAATCAGGAGGCAGGGGATGGTGCGCGCCCCAATCACAGCTCCTCTAGTTGCGTAGCAGATGCGTGGTCCAATGGCGTTGAGTATCGTCATAGCGTCGGGTAATCGAAGTAGTTTGCAGGGTCCCATATGATGCACGCAGGTGTGAAGGCTTGTTTGCTGGTATGCAGGCGAGCTAGTTTCCACTCGCTGGTTCGCTCGCTGCTCTGCTTCGCCGCCTGGGTAATTCGGCACTCCTTCAACTCTTAATTCTAACTCTTAAATAAACACATACAGGGCTCCATATATCAGACCTTCCTCCTAGAAAAGAGTTTAAGGAGTATAGTACATAATATACATAAGACATAGGCCTAATTAGATTCACCACCAGATTGGCAACAGCAAGATTATAATGAGGATATAATAAGGATATCACCCAAAGTAGGTAACGTCGCCAGGTACCACATCAGAACATAGCCGGAACGTAGCTGGAGCGTTATTCGAACTGCAAGGCATTATCTCACAGCTGAAGGCTTGAAAGTGCACTACTAAAGCATGATATTTACCTCGCTACAAGGGAGAGCTAATTGCCAAAATCCTCTCATTAAGTTAATCTTACTGCTGTATGAGGCCAACCTGGTAAATGCAATCTTTAATAGATACGTTCATGATAGGCAATCGGCTAGCACGGTCTGGACCCCCATAATATGTTTAACATCCAGGGAGTATTCCTGCAGCAACAAACTCCACCTGGTCAGTCGTTGGCTTTTATTTTGGAACTTATGCAAAAAATTTAAGGGGTGATGGTCAGTATACACAGTGATGGCACCAGAGACAGATTGCACATAGACAGCAAAGTATTGAAGGGATAAAATTAATGCTAACAGCTCCTTCTCAATGACTGAATAGTTACGTTGAACAGAATTTAATTTTTTACTAAAATAGCACACAAGATGCAATACCTCACAGTTGTCTTCCTGTAGCAATACTGCACCAACCCCGGTATTGTTCGCATCCACTGCTAGGGAAAAAGATCTGTTAAAATCAGGAGCTAAATATATTTGGTAGCATTAAAGGCCTCCTCACATTCGGAGGACCACTCAAACTTCACATCCTTACGGAGAAGATCTGTCAGGGGAGCTGTTAACCTAGAAAAGTTTAAGATGAAACCCCTATAATAACCAATCATTCCTAGGTACCTTTGGATATGTTTCTTAGTGCTAGGAGTTGGGAATTCTAGAATAGACTCTAACTTTGCTTGAGGAGGTGCAACCTGCCCCTGACCTACCGTATATCCTAGATACTGGACCGTACTCTTTACAAAGGTGCATTTCTTAAGATTAACCACCAGATTGGCATCAGCAAGATTTAAGAATAGCAATCTAAGTTGGTAAAGATGCTCCTCCCATGACTGTGAAAAGATAAGAATATCATCGATGTAGACAACGCATCCAGGTACCCCTTCAGTCACCAAATTCATGAGGCGCTGGAATGTAGCTGGAGCGTTTTTCAAGCCGTAGGGCATTACGTTACACCAGAAGGCTTGATTATTGACTACAAAGCATGATATTTCCCTCGCTGTAGGGGTGAGAGCTACTTGCCAATATCCCTTCATTAAGTCAATCTTGCTGATATAGGTGGCTGTACCAATCTGGTCAATTCAGTCGTCGATCCGTGGCAGTGGGTAGGTATCGTTCTTTGTGACAGCATTAACTTGCCTATAGTCCATACATAACCTATGGATCCTGTCTGGCTTTGGCACAAGTATGACCGGACTACTCCACTGGCTTAAGGCCCTAGTGATCAGCTCATTTAACAACATGAAGTCAAGCTCGACCTGCAGTATACTCCTGCATTGTGGTGAGACACGGTAGGGGGATAGTTTAATGGGTGTTGCATCCCCTACATCGATGTCGTGCACGGCCAAAGAAGTGAGCCCTGAAGTATCACGAAACACACTGGGAGACTGAGATAATATTATTTTTATTAATCTCACCACCACACCCCCAATGAAATTAATTAAAGTATATATGATCCACCGGGATTCGAACCCGGGTTATCACACACATATTTTTGCCACCTTAACCATTACACCACCAGGACGGTTAAAGGTTTATGCACACGCCAAACAGAGATTAGTTGGTTCGCTTGATCAGAGGGAAGATGACATAGTTTAGATGGTAATGCCCCCAAGCTACTGAGTTATACTTAAAGTTGGATAGGCTACATGACAAGTCAAAGTCTGCATGGATACCTTCAGGCTCTGGAACAGTCTGTTGCGGGTCAGTAAGAGAACTGAAGACTTCGTCCGCACCAGGCTGTCCACAGGTCCTGACATTCACTGCCACAGTGGGAGAATCTGGAGGAGAGGAATCAGGGGACCTATGGTAGGGTTTCAACATATTTATATGGAATACTTGCGTGGGCTTTCTCCTGTCTTGGGTAGTTACTAGATAATCGGTAATGCTCACCCTCTGAATGATCTTATATGGGCCCCTGAACTTGGCAGTTAAAGGTTGGCCAAAAAGGGGGAGCAGGACCAAAACCTCATCACCAGGCTGAAACTCCCTCTCACGGGCTTTTCTGTCATACCAGTTCTTCATGGAGCTTTTAGCCACTGTCAAGTTTTGAGCTGCAAACTCACATGAGGATCTCAGCCGGGTTTTGAAATCTGAAACATACTTGAGGAGGTTTTGGTTCCCCTCCTGGCCAACTAGGCTATCCTGCAATAGTTGCAAAGGACCTCTTACCTGGTGACCGAAAACTAGCTCATTAGGGGAAAAACCCAGGGATTCAGTTGGAACCTCACGAGTAGCAAATAAAAGAAAAGGTACCCCCTAATCCCACTCAACTCCGGTCTCTGTACAATATTTACGCAACATGGCTTTCAAAGTTTGATGAAACCGTTCGAGAACCCCTTGACTCTCTGGGTGGTAGGTGCTCGACTTAACATGCTCGATACCCAACTCCTTCAGGGACTGCTGAAAAATGTTAGAGGTAAAATTAGTTCCTTGATCACTTTGCACCTCATGGGGGAAACCCTTTCTGGTGAAGAATTTGAGCAGTTCCTTGATGACAGTTGGAGCAGAGGTAGTCCTTAAGGGTATAGCCTCTGGGTAGCGAGTTGCCATGTCCATAATAGTTAAAAAATAATTGTTACCTTGGGAAGTCTTAGGCAATGGGCCTACAATGTCCACTACCACCCGAGTAAAAGGATTCTCGAAGACGGGCAAGGGCACCAGAGGATGTACAGGCCCCTTCTGATTGGGTTTTCCTGTCATCTGGCAGGTGTGACACACTCTACAAAACTCCACTACATCTGCACGCATTCCTGGCCAGTGAAAGCGGGCTCTAATTCTGTCTAGAGTTTTTCTCACACCTAGGTGTCCTGCCAATGGTATACAATGTGCCATTTCCAAGATATCTCTATGACAAGGTTTGGGGACTACTACTTGATGGACGTCCCAGGCCCCATCATCGATTGGTCTGTGTGGCTGTCTCCATCTACGCCACAATACTCCTCCTTTGAGGTAGAAACATTCACCACCCTCCTTCTCACATTCCTCTTCACTCACGGCCCTGGCAGCTAACTCCTTGCATTCTCTATCATCTTTCTGTAGCTCTACCAGGCCACTAGGACAATTTGGAGGGGTTTCATGGTCATCGTTAGGGTCAAGATGAGCCATAAAGGTGTCAGATAAATCCACCTCAGTCACATCATCAGGCACAGTGGAGCGTCATTCACACTCTCATCATCCCTTTCATCAACTCTTACATTCGGTACATTTCTGTCTGAGGGAACTGCTACTTGAGACATTGAACGTGTGACAGCACACACAGGGAAAACTGTTGGCATCTCCTTTTCGAGCTCACCGGTTAGTGGCTCGTTAACAGGGGAAAGTGACAAAATGGGGTCTGGTCGGACCTTCTCACCTGCTACATCATTCCCCAAAAGGAGTGTTACCCCGGGCACAGGGATATCTTGGGACCTACACAAAGCTATGGTGGCCTCACCCTGTAGTAACTCACATTCAATTTCGCCTTTTACCAAGTATGCATAAAATTGGCCTCCAGCACCTCTCATTATAACTGGTTCGCCAGGTGGGCACTCAGTGTAAGAATTCACCATGAGGGTGCTAGTAGAACCTGTGTCTCTCAGAATTTTTACCTCATGCATGCAACCATTTAATCTCACGTTGCCAGATGAAATAAAGGGATGGCAACTGTCCTGCACTGATGGTGAAATTATTATTGGCTTAACCCTAGTGGATTGCACCACGCATGCTACTACACCCCTGTCTAGATGGTTTACGTTAGCTGCTAGGTACTCCTTCTGTCGGGAGTCCTGTATTAAAGGAACTTTTGGTGCTAGGTACTCCTTCTGTCGGGAGTCCTGCATTAAAGGAACTTTTGGTGCTAGGTACTCCTGTCGAGAATCCTGCATTAAAGGCACATATGGAGTTTGAGATACGGCGGCAACTGTCTGCCCCGATCTCTCGGTTTTCTCCTTGGCCCAGCACTGATAAGCTAGGTGGCCTCTCTTGCCACAAAAAGTACATACTTTAGGGGATACGGGAACGTTCCCTCTTTGAGCATTACTATTACTTTGGGCCCCACCTCTGTTACCATTGCCCTGAGTCGCATTTTTAGTTGGGGGAACAATTCTATTTTGGCTAGCTGGGGAAGACGTTACAGGCTTGTAACTGGGTCTGTCAGATTTGTGATTGGGATACTTAGAATTAGAACTAGAATTATCGTAGGGCTTCTTTCCACGAAATTTGTTGTTGAGCACGTATGTGTCAGCCATGTCAGCGGCGTCGGCAAGACAATCTACCTTTTTCCCCCTCAAATGATAGGCTACAGAAGAATCAATTTTCCATAGGAAATTTTCTAACAGGACCAACTCCTTCAGATCGTTGTAGCTTGTGACTTTCTTACTCTTGACCCAATGATTGAAAGTTTTAATCATGGTCCTGGCAAATACCTTATGCGTTTCTTCTACTTTCTTCTGGTTTTTACGGAAAGATTGCCTGTAAGCCTCAGGCTGTAATTGATAGGGTTTTAGGATAGCTGCTTTGAGATTGTCATAATCCTGCCTAACCTCTGCTACTTCTGACAAACATGTGGCTCGAGCCTGCCCTGTCAAAATGGTTTGTAACATAAAAGGCCATTGATATCTTGTCCACCTCATACCTCCAGCAACTTCCTCAAACAAAACAAAGAAATCCTCCACATTATCCTCAGTGAAAGATGGAATGACACTGGTCATAGTCAATCCCAGAGGGGGAGCAATTAAGGGAGCATTTGTATTGACATTTAGTTGAGCTATACGATATTGACATTGATATTGTTCGGTCGTTGCTCTGGCTTGTTCGGCATTTATTCTGGCTAGTTCTAGTTCGAATAATTGATCAACGGTAAACCAGGTGGTAATTGTTCATCAAGTTGGCTAGGGTTACTCGGGATCCCACCAACTGCTCCGTCACCCTCCCCGCCTTCTACAGGGAACAGGTGGGATTTTATGGTCTGAGCCATCTCTACTTTGGACATGTTTGAGACAGTTAAATGGAGATGTGAAGCAAGCACTTTCAGTTCGGATTTTGACAGACGGTCAATTTCAGGGGCTGTGGGTTCTGATTCTATGAAAACTCGAGCATCTTCGTCATTAATTATATCAGGCATGATTAGTATATGATTTTTAAGTAGTGAAACGGTAATGAAACTGAGTGAAACTGTATGAAACGAATCCTGGCAAGGTCGCCACTCTTCTGTTACGTATCTTGATCCTCAAGTGGTTAACTTGATGAAACTACTGTAGATAGCACAGAGATATATATTAAGGTATCAGTCAGCTGAAGACAAAACAAAAGTAAAATCTAATAAAATTATATCCTGTTGTTGCTTCCTTTCCTTTTGGAAAAATACTGAAACTAATTATGGAAAACTGATTATGGAAAAATACTGAAACTAATTAAAGTCATGTAGTATTTATAAATAATTATTATTTAACTGAAGCTTAGTAGGCTATGGTTATGAACCGAATAAGTTATATCTAAAGAAGGACTATTAATTATATATCAAGTCTTGAAAGATAAATATTAAGGTAAGAATATTTCTCTCTTACCCTTTTTGAAATGAATAGATAGTTTTCTTATATCATGTCCTTTTATTTATATTTAATGTAGTTATTATTCTTGGTTCTTGTCTTACGTTAATAGTATTATATTATTATTATCAGGATTAATATCAAAGTCACATAAAAAGTTAGATATATATTTAATAATTAGATAAATGTATTTCTTAACCACGTAACATTGAGGTTTGATTATGAATAAATTAAGTTACAGGATCGCTTCATAGATTCGATTCAGGTCTCACTCAAATAATATGAAAAGCAAAAATAATATTTTGAAGCTAAAAGACTTTTTGTCAGCTTAGGAAATCACTAGAAGTAACATTAAAACAGCCATGTTAGTCTAAGCCGATATTACTAATATGAGACAATAGTATCACCGTTCTTGTTCTTACCAGCAATGTAAGCTTAATTAAAAGAAATGAAAAAACTCGTAAGTATTAATATAAACCAATAGTATTACTTTTATCATAATCCAATTACTTAAAGAGTTGCTTTAGTCCACAAGTCAGTCAACTAAAATAGTTAAGTACATAATAGTAGCGTTAACGTTAATTCCCAATCACATATCTCACTAACCAACATACTGTAAGTGTTTATACCGAACACACACTTATATAATCTGACTGACAGTCACAATCCCATTATAATGCTTCGTCCCTTCTTCCTCCAGCTGCAAGTTCACCTTCCCAATTCCAAATGTGACTGATTTGAATGCCCACTACTTGGGTCTTATATACTATGCAATGATGGTGTAGGAACGAATCAGGAGGTGGGGGATGGTGCGCGCCCCAATCACAGCTCCTCTAGTTGTGTAGCAGATGCGTGGTCCAATGGCGTTGATTATCGTCATAGCGTCGGGTCATCGAAGTAGTTTGCAGGGTCCCATATGACGCACGCAGGTGTGAAGGCATGTTTGCTGGTAAGCAGGCGAGCTGGTTTCCACTCGCTGGTTCGCTCGCTGGTCTGCTTCGCCGCCTGGGTAAATCGGTACTCCTTCAACTCTTAATTCTAACTCTTAAATAAACACATACAGGGCTCCGTATGTCAGAACATACATACATACATACCAATTAATTTATAAGTATACCTAACTAATGAAATCAATTAAAGTAATGAATACATGTGGTTCTCCAAGGACTCGAACCTAGGATACTCACACCGAAATTCCGTACACTAAGCATTACGCTATCCCCCCCCCTCCCCCCCCCATATTTTGCCCCTTATGTTTGTCAATTGTAAGACCTATCGTGCCATTTAGGTGTTGATTTATTCCTGGTGAGCGAAGCGATACCGAGCCTGCAATTTAGGAGGGACCAGCATATTAGCCACACTTGTATATCCTATTAATGTACATTTCAATATTTAATATGTAAATACATATTATATATGTATATATATATTATATAACAAAATGTGAATCAATAAAAAAATTGATTAAATCATTAAAGTGTATCAAAACAGGATATATATATATATATATATATATATATATATATATATATATATATATATAATCATTTGTATTATTATTATACTCGATGAACCATCAGCCCGAGTCCAGGTCTTGCGTGCTGTTCTATCATTCAAATCGCTTCGTAAATCGGTCAAGGAGATTGAATGCCACCTTACCCTTCACTATAATCAATTGGAAGTGTGCAGTATCAGGGAATTTATATAACTGCCGGCCATATTTAACAATAAAGCAACTTATTGGTTGAGCCCGAGAACTTTCAGTCTTCTACTGTACTTCTCACTTCTCAGCTTGTTCTTCCTCTGTCCAGTTGCTCTTATTTCCTATTTTACTCCAGCCATCTGGTCTGGTTTAAGGGGGGTCGCCTGATTGTTTTTCTCTTTCTCTCCTTTTCTCTCTTTGGCTTGTATCCATTCGGCCCCATTCAGCCAACTGGTTGAAGATGTTTATCCCTATCCAGGTGTTGAGCGATAGCGAGCCAGCATTGTATGGAGAAAACCGGCTTCGCCGGAGACATTTTTCTATCGAAAAATTTACAAATTTAGCTTGCTCTCAAAACAAAAATATATGTATATGCTGGCTCGCTATCGCTCAACAGGAAAATAGTGACACTTGGATGGGGGTAAACGTTTTAAAACAGTAGGCTGAATGAGGCCGAATGGATACAAGTCAAAGAGAGAGGGAGGGAACGAGAACAAAAGCGAGGTGGGCCCCCTTAACTCTTGCCTAATTGTCCTGACGGGCTGGTGGCCTTACAATTAAGCTAAACAAATATATATAAATACGAAATAGTTTAACTCGTTTTAATGGCCCCCCTATGTTTTTCTTTATGCAACCATACCTTTTTTTATATATTTTTGGATAGAACTTACTTTTCAATGCATAGTATATCAAGTTTTGTAGTTGATGTATAGAAAATTATATTCATATATTCGTTTCCAGAGATATACTTGATTGAGAATATATAATTATTATGTTTTTCCACCAACCAACTTCACCTCTAAACTCAATTAATGAGATCAACAAATACATGTGGCACTCCAAGGACTCAAACCTAAGATACTCACATCGAAATTCTGCGCACTTATCCATTACGCTATCAAGAAAGTGAAGTCTACGAATATTAAATTATGAGTGGGCTAGAGACTATGGTGTCTGACTGTGCAATGGTATAAACAAAGACAGTCTGCACCATTATAATATCCTCCAAGTTCCACCAAAATCTAATCGAAAGTGAAAGCTACGGGAAGAATTTGTTTTCTTATCTTTTCCAACTCGATTTAAGGGGGTAGTGCTTGGTGTTTGGTCTATATATTTATATATACATTTATTGTTTGAGTTTCCTCGCTAGACCTCCATCAAGCTTAGAAAAACACCCCGTAGACTCCCTTTCAAGGTAAATTTGTACATTTTTCGGTAGGTCGGTCCCTTTTAAAATTAGAGGGAGAAGGGGGTCCAGAAAAAGCGACTACTATCCCCTTAAGGGCAGGCGCCGAAGAAGCTGATGGGGGTAAACTTTATGCAAATTGTGATATTGGGAATCCGTGAATCCCATTATCAGTCCCTCGCCCTAACACATATAAAGGTACTTATTTATTGTGTTTTATTATTAATCTGTGTCCCGAGTTCGAATCCCGGGAGGACCATATATAATTTTGTTTTTCTATGTGAGTGACGGAAACAAAAGGCAGAACTGCCTGTATCGAGTGCCTCCCCCAGAGTTGAAAGAGTGACAGGCCCAATATCAAGGGACGTTCGAGCTAAAATGCCTGGACACACAGAGTTTGAAGCTATTTAAGTCATAGGAAGAGGGAAAGACTGATTCTGGTAGAGAGTTCCAGAGCTCAGCAGTTGAATAGAAGAAGGATTGGGAGTATCGTTTCACTCTTGAGTTGGAGAGTTGCACAGAGTAGGGGTGGGATAGCGAGAGAGAGGCAACACTGTGGCAAAGAGAGAGAGGTTGCAGAAAGTTGGTGAGTGGACGGGCGATAATGATAGGTAAGGCTTTCCTTTCTACTTTGTCTATGAGTGTGGTGTGTGAGGATCCTCCCCACACATGTGAACAATACTCAATTCAAGGTCACACTGTGCCCCTGTACAGAGCAAGAAGCTGTGCAGGGGTAAAGAATGCTTCTGGGAGGCTGCCTTAAGAAGACTTGTAATATGGTCCTTCCAAGAGAGAGCAGAAGAGAAAGAGACACTAAGAATATTGAGAGAAGATGAAGGAGATGAGCATGTATGAGGGTGCAAGCGGCAGTACGTGTGGAGAGTGAGCAGAGCGAGTTCTTTGACCTGAATGTTGGTTTGAAACAGGGGTGTGTGATGTCACCATGGTTGTTTACTGTATATATGGATGGAGTCATGAAAGAAATACTATCAAGAGGAGTGGATGTTGGTGTATCGCTGAAAAGAGAGGGAATTGAGTGGAAGCTACCTATACTGCTGTTTGCGGATGATACAGTTCTGATGAGTGATAATGAATGGGAGTTGCAGGGTCTGGTAAATGAGTTTGGAACAGTGTGCGAAAAACGGAATTTGAAGGTAAATGCGGGGAAGAGCAAGGTTATGGTCTTCGAAAGGGGTGAAGTCACAGAGTGTGAGGTGAAGCTGAACGGTCAGGCTATGGAGATCGTCAACTATTTTAAGTATCTGGGCAGTGTGTTGAGTAAAGATGGGACTATGGATGAAGAAGTGCCGGAGAGGGTACAACAGGGGAAGAGGGTTGTAGGAACGCTAAAAGCAGTAACAAGAAATAGGGTGGTCAGTATGGAAGTGAAGAAGTCCTTGCATGGCAGTGTGGTAATCCCGACACTGACTTACGGAAGCGAAGCATGGACGTTGGTTGAGAGACTCAGACCAAGAGTGAGAGCAGGGTGTACGAGAGCGAGGTGGAGGGACAGAGAGGGAGAGGTAGACCGAATGAGAGGTGGAAGGATGGAGTGAGGAAGTACATGAACGAAGGCAGTGCTGGTTGGGGGGAGGGGCGTCGACTGACTGGGGACAGAGGTGCATGGGGGCGGTTCGTTCGTGGCCACCCCTTCGGGGATCAATGCGTCAGGCAATAGATAGATAGATGAAGGATTGATTTTTGTATTGTTGAAGTGAAAGGGATAGTTGTCTGGGAGTTTCCGACTGGTAGTAAGATGGAAAAATTGGGTTTTGCAAGCATTTAAGGCAACAAGGTTTTATCTGCCCCAATTGGAAATAGAAACTTAATTGTTATTAAAAACATTATTGAATAATCAATATGAAAGATACGTCTCTTGTCTCTCATTCACACTCACTCTCACTCTCTCACCCGAATTAGCAGCCTCCCTAATCACTTCTCCACAAGACGTAAACACACCTGAACACACGGTAAACACAAATTAACACTATCTGGTCTGACGTCCTGTGGGTTATTAGGATATTTGGTTTAAGGGGACCCCCTGCTTTTTTCTTTCTCTGGGTTGTATCCATTCGGCCCAATTCAGCCAACTTTTTTAGACGCTTATCACCATCCAGGTGTCGATTTATACCTGGCGAGCGATAGCAAGCCTCCATATTTTCGATAATGAGTTAGACAGCTGGCTAAATTTGTATATTTTTCGATAGACAAATGTCTCCGGCGAAACCGGATTTCTCCATAAAATGCTGGCTCACTAACGCTCTCCAGGAAAAAAATTGACACCTGGATGGGAATAAATTTCTTCAAACAGTATGTTGAATAGGGCAGAATGGATACAACTAAGAAAGAGAAGAAAGCAGGTCACACCCCTTAATTATTATTGAGGGTTTTGTGGGTTATTGCCATTTTCGAGCAGTGTATTTTAGTTTGTCCCCTCCACCTCCTCCCCCCCCCCCCTCCTCCTCTTCTCTTCAACCACCACACCCATGACCCCCTATTTCTCCCCCACCTCTAATCTTCCACCATCACCCCTACCATATCTTCCTCTCCCCCCTCCTCCACCACCACCACATCTTCCTCATCCAAAACCACCACCACCTCCAACTCCACATCCACCACCATCACCCACCCCTCTCCACCACCACTTCCACATCTTCCTCCACCACTTCCACATATCTCCCCCCCCTCATCCACCACTACCACACCTTCCTCCACCACCACCAGCACCACACCTTGCTCCACCACCACCACATCTCCCTCCCCCCCTCCCCCATCACCAGCACCACACCTTCCTCCACCACCACCACCTCCACATCTCCCCCCCCCTCCTCCACTACTACCACACCTTCTTCCACCACCACCACCACTTCTCCTCCCTCCTCCACCACCACCACTACCACATCTTCCTCCCCCTCCTCCACCACATCTCCCCCCCCCCCTCCTCCACCACCATATCCCCCCTACACCACCACCACCACATCTTCCCCCTCCACAACCACTACCACATCTTCCTCCCCCTCCACCACAACTACCACTACCACCACCTTGACCCCCACCACCACCACCACCACCACCTCCTCCCTCCTCCACCTCCACCACCACTACTCCCAGTCAATCAATATTCGATTTTCTCTTAGGTTACAAAGTCTTATCTTTTGCTCCGTCACAGACCAGACCAGATGGCTGGAGTAAAGTAGGAAAGAAGAGCAATTGGACAGAGAAAGTACAAGCTGAGAAGTACAGTAGAAGACTGAAAGTTCTCGGGCTCAATCAAGTTGCTTCATTGTTTTGTCACAGATTTAGTTAATATGGGACTTCAGAGGCTATCAACCCTTTTGGATTATTAAGCCAGCACACTGTAAGTCAAGAATAGCGTCGGGACTGGAGACTCTCTGCGAAAACTCCAGTCCCTTGTCACAGACTGCTTCCCTGCTTGTTTTATACTCCTTTACTGCAACCACGACTTTTTCATTATTCTATTATATATACTTGAGTCCAATCCACAGTTTCCCTTTTTTTTTTTTTTTTTTTTTTTTTATACATAGGCTATTATTATATGACTTTATTTAGCTTAGGAAAGACGTGTCACAGTAAGGGGATTTCAAAATGTCCTCGCATAACATCAATTATTATAATGATAAGTTATCCTATAACTTATAATAAGTTATCCCTAAACCGTTGCAAAATTATTGGTAAATCTTTTAACTCGCACGAATCTAAGAATTTCTTCTTCAATCGAGTTGTCAACTTGTGGAATGGGCTTCCCCGAGACGTTATAGACTGCAGCACCGTTGATTCATTTAAATTCCGCCTAGACAAATATCTCGCATCAAACCCGCGACTGACTGCGTTTGTAAATGAATAACTTTATCCTCCCCTCAGTTACTAACCCCTATGTCCCCTACTAACTTCCTAGTCCTGCCACGTTAGTGGCAGGGCAGTAGTTCCCTTTCCAATGTTCCCTTACCCACTCTAAACCACTGTTTGGACACTTGATCCTCAGTGTTTTGGAGGACAAGCAGCCTAGAAGGGTCACTAGATATGTTGTTGCTTGATTTCCTTTGTACTCCTTTGTACTTTGTATATTCTGGATGAATTCAGACATCGTTATTCAATTTAGGAATGATGTCTTACTCAAAAGTTGCCTCGCATATCTTCTTCAATGATATATAATTATGTATTGGTTGGGGGAGAGGTATTCTGACCAGGATTCGAACCCACTCACTCCAGGTATATTTGGGAGAGTCGGGCATTATCATTATATAAATATATCTATCTATCTATCTATCTATCTATCTATATATATATATATATATATATATATATATATATAATATATTGTTACGTATCTTGATCCTCAAGTGGTTAACTTGATGAATCTAGATAGCACAGAGATATATATTAAGGTATCAGTCAGCTGAAGGCAAAACGAAAGTAAAATCTAATAAAAATTATTTCCTGTTGTTGCTTCCTTTCCTTTTGGATCTTAGGACTTGGTATCCTTTATTGACTGATACTCTTTAATTATGGAAAAATACTGAAACTAATTAAAGTCATGTAGTATTTATAAAGAATTATTATTTAACCGAAGCTTAGTAGGCTATGGTTATGAACCGAATAAGTTAAATCTAAAGAAGGACTATTAATTATATATCAAGTCTTGAAAGATAAATATTAAGGTAAGAATATTTCTGTCTCTTACCCTCTTTGATATGAATAGCTAGTTTTCTTATATGTCCTTTTATTTATATTTAATGTAGTTATTATTCTTGGTTCTTGTCTTACGTTAATAGTATTATATTATTATTATCATCAGGATTAATATCAAAGTCACATAAAAAGTTAGATATATATTTAATAATTAGTTAAATGTATTTCTTAACCACGTAACATTGAGGTTTGATTATGAGTAAATTAAGTTACAGGATCGCTTCATAGATTCGATTCAGGTCTCACTCAAATGATATGAAAAGCAAAAATAATATTTTGAAGCTAAAAGAATTGTCTTCAGCTTAGGAAATCACTAGAAGTAACATTAAAACAGCCATGTTAGTCTAAGGCGATATTACTAATAAGAGACAATAGTATCACCGTTCTTCTTCTTACCAGCAATGTAAGCAAATGAAAGAACTCGTAAGTCTTAATATAAAACAATAGTATTACTTTTTTCATAACCCAATTACTTAACCCTCCCGCATCCAGCAACTTAATTATCTAACTTATGGTAAGACATTCTCTAATTTGCCATGAAATATCAGGCTAGGCGAGTTTTCGAAGCCTTGTTGTGTTTTTCTGTATTTTCATCCACCAGAATGCTGTTTATTGTGATGTATCATATGTCAATGGAAAGAGGAATATTTATAGTACATGATACAAAAAAAAAAAATGTAAATAAATTGAAATATGAAAGTGTAAATGAGTCCGGAATACAATTATTTCCCATGCAATTGCCTTCACACCGTCCTAGCTCTAAATTGTGAGTGATGACCATATATTGTTTTATCAAATAATAGTATTGTTTCTCCTCTTTCCAAATCTGAAAACAGAAATTGTTTATCTTCAATAGTTCTCAAGCAGTGACCGAAAAAAAAAAAACATTTGATTGATATGGTTTATAACAATTTCGATTTATTTCGTTGCTACGAAGTGTATGGTTTTATATTTAGGCTGTATGAATACGGCAAATAATGCTGATGAGTATAAAACAAACTAGAAGTTCCTAGGACAAATACTTTTTGCGCTATGAATATTTGAAATGAAGAGCCAAAATGCGAATATTTATGCTTCACCCATCTCTGTTCCGGCGATGCTAGCCGGGTTCCGAGCTGTTCCCCACCTCGTGGTTGCGTTATTTGCTCGGATACGTATATAACTGTATATATCACCAGAATCGAAACATTGTGCTCTTTCCAATGGTGAAAACAAAAATAATATAGCGTAATTGGTTCGCGAGCTATGCGCAATTGTTTCCATGCAGTGACCCGAAAAAAAAATAGATATGGTTTATAACATTTTCGATTTATTTCGTTGCTACGAAGTGTATGGTTTTAAATTTAAGCTGTATGAATACGGCAAATAATGCTGATGAGTATAAAACAAACTAGAAGTTCCTAGGACAAATACTTTTTGCGCTATGAATATTTGAAATGAAGAGCCAAAATGCGAATATTTTATGCTTCACCCGTCTCTTTTCCGCCAATGCTAGCCGGGTTCCGAGCTGTTCCCCACCTCGGCATTGGTTTATTTGCTCGGATACGTAGCCTATATAACTGTTTATATCACCGTCATCGGAAAATTATGCTCTTTCTAATGGTGAAAACAAAAATAATATAGCGTTATTGGTTCGCGAGCTATGCGCAATTGTTTCCATGCATTGTTATTGTTATGTAAATATATGAGAATGTTTATACAGTTGTATATCTTTGCCACAATGTACAACATTTATATAAATATATATATATATATATATATATATATATATATATATATATATAAAATAAATTAAATAAAAATATAAATAAAATTAAATAAATCAAATCAAATAAATAAATATATAAATAAAATAAAAATGTAATAATAATATAAATACTCGATTATGGGCCTTGGGCTTGCTCGGGACCTTGGGCCTGATCCGCTAGACAGCCTGGGGAACAGGAATAATAAAAAAAAAAAAAATATATATATACCGGGTATATACGTATATATATATATATATATATATATATATATATATATATATTATATATTATACTGTATATATACTGTAAATAAAATAAATAAAATAAAAAATATAATAATAATGTAAATACTCGATTATGGGCCTTGGGCTTGCTCGGGACCTTGGGGCTGATCCGCTAGACACCCTGGGGAACAGGAATAAAAAAAAAAAAATATATATATATATATACAGTATATATATATATATATATATATATATATATATATATATATATTATATATATATATACTGTACATATAAATAAAATAAATAAAATACAAATATAATAATTATATAAATACTCGATTATGGGCCTTGGGCTTGCTCAGGACCTTGGGGCTGATCTGCTAGACACCCTGGGGAACAGGAATAACAAAACAAATATATACGGTATATATATATAAATAAATAAAATAAACAAATAAAATGAAATAAATAAAATAAAATAAATAAAAACTAATAAATCAAATATATAAATATTTAAATAAAATACAAAATATATTAATAATATAAATACTCGATTATGGGCCTTGGGCTTGCTCGGGACCTTGGGGCTGTTATATACTGTATATAGGCTATATATAATATATATATATATAATAATATACTGTAATATAACTAAAATTCCATAGAGTACTTACCATACTTCCTGTAAGCATTCCTGTGACATATTCGTGATTATAATGTATTTATTTCGTAGGCAGTATTTATTGATAAATATATTTGTCTTTCAAGCAAAAAATAGTGTAAAGTCATCAATGATACCTAGACAAAACTGCATCAATACTCAAGGGGTTAACCAAGATTCACTCCCCTCAGTCACCAAAAGTCACAAGTAACATCTTATATACATATATAGTTCGAATTATTCACTAAACACTTTCACTGGGTAGATGAAATAATCCATAATTGCCTGCCTATAGCTAGGCATGGTGGGCCAGAGGGAGGGAGCCCAGAATTTAAAGGGCCGGGACCCTGCCTCACAGTCTGGGGGCCGGGAAAACTACTGACTTTACAGAGGCCCGCGCTCCTCAGAGAGGGACGCTATGGGGTTGCTAGATACTTCCTTTTGCAACTTACTGATGCCTAACTTACCAGTCCAAATTGAGTCAAAATCGAGTCATAAACTTATTTTTGGCGAATATTTCTAACTTACAGGTGGCATTATGATGCGATGGCGTCATACGAGCACTCTTGGAGGGGTGGCGTTATGACGTGATCGCGTCCTATAGATGCGGGAGGGTTAAAGAGTTGCTTTAGTCCACAAGTCAGTCAACTAAAATAGTTAAGTACATAATAGTAGCGTTAACGTTAATTCCCAATCACATATCTCACTAACCAACATAACGTAAGTGTTTACACCGAACACACTTAACACACACTTAACACACACTTATATAATCTGACTGACAGTCACAATCCCATTATAATACTTCACCCCGTCTTCCTCCAGCTGCAAGTTCACCTTCCCAACTCCAAATGAGACTGATTTGAATGCCCACTACTCGGGTCTTATATACTATGCAATGATGGTGTAGGAACGAATCAGGAGGCGGGGGGGGGGGCGCGCCCCAATCATAGCTCCTCTAGTTGCGTAAGAGGTGCGTGGTCCAATGGAGTCTCCTGGCGTCGAATCATCGTCATAGCGTCGGGTCATCGAAGTAGTTTGCAGGGTCCCCTATGACGCACGCAGGTGTGAAGGCTTGTTTGCTGGTACGCGGACGAGCTGGTTTCCCCGTCGCTGGTTCGCTCGCTGGTCTGCTTCGCCGCCTGGGTAGTTTGGCACTCCTTCAACTCTTAATTCTAACTCTTAAATAAACATACAGGGCTCCTTATGTCAGAATATATATATATATATATATATAGGGGCAAGCAACACCAAGGTAAACACGAGCACATCTTTATTCATGTACCGGTAACGTTTCGACATTAACATTATGTCATCATCAGACCTATAGCAAAAAGAAATAAATTTATTAATAAATTATGTTGACATTTAAAGCAAATATATTTAATAATAATTTAGAAAAACATAAACTGTTAGAAATCGCGAAAGAGAGAGAGAAAAACACAACAAAACAACAGCAACAGGTAAATCATATATGAACTACGTGTAGATAGTGTATGATAAAATATACACAATACCTTAACAACATAATAGGTAGGTGGAGAATTCGTGGGTGCCCAAGGTGGGCTTAAGATGGTCAGTGAGGAGGGACTGCAATTAAACGGGTGGTGTCACCAGAACAACTGAAAATTACTGAAAAATCTGTTTTGTTAATGGAATGGCCTAAAGGTTCACAATGGTCTCGAATGGCTGACAAGGATGGTTTAGAAATGGGAAGTACAGTTCAGTTCTATAAGATCGACCCAGGTGCTCCGCAATTACCCTCGTGTTTAAGTGCCGTTTTGATTGGCCTATATAAGTTGCATTACAACAGCTACATTTATATTGATAAACAATAGAGGATTGCAGAACATCCGGGATACGATCTCTGAATTTGAAATTATGTGACAAAGTATTGGAAGGTTTAAATATTATTCTGAGGGACGCTTGGGGATAGAAGCAACGAATCAATTTTGTGATTTTATGGCGTATCAAGTAACTTGATGGTCCTAAAAATGGTATAGTGAAAAATATTACTGCCTTTATTAATACATTTATATCTTATTGCTTTAGGTCTGATGAAGACATATGTTAATGTCGAAACGTTACCGGTACAAGAATAAAGATGTTCGTGTTTACCTTACTGTATATATATATATATATATATATATATATATATATATATATTTATTTATTATTTGTTGATGGGGACAGAGGAATGAGCTTATGATCGAAATAAGTTACAATCACCCAACCCTCCAAAACCCCTTCTTTACCGTCCCCCCCACACCCACCTCTCCCTCCAGACAATGTGAAATAGATGAACCCTTAAGGGAAGAGGGCGTATTTATTTGTTTATCTATTCATGTTTTCATTATTTTGTTTAGTTTTCTCCCTAGACCTCCATCAAGCTTTAACAAACACTCCCTAGACCCCCCATCAAGATAGATTTGTTCATTATTTGGTAGAAAAATATCCCAGCCGAAGGCCGATTTCTCCTAAAATTACAGGCTTGCTATCGCTCGCTATGAAAAAATCAACACCTAAATGACACGAAAGGTCTTAATATTGACAACAAAATGGGGTGAAAGGTGTAAAAATTGCCAAACTAGTGGGCCGCACGTCTTATAATCTCAAAACAAATGGGGCTTAACGCGAGGGAGAAAGGGGACCAGAAAAACGACCCATCCCCCTTACCCTCGGCACCCGATGAATGCTTCATTAGGGGCGGGTCTGGGAGAGGCCCTTCACAAGGTCACACCGGCACCTTTATAGAAAGATTATAGACAGTTTTTAGACAGATTATAGGCACTTTTTAGACAAGGTTATAGGCAGTTTATTGACAGATTTGTTAGACAGTTTATGGACCAGTTTATAGACCACTGTATAGACGAGTTTATAGACACTTTTTAGACAGATTATAGGCAAATTTTTAGACAGAATTATAGACAGTTTATAGACCAGTTTATAAATAGTTTATTGACCAGTTTAGAGACAATTTATAGACAGATTATATGCAATATATATAGTTTATAGACAGTTTATAGACAGTACGTAGACCGTTCATTGGCCAGTTTATAGATCAGTTTATAGACAGTATAGACAGCTTATACTATAGACAGTTATAAACACTTTTTAGACAGATTATAAGCAGTTTATAGACAGATTTGTAAACAATTTATAGACCAGTTTATTTGATAATTATATAGACCAGTTTATAGACGGTTAAAGACAGATTATATACAATTTATAGACCAGTTTATAGACGGTTAAAGACAGATTATATACAATTTATAGACCAGTTTATAGACAGTACATAGATCGTTCATTGACCAGTTATAGACAGATTATAAACAATTTATACTGCAGGCAGTTATATACACTTATTAGACAGATTATAGGCAGTTTATACACATATTTGTAAACAAGTTTATTCATAGTTTCTGACAGTTAACAGACAGTTTATAAATCTGTCTAAAGACGGTTTATAGACAGATTATATACAATTTATAAAGAGTTTATACAGCACAGAAGGAAATATGGTAGCTAAAAGAGTTAATTTGAGATAGACATCATTAATAAGCTAAATAAATTCATCTTATAGTTTGCAAGAATGTACTGAAAGGGATGTCACCGGTACATTGAGGGTTAAAGACCTTCACGGTGGTAAAGTTAGGCACACGGCACTGTTCTACTATTGAGGGTTAAAGACCTTCACGGTGGTAAAGTTAGGCACACGGCACTGTTCTACTATAGTCAATTCCCTATACCGTATTCCTTAAGGGGGGTCACCTGCTGTTATGTAACTTTCTCTCCTTTTCTCTTTCTCTGGCTTGTATCCATTCGGCCCCATTCAGCCAAGTTACTGCTTTAAGACGTTTATCCCCATCCAGGTGTCGATATTGTATGAAGAAATCTAGCTTCGCCGTTTTTCTATCGAAAAATGTACAAATTTAGCTTGCTCTCAAAACAAAAAAGTATATATGCTGGCTCGCTACCGCTCACCAGGATAATATTGACACCTGGATGGGGGTAAACGTCTTAAAACAGTAGGCTGAATGGGGCCGAATGGACACAAGCCAAAGAGAGAGTGAGAGAAAGAGATAAAACAAACGAGGTGGGCCCTCTTAAAATTAGTCAAAATAAATCATCACTAACCTTATTATAAAAACGACTAGAGTTTAATGTGCTCATATTTTTTTTATAATTTGAGAAAGTCAGCCAGGGAATTGGTGTGAAATTAACCCCTTCTGTACCGGTGACATCCTTTCTTTATTCTGGCTACTACTAATCGATTTAATTCAGTTTAGGAAGGATCTCTAGCAATTATAAGGCTTTGAACTATCTCAATCAACCCTTTTAACTACCACAGATCCAACCTAAGCTGCATAAAATCGTCCAAATATAGCTAGAATTTAATACAACAGACGTCGCCGGTACAGAAGGGGTTAACAGCCCATTTGTTCCAACCCTTTTTGTGCTACAGAGGTCGAGCTTCACGATATCTGGCGTACTTATGATAAATGGACGAAAATCCATTCTTGCATTTCGGTACTAGTATGAATTAGTATCGCAAATGTAAATTTAGATTGATAATTCTAATAAGTTACAAACTGGCTGTTTACAATAGCCGAGTTTTCCAGGGGCGCCTGCAAAGCGTCAAAACTATTCCAAGGGTGTCAGCCCTATCAATACATCAAAAACCCAATCTTTTCAAAGCCTCAAAAAAGTTGGACCTTTTCAATTTGACAAAAGGCTGAAACTGACTAACCTAACCTAACCTAACCAAACCTAACCTTAACCTAACCTAACCTGTATTGAAGTGATATAAACTTTTTTACACATTGATATGATCTGGGGAAAAACTGTGTTTTGACAAAATGAACACATCTGGAAAATTTGATGTACTGATAGCTTTTTGCAGATTTGATGAAATGATAGGATCAGTTTTTGACGCTTTGATGCTCCCCCGTTTTCCAGCCAATTTGTTCTAACATTAAGTATGTTATGTATTATAGTTTTAGTCGCAAACACTTCATCTTGAAAAGACTTAATCGTTCTTGAATAATTCGACATAATTCCATCTTTAAAGTGCCCATAACAAGTAAATCACTAGATTTGAAAATCATTCATGTGATCAATATAAAACGAACTTTGTTTGAAGAACTGGCCCGCCATCAGAGTTCCCCCACTTTAATGGTTCTAACAGCCACTGAACCAGCAATTTAACGCCTCCCACCTGCCACTACGCACTTACATCAGTAATAGCAGTTATCGCCACCCTACCATATGAGGCTTGTTATTGTTCCCCAAATTTACACATAAGACCAACCACACGCTCGCCGATTCTCATGGCATTCTGGGCCGCAGCTGCCAAACGTACGATTCGCAAGTACCGTAAAGTAAGCAACGGAGATAGAATTGACCACTTGCAAGTTTGAGGCTATAAGGAAGTTGGAGCTGTAGACTACGATATTTAACAGAATTACCAGATACAATACGGTTGTAGTACATTTATAAATACATAAAACCAAATTTAACATACCATTTATCCATCAGAGACGTAGATTATTATTGCATTTCTGTTTAATACCGATGTTTACGGCGCCAACTTCCGCAAGTGGTCAAATTGTTTCAGGTTATAAGGAAGTTGGAGCTGTAGATATCGATGGTAAATATAAATGCAGTTATTATGTAAGATTCTAATGGCTAAAGAGTATGTTAAATTGGGTTTTATGTATTTATAAGTGTACTACAAACGTATTTTAACAGGTAATTCTGCTGAATATTGATATCTACAGCTCCAACTTCCTTATAGAACGAGACTCGCAACTCACAAATTAGTCGTCGCTTTTCGATTTATACATTATAAATAATGAGTCTGTAATAGTTTTATGTGTTTGATTTAGAAATGAGAGCTGGAAGAAGTTATGAAGGGTACGATAACTTGGGCAGTGCCTACACGTGCCGGCATCTTCGGAGCGGCACTCAATCGAGCCTCGAGGTAGTATTCACCCTGTGGCCAGTGCGTGAGGATGTACATGTACAGTGCGCTCGCGTGGTGTGATGTGCAAGTGTAGCACTTCAGTGCCGGAAAAATGACAGCCATAATGAATGCACGCAAATTACTAACAGTTCTTCTCTACATCCTCTACCTGGGACAAGGACTTAACCTCGTCGAATCAGGTAGGTTTTAAAAGGACCCCCCTCTCCGTTTGTCGCATCTTTAGGTATTTTGTGATTGATGATGGATAGGTGGACAAGTGGTGCTATCAATAATGTGGAGGTGGGTTTATCGACCAAGCACCGACCTTCGTGTGAAAGGTTCGCTGAACGTAATATTAAGGGAGCTCAGACGGTATTGTGCAGCATAAATTACTGATTCGGCTCAATGGTTTAAGGAGGGGGTTTAGTTTGCTCTCTAAACCTCCAAACTTAAAAGAACACACATAAGAACACACACAGCTTTGATATAAAGTTGTACATGTTTTGGTAGAAAATGTCCCGGCCGAAGGCCGATTGCTTCTATAATTACAGGCTCGCTATCGCTCGCCAGGAAAAAGTCTACAACTAAATGCCACGAAAGGCAAAGAAATGGGGCAAAAGGGTTGACATCGCCAAACTAATGGGGCGCATGTCTTGAAATTTCATAACTAAAAAGGCTAAACATGAGGGAGGAGGAAGACTCCAAAAAACAACTGCCTCCCCTTTTATTTTTATTTTGGAGGTTCGACATTCCGATGGATTGTGTGAGTATTTAGCCTGACTAAACCTAACCTAACTGTGTCGATATCACCTAGTGTAACTTAAGGGGAGGCAGACCGTTTTTCTGGACCTCCTTCTCCCTAACTTTTAGCCCGACTAGTTTTGAGATTATAAGACGTTCGGCCCATTAGTTTGGCGATTTTAACACCTTTCGCCCCATTGCGTTGTCAATTTTAAGACCTTTCGTACCATTTAGACACTTCGAACCCCGAGACATTTCGTCCCCCTCCAATTTAGACAGTTCGAACCCCGTCATTTCGAACCCCAGACAAAACTTACCCACAAATGGCTATATATATTTGAAGACTCTTGATGTAACAAATTAATTTAATTAAAATATAACTATATCCTAATATTTTATGATATATAGACGTTATTATAATAGTGAATCTATTATTCATTATTCAAACAAATTAATTGCTTCAAACTTCTGTTTTCTTAAGTTATCAATAATTCATAAATGAGTGAAATCGAATATGGTAGTAAATTTGAAACTTATCGTTCATATAGAAATATCTCGGAATACCATAAATACCAAAATGCGGGATTCGTGGCAACATTGGTTTGCCTTCATATAAAAGCTTGCCTTTCTGATGGGCAACTCAGAATATATCCGAATATACGGTACCGAAGATGGCTTAAACCCCAGACAAAACGTATGGTACCCACAAATGGATAGATCTATTTTAAGACTTGATGTAACAAATGAATGCATATCGGCGAATTATTTTTAATTAATTTAATTAAAATAGAACTATATCCGGTAAATGTTTATCACCAATAACAAAAAAGGTAGCGTTCAAGGAGAGTAGTGCCGCCTTATTTTGCATGTTTTTTTTTTTTATTTTTCAAGGAATACAGTGTTTTATTGTTGTTTATCATGGTTTGAGTGGAGGATTTGTATTAGTTTACCCATTATTCCAACAATCTTAAGAAAACCCCCCCCCCCCCACTAGTGGTGAGGGCTATGAAGACAGGGAAAATGTGGGGTTAAAGACGTAAAAAGGCGATAAGGAGGTATTAAAACAAAACTTGGCTCGGGTTTTCATGTATTTGAACCGCATAAAACCCCAAAATGGAATAACTCGAGCCAAGTGTTGGCGGAAGTTGGCTCGGGTTTTCTGATTGTGTCAGTCCCAACACACAGTAAGCTAATTATGAAAGTTGGCTGGGGTTTTCATGTATTTGAACCGCATAAAACCCCCAAATTGAAAAACTCGAGCCAATTTTTGGCGAAAGTTGGCTCGGGTTTTCCGATATTGCAAAGTCCAAAAACACAGTAGGCTCACCAAATGTTTAAACTTGGGGCAACAGTTGTGATATCGGGTGTATCACCTAGCTCTGAACGGGTAGGCTATATCATAGTGTTTAGTATACCCCTTTAAAAGGACATTAGCCTAGCCTAACAACCTTACCTAACCTATCCTAGTATTATGGGTGGGGGCTGCCACCCCCGCCCCCAGCCCCCCACACACCCATAAAAAGGGTATATCATAGTGTTTACTATACCCCTTGATAATTATCGCGAATAGACTCGCAGCGTTATTATACATAATTTATTAGGGAAAGTGAAGCTCTATGGAATCCTTATAATATACTCGCATAGATTCCGTTGTGGTAGAATAGTTTTGATAAGTTTTGTAACTCGATTGTGTCGATATAAATAGTCCCGCGCGTAAACAAACTCAGTCCCGCAATCTTGAGAGCTCTGCTACGGACGACGTGTTCATGTTTACAAAAAGTGTTCGAAATGGAGTACACTCGATACGGTAAAGTGTTATGTTCTACAAAGATGTTACTGTATGTCTAATATATGAACCCACAGTAGCTGGCATTCAACTTGCAAGGGCTAGTGTTGTATCCCACGTACTGGGTCTAGGGCACTCTAGGGTTAGGTTACGTTAGGTTAGGTTAATATACTAGGTCTCGGAAACAAGATTCGTAGTTGCGGTACCGGTAGTATTTACATCAAAACTATAGTTAACTATCAAAACTATTCTTCCACAGTGGAATCTATGAGAGTATATTATAAGGATTCCATAGAGCTTCACTTTCCCTAATACATTATGTATAATAACGCTGCGAGTCTTTTCCAAAAAATTACCTACCCCTTTAAAAGGACATTAGCCTAACCTAACAACCTTACCTAACCTATCCTATGTATTATGGATGGGGGCTGCCACCCCCACACACCCCTAAAAAGGGTATATCATAGTGTTTACTAGGCTATACCCCTTTAAAAGGACATTAGCCTAACCTAACAACCTTACCTAACCTATCCTAGTATTATGGGTGGGGGCTGACACCCCCGCCCCCACACACCCCTAAAAAGCGTATAGGCTAACGCGATAATAAGCATTTGTAAATAATACCGCAACTACGAATCTTGTTTGTGAGACTAGTATTAACCTAACTAAACAACCCAACCTAATCCTTGAAAAAAAAAATGCTAAATAGGCCTAACGTAAGTACCAATCCCTTGTAATGAACGTAAACCCCAAACCCTAACCACTATTAGACAAAACAATATGAGTTTGTACCTTAATGTGTAGGAGGATAAATGGGCCGCAAGAAACTCCCACAGATCGTCCCTGTTTGTAAGTCTAGGTGTAGTTCACCAATATTCTTAGAACACCCTTCACACTCAAGAGCCATCTTTGTTTAACAAAGCCGGGTCTGACAGTGTGTTCACCTGGTCCGTGGTCGTGACGTATCAGCTGGTTCTGACGTAAGATCAGCTGATGGTGTTCCAATAACAATACTTATGATTTCAGAATAGTGTATTATTGTTATATGTTCGTGAAAATCTAGAGAGAAGTGTGGTATTATCGTGCATTATTAATATTGAAGTCTTGCAACAATATTACAAGTGTGTATAGTCGCCTACAAATATATACATAACATGTTGAAGCAGAATATTGAGCCTGGTGAATTCGCGGCATTCGTAAGAAATTACGTTTTAACAAGCCCGGGCGGCGGAGCCGGAGGACGGAGGTATTCGAAGGGGTTCAACGCAATGCTTGAACCGACTGAAATCAAGACAGCACAAGACGATGTTTACATTTTTTACTTAGATTTTCGGTGTATTTGTCTGTAAGTGGGTATTTTTTCAATGTGTCGAAAACGAAAATCCTCCATGTGGACTATATGGAGAAAAATATGGCGAATCTATTGGTGCCTATTTTCATTAATAAATTGTTTCTCATAAGGTGGCACTAGTGTCCTTGAATATTATCATATTTTTCTCATTATAGTCCGCATGGAGGAATTTCGTTATCGACACTTGACAAAACCCGATTTCAAAGAAAAATACACCAAAAATCTGTCAAAGATGTCAAATGGGGGGGGTGTGGGGGCGGCAGTCCCCACCCATAATACTAGGATAGGTTAGGTAAGGTTGTTAGGTTAGGCTAATGTCCTTTCAAAGGGGTATAGGCTAGTAAACACTAGGATAGCCTATACCTGGTCAGAGGTAAGAAGAAGAGTCCTGATGTAGTCTCCTTGAATGTTACCAAAAATATGGCGAGTCTATTGGTCCCTATTTTCCCTAATACATTGTTTCTAATAAGGCGGATGTAGTGTCCTTGAAGATTTTCAATACATTTAGGTTAGGTTTTTTTGGTTAGGTTAATGCAAACAAAATAAATAAATAGGGCCTAGGCTAAATAAAAAAAAAAAAAAATCCGGTTGATAAAAAGTATATAGCAATGAAGCATGGAATGATAGGAACCCAAAACTACCATTATAAATGAGATCCCAGCTGTGGTGCGACTCGACTGACTCGTAAATATTGACCAATATTAGGCCTACCCCTTTTACCCCGCAATTTCCCCTGATCTTCATAGCCCTCCCTGCTATCGGGGGCCGTGTCTTAAGATTGATGAATAATGGGAAAATAGTAATATACGACAGTCATTGGTATTAAACAACACTGTATATCAAAGAAAAAACCATCTTCAGACTGATCCGGTAAAAATCCCAAACCACAACAAATTACATGAAAAACTCGTAGCACATACAACCACGACCTCCATCTAAGGGCTCCATCTTCAAACTGAGCCGGCCCGGCCCGGCGAGGGGTGTGGCGCGTGACGTGACGACTGAAAGACTGTGTGATAGGTTGATAATTTGATGGAAGGCTGTGATTGGTTCCATGAGTGACGGGAAGAATTGTGATTGGTTCATGCTATGGTTCATGATTCCTAAAAAGACCGCTAGGTGTAGTGACGTTCGACTGAAAGATTGAGGGTAAGAGCTCCCGAATGATGGCCATTGTGTACTTTTGCTGCGCGGCCATTTGACAGGGAGGTATTTTTTACAGTTTCTCGTATTTCACTTATAGTGAATTTGCGGCGGTAAGTACATGTGCACCAACAAAGTATCGTTCCTGAAAGTGATAACACACTAACAATCATCGATGGGGCCCGTCGCTGGTTGGCCATAAACTCTTACCCTATATCCTCATTTGTTATGATACACAGACGTTATTATAATAGTGAATCATTATAATAATTATTCACACACATCAATTGCTTCAAACTTCTGTGTTCTTAAGCTATCAATATATCATATATATATTTCTATTATTTTTTAGGTATTTCATAGTGACTTGGCATTAAGCTACGGTACAATACTTCTGACAGCAACTCGGGAGATCAACTATTATTGTCCTACAGAGACCCCCGTTTTTTATATTGTGTAACCTAGAGTTAAGAATAGAACTTTAAATCTTCCTGTGTTTATGTGTATTGCCTATTACCGGTATATGTGTGGTGATTTGGAGAAATAGGGGAAGTCCTTACCCAGTGGAGAGGTAAACTACCTTAGTTATTGATAACTGCACATTCCCATGCCGGGAATAGCAATCAGAATATCTCACGTTTCTTGGAATCGTGGCCTAACACATTCATTTGAAACCTCATTTCTCAGAAAAAGAAGCATGCAAG
This sequence comes from Paralithodes platypus, assembly GCA_032716605.1. Lineage (NCBI taxonomy): Eukaryota > Metazoa > Arthropoda > Malacostraca > Decapoda > Lithodidae > Paralithodes > Paralithodes platypus. The sequence goes on along the minus strand of CM064572.1, from coordinate 32,270,309 downwards.
TAGTATATTTGACCACATAATATATTAACATTAACTTTTCGTTAAACATTCTATATATAATATTTTGAAAGTGGATATTATTATAAAACGTGAGTAAATTGGGTTTGTGATCGAACTCGCTGTGGACAAACTGGTTTGTGATCGAAATGACTCTTAAGCAATGATAGGCCTTATGTCAATAAAAGCATGATCGAGTATTAGGCATGAAAGACAAGGAATTAATAATTATACCTTTGTTTTCTTCCACATTGCATTGTTAGTCCATTAATTATGACTGTTTACCGTTGTCTCTGTTGAAACAGCAAAACATACATTTAATGTTTTGGGGGGTTCGAAGTGTCTCAATTGATGGGGGGACGAAGTGTCTTGGGCCTCGTAATGTCAGGGGTACGAAATGTCCGGGGTTTGAAATGTCCGGTTCCCCCATTTAGGTGTCGATTATTTCCTGGCGAGCGGAAGCGAGCCTGAAATTTTAAGAGGAAACAGCCTTCGCCCGGGACATTTTTCTACCGAAAAATGTACAAATTTATCTGGAAGGGGGCTCTAGGGGGTGTTTTTCTAAGCTTGAAGGAGGTCTAGCGAGAAAACTAAGGAACATGAATTAATAACGGTCTGTCTCCCCTTAACTTACTCTATATTATCTAATGTGACTTACTGACTTTTTTTTCTTTCTATGTGAGTGAGGGAGACAAAAGGCAGAACTGCCTGTAGCGAGTGCCTCCCCCATAGTTGAAAGAGTGACAGGGCCAAAATCAAGGGACGTTCAAGCGAAAATGCCTGGACACACGGAGTTTGAAGCAATTTAAGTCAATATTATCTAGTGTGACTTAAATTAGTCGATATTACCTAGTGTAACTTAACTTATATTAGTCAATAATAACTTGTGTGACAACACAAATTAGTCAGAATTTCCTAGTGTAATTTAATTTAAATTAGCCAATATTACCTAGTGTCACATAACTTGTCGTAATCTAGCTAACCTAGCGTAAGCGTAATATAACTTAACATTGTCAATATTACCTAGTGTCACCTAACAAAGTAATCTAACTAACCTACCGTAATCTAACTTAAATTGTTAATATTACTTACTGTCACCTAACTTAACGTAATCTAACTTAATATATCATTATCTAACCTAGCGTAATATAGCAACAAATATTTGACCTAATTTTGAATAATACAAATAATCAAACTTTTTTTAGTCTAAGCTTAACTTATTCTAGTCATGCGATATTAAATTAAAAACTGAAATGTTCTATCTAATCTAAAATGATACACGAGTAACATAAGAGTATAAGACAAAATAAATGAAAAGTGAAAGACGAATATAATTAACCCTTTGAGTACCAGCGACGTGTTATATTTATTCTAGCTATATTTGGACGGTATTATGCAACTTAGGAAGGATCTGTGGTAGTTAAATGGGATGGTTGAGATAGTTTGAAGTCGTACCAGTATTAGTGTTAGAGTTCCTTCCCAAGGTGAATATAATCGTCTAATAGTAGCCATAATAGAGTTAAAAGGACGTCACCGGTACTGAGAGGGTTAAGATAAAGTTAGCATGGGAACCTAATTTACCTAAAATTATGTTTACGTGTGCAAAGGGCTGCTCTTGGGTAGGTTAATTGCGAGTTGGAGATCAAATTGCCGAATTGCGAGTTTCGTTCTATAAGGAAGTTGGAGCTGTAGACAACGATATTTAACATAATTTACTGCTAAAATACGGTCGTAGTACGTTTATAAATACATAAATCTCAATTTAACATACGGGTACCATTTATCCATCAGAAACGTACATTATTATTGCATTTCTGTTTAATATCGATGTTCACGGCTCCAACTTCCTTATAGCCTCAAACTCGCAAGTGGTCAATTAGCCCCTTCAGCACCATGACACCTTTTTACCTTTGATTCTGGCTAAAATAAGGTGATTTTATGCAGTTTCAGAAGGACCTATGTGACTAAGAGGGTTTATGGAGATCGTATTTACCCATTTGAGTCGAATAGGGATTTTAAACTAAAGAAAATCGTCCAATGGTAGCCTAACCAGAATAGGATGAACATTACGTCATGGTGGTGAAGGGGTTACGTGCTGGTGATACTACCGCGATCGTCGCTCTAATAATATATAATGCGAAGTATTAACCCCTTCTCTGCCGGTGACGTCTATTTCATTTTCTTTTAGCTATATTTAAACGTTTTTTCTGGCCCCTTTCTCCCTTGCGTTTAGCTCCAATAGTTTCGAGATTTTATGATGTGTG